>ML682085.1:2030964-2132019 GCA_007922195.1 Podocnemis expansa
GGGAGGAGACTCCACCGTGGCAGAGACCTGACTGGCTGTGGACAGAGCCTGGGGTCTCCATCACAGCTCCACCATTATGGCTTCTATCCCAGCCATCTCCTGGGACTCTGGGCTCTACCATGATATCCCAGAGTCTTTGTCATTCTGATCTGAGATGTCTTGAACAGACTATGCCAAAGAGAGCACTCCAACCCCCAACAACATTGGCTTCTTTCTTGGCTTCAGCTGAATCCCGCACACTGTCAAGGAGGGGGAACTTTGTCACCTCCTGTGACCAGGGCTTCCTACGATAAGTTCCTGAATGTGCAAAAATCAGGGCAAGCTGCAAAACCAGGGGCCAAACTCCCAAACCATCAACAGGTGGTACTTAAACCAGTTTCCCAGTCAGTATCAAAACAAGTTTCTGATTTTCCACACTCGTCATCATTAAGCTTAAGAAACTAGAAACAGGCCCCTTTACTGCACATCAGTTCCTCCTGTCCGCACCTAGCTACTGGGTCACTTAAAGAAATGGGTTCTCCTGAACCCAAAGGGCCAATCACATCACCCAGCATGATATAGGCTTGAATTTTACACAAAATACCATACTGCCAGCCAATCCTTTAGCAAATACAACTAAAGGTTTAATATAGAAAGAAAAGAAACAAAATATGGGAGGGGTTAAGGGTCAAAGTGAATTAAATACATACATATTATTTAGAATCCATATGAAGCAAGTCCTTGAAGAATTTGTAGTTTGCTGATTAGTTCAATTCCTCCAGTACACACTCAGTACCTGGCTGGGTCTCAGTCCTTTGTTCAGTGATAGCAGACTGAAGACAAAATGAAGAGGGGGCCACTACACTTCATCACCTCTGGCTTTCACGATGCTCTGCTGAGTCTTTGTCAAATCAAAATGGAATGAAGTCGCGTAGTCAGTCTGGGTAACTCATTGAACGGTTTCTTCCTAGTCTTACTGCAGCTGGGACCTTTTTTAATGGGCCATTAAAAGGACTATGGTTTTACAGCTACCCAGTGTGGGAGTGCTTCAGAATCCAATAACTTGGAACACCAGTGGAACGAAACAAACAAACAAAGAGTCCTGTGGCACTTAAATACTAACCCATTAATTTTTTTGTGTGAGCTTTCATGGGAGAAAAATCCTACTCTGTCAGATGCTTTGAAGATGGGGGAATTTACAGAATGGTGTTTGTTTGTTTTACTGAACTAGACTAACATGGTTACCCCTTTGGATCAATGGAAGAAATATATTCGTAACTTTTACTACAGACATGACACCTACATATAAACCATAGAATCATCCTTAGCAGATTACAACCTTCCTATTGGTATCAAACGTGGCATATGAGGTATGAATTATTGCAAATAGGAAAGAAAATAATGAACAATCTCCTAGACCCAGCCCTTCCCCCCACCTACCCTTTTCCTTCCCCAGTTTGGGTTTTCTCCTTTCCTGCACATGTTGGTGTCTGAGTGAGAGGGACCCATGTTTGTCTTTGATATTGCTGTTGTTAGACACTTGCAACAAAATGAGTGCATGGTCTGTTGCGTCAGGCGCCAATGGGACAGCTATGTAAGTCACCCACCCAGCCAAGATGGCAGCAGCAAAGGGCCGGATTTTATATCTAGGGGTTCCAAACAATGTCACAACACCACCCAGTGTATGTAGAGCGTGTCCTTCACTTCCCCATTTCCCCCATACAGACAGTCATAATTTTAGTGTCTGCCCCCAAAGGGGGGGGGGCCCTCAGGCCATACCCGCCAGCTGTCTTCTGCCACCTCTGGGTCTGTCTTTTGCCAGCTGTTTGTGCTGCCCACTGCTCACTCACACCTTTTGCCAGCTGCTCACACTACCCACTAGACACTTACCTCCTGGTCCACAAGGAGTCATTAAGTTTATCTTTTAACAATGGGTAGGTGTAGTATGGCTGACCGCCACAGCAGGTAGAGTTGGCCTTCTCACAGGACAGGCATGCCCTTAATGTCCTCTGCCTTCCAGCCCCTCAAGCAGGGCAAGGAAGCACACCCAACAGTCAGCAGACTTCAGCACCTCCAGCAGGGCAAAGCAGCACAATCACAGAGTCTTTGGCCTCTCAACCCCTCGGGCAAGGCAAGGCTATGCAGTCAATATAGTCTTTGGCATCTCAGGCAGGGCAAGGCAACACAGTCGAAGTCTCTAGCCTTCAGCCCCTCAGGCATGGCAAGGCAGAACCAAGCACCTGGAAGGTGAGGGGGAGGGAGGGGAATGCAGGCCCACCCACTCCACTGCTTTCCAGCCCAGGGCCCTCAGTGGCAGAACAGTGTGCCATTAGGTTAGGGTTAGGGTTAGGCTTAGGGTTAGGGCATTTACCTACTGTCCCTGGGCTACTTCCTCCCATTTCCGCTCCAGGTTACCTGGGTCCCACAGTCCTCATCATCATCAGGGTAAATAGCCAGCAGGAGCCCAGTCAAGCCTTCAGTATCTATGGGTGGAAGGTCTGGGAGCCCCTCCAGTCCATCCACCAGTGGTAACTCTTCCAAGTCACAGGGGCCTGATACCATCAGATCCTCTATGGCCTCAGCAGAAGGCAGCTCCTCCAGGTCACAGGGTCCCTCTATGGTCTGTCTGCCAGTCTGGTTCCAACTCCTCCACAGAAGGCAACTCCTCTAGGTCTTCCCCTTGTGGGAAATGTAGGTCAGGGCCTGCCTCCTGGCTCCACCAGAGTTCCTCTGGTACCACAGGAGGGATATCAGGCTTCTCTGCACTCTAGAGCTCTAGTGGCCAAGCAATCCATCTCCTAAAAGGCTCCCCCAGGAGGCCCTACTTCACCTTTTTATCTGGACCCCCTTTTCCCTGGATCCTCCCTTGGGTTCCCAGGCTCGGTCCCATGCAGGAAGCTTTTCTGCCCAGCAGGGGGAGTGCAGCAGCTTCTTGGTGTCCTGTGTTGGGCGCAGCAGATTCTTCTGCAGGCGCGGCAACCTCTTTCTGCTACAGTAGGTGATTAGGCATTGCTTAAGGCACATTTGCTGAAGATCTTTATCATATCATCTCTGCATCTGAAGTTAGAACTAGTAGCTGCATCTGTATCCCAAAAGTGTCTCTTCCTGAGGTTCTGAAGGGATAGACTAGTTAGTCTAGTTCAGTAAAACAAACAAGGAGTCCTGTGGCACATAAAGACCAACACATTTATTGCATGAGATTTTGTGGAAGAAAAATCCCACATTTTCAGATGCTTTGAAAATGGGGGAACTTACAGAATGGGAGGAAAATAAATGCAGGGAGTGTAAGTCATGGACACAGACTGTGATGCTGTCTGGGTCTAGGGGACTGTTTGTTATTATTTTTCATATTAATATGTTGTATTTACAATGATCCGTATGTGATGTGCCATGTTTGATGTCAATGGAAGGGCTGTGATCTGCCAAGAATGATTATATGGTTTTTATGTAGGTATCATGCCTGTATTAGAAATTAGAAATCTATTTGTTTTTATGTGTGTTCCAAGTGATCTGTTCTTAAGGAAATCCCAGACTGGGTGTCTGCAAAACTATCGTTCCTTTTAACCGCTCCCATCAGGGGGCCTCCCAGCTTCAGTGAGCCCAAGAAGAAACCTGTCTGACCAGTTATCCAGATTGACCAGGTGGCCCAACTGCATTTTGATCTGGCAAGGACTCTAAGATAAAAGGCAGGGGACACATCTCCATTTTGTCTTTAGTCATTAGTCTCCAGTCTGTCTGCAACCAACACCTGCCTCTGGAATGGTGGGTTACCTACAGTAACCGTCCTTCTTCTAGATGGGTTGCTCGGACCCATTCAGTATTAGGTGTCTCCATGCCGGAGCACCGGATTGGCTGGAAAACCTTTGTCCTAGCCTGTCAGAGGAGGGGAGGTGGCCACCACCCCTCGCGCCACCCGCAGCTACATATATGGCCACCTGCCCCCCCCCCCGCCTCAGTTCCTTGGAGTCACCAACTCCAGAAGCGGGGATGGAGGGGAGGGACCTGAATGGATCCGAGCATCCCATCTCGAAGAAGGACGGTTACTGTAGGTAACCCACCGTTCTTCTTTGAGTGCTGCTCGGATGCATTATTAGGTGACTACTAGCCATGCTGACGGATGGCGGGTGGAGTTGGTACTTCCACCTTCAGCACAGCGACAAGCCCTGCGAAGCAGACCCTCCAGCAAGACACTTGCCGAGGAAAAAAATGGTGAGCGGACCTGACGGCCCAGAGGGGAAGGGCTGAGGGTCCACCAGGACAGGATAGGCCTGGATCCACTGAGGCTGAAGAACAAGGGTCAGGCCAGGTCACCTGGGTTGGGGAAGGGAAGGCAATCTTGGATCAGATTGCGTGGGTGCCCTGCCTAAGAGGAACTCGGAATGTAACCAGCCGATAAGTTGGCCTAGGACGCGTTCTATAGATGTGCAGGGGGACACGCACGAGAACGTCAAAGGCTAGCAAGAGGGCTAGCTGAATAGGCGTGTCTTGGCAGGACATAAGAGGTGCATAGAGTACCGCAGGCTTCCAGGAGCTACCTAGCCAAGGACTGGTTGATGGCTGCTAGTTGCGTATGAAGCAAAGGGAGAAGGGCAATGGCCGTCATGGAGAGTGTGGCTACACAGGCCATCTGAACGAAGGGAAAGTAAGGGTATAACCATGAGGTGGCTTGAGGTTGGCTGAGAAGGCCATGAAACACAGCCCACGGCCTATGGGGTCGGATCCAGCAGGACGGGTCTTTGGTGTGAATGTATGACCTCAAAGCACAGAAGCGCATGATTCAACCGAATTGGCTCTATGACCGGCTCTTGCTGGAGAGGTACGGAGAATACTGGCTGCAATGTGGCCTGGCAATTGACAGGGGAGCCTATAGGCTGCTGGAATATAGGGAGGGATGTCCCCCCCAAGTCTAGGCCTGCCAGATTTGCCCTTCAGAGCTCTTACTAGAGCGTAGGAAAAAAAAAGGAAACCGGGGAAGGTGAAACGAGGTTCTCACTATCGTTTAGTGAATCCCTAGGTGACCGAGGGGGTCGAAGGACAGTCAGGAGGGAGCCTCCAGACTCAGTGCCTATGGTGTTTGTCTGGAGAATAGCTCTAACATTTTGCCTGCCATGGTTGTCAAGGAGGCATTCTAAGACATGGTATTGAGGGAAAGTACCAAGGAAGGTCCTTCTAGGCTTGAGAAGGGAGCCTAAGTTGAGTGGTTGCCAGTTTGAAGAACACCCTGGCATCAGAGAACCAAACGGGGTCCCCACCTGGGGGGAGAGGGGAAGCCCATAGGGGAGGAAGAGAAGGGCGGGAGAACCACCGAAACCAGCATATGTTGCCTAGGAAGGGGGTTCTCTGCATATCACACCATGGGAATGGCAATGGCGTCAATGGGGTCCTTGAGAAAGGTGAGAGGAGACCGCAAATATGCCAGATACTGCCGATGCGTGTGGGGAGGGAGCGATGTCCCTAGGGCTGCGCTGAGTATAGTGGGCAGTCACGCAGGTGGGGAGGGCGGAAAGAAGAGAGGGGAAAGGTTGAGTATTGTGCCCTGCCAGAGGAAGATTGATGGGCATAGGCTATGGAAGTGCCCAAGAATGAGGAACCTTCATCTAACATCAACGGCCATCCCCAAGGCAGTGGATATCGGGTACTATGTGTGTGAGGGCACTCAGAAGGGTAGGCTCAGCACCGTTTCCCGATGTATGGAACACAGCAAGGTGTTCCCCATTGGGATTAGGTGTCCCTGGTCATACTTTGTCAGCCCCGGGGCACCGTGGGCGACCCTGAAGGTGATAAACCAAAGTGAAGATGTTGGGTGGGTCCCCAGTTCCCAGTAGATCATCCAGAAGTAGAACTGGGGTTCTTGCGAGGTGGGAAGGAGGGAGGGGAGGAATGGACTGTACCTACGGTCCATACAGTGGTATAGCCCGCTCTATGTACACCTTCCCGATAATGGCATTCCAGGCATCTGTGCTCCCATATAGATGTGACCTCTTGGCTGCGGATGAAAATCCTGCCGGAGGGTTGCAGTCTCAGTGGAGGGGCCAGCTATGTGACCAGGGATGTCCCCCCCTCTTTCTCCTGACCTGGGTATGCGGGGTCCTACCTGGGCACGCATGAAGATCACTGCACAGTCCTACTAGGTGGAATCTTTGGACGTGCACATCTCGGACCCCTGCCAAAGCTAGGCTACAACGAGACGCGTCTCCATCCCTTGGAGGGGGTTAGGGTGGGGAACACGGTGGGGCACATTAGGAAAGGAAAACCGTCACAATGTGGGAGGGGCAGTCTTCGTTGGTGGGGTCAGTATTTAATGGAAAAGCTGTTGCCAAAACCCCTAATGCTGTAGGGATCAGGCCCGGACAAAGACTCAAACCTCATACCCTCAGATTAAGAGCTTGCTGCTTTGCCTGCTGAGCTAACCCGGGAGACCCAGAGGAATGTGAAGGCAGGCCTAGGATGGGCCTGGCAGACCTGTCCTCCCTATGGGAAAAAAGGGGCAAAGGAATAGGGGGTTAGCGGCGTCTTAGGTCTTGGCTCCTTAAGCCGAGGGGGTCGTGGTAGCCAGGAGGCTCGTGCCCCTGAGGGTGGCTAAGAAAACCTTTCTGTTCATCATTGACAGCAAAAGGCAAGGGGTTGACCTGCTCGAAGAGTGGGTTTTAAGTTGGTGAGGTGGGACTGGGAGGGAGAAGGCCAAAATATTTGGCATCCCCCCGTGGGTCTCGGGCTGTGCCCACCACTGGGAGAGCTTCAGGAGGGAACTGGACATCTCCTTCAAAAGGCAGGTCCAAGACCGCCTGCTGCACACTTGGGGTCACTCTGGCCTCTCTAAGCCAAGCTGCCCTGCAGAGGGTAACTGCTGACATCATGGTTCGGGCAGCAGTGTCCACTGCATCACAGGCAGAGAGGAGAAAGTCCTGTGAGACCATGTTGCCTTCCTCTAGGAAGGCATCATACTCATCCCTAGTCTCGGGTGGGAGCATATTTCTGAAATTCTCAAGCAACTCCCAGATATCCAGCAGGTACCTGCTGGGGCCTGGCTGTTGGCCACCTGCAATTGGCCACCCTCTTCTCTCTAGAGGAGGGAAGGGGGTCCCTAGGGGGATCTCCAGCCCCCCATCACCATTTGGACCACGTCCTGAGGGGGGAACCAGGTGGCCAGCAAGTGAAGGGTAGTCCGGTTCTGGTGCCCTGTACTTCATGCTCACCATATCCGAGACCAGTGGGACGGAGCATGGGTACTGCCATCAGGAATGTGCAAGATCCCACATCCTTGGGTGGGGTGGGATTGCTAAAAGCTCCGTGGTGGCGAACGCCAGCCCGAAGAGGGTATCGGGGGGGGGGCTAGGGGCTCCACTTGCATGCCTAGGTGGGCCATAGCTTGGCGCAGCAAGTCAAAGTGCTCCGAGAGGTTTCCTGTAAAGGTCTCCAGTGCTGGAGACAGCGCGGAACTGGGAATTCATTGGGGAGGGGATGGAGTTCCCTCAGGGGACCATTCCTGAGCCTGGAAGCGGAATGGGGACGCTGTACAGTGCAGGAGCTGTTGAGAGCCCCTGGACAGCCCTTCTTAAGGCTGGAGCCGGGGAACAGGTGTCGGGGTTCCTGGCCCTGTGCCAGTGATTGTGTAATGCTGGCCTCCATAGCAGGGGGAGAGGGTGAATGTCCCTTTTGAGCCCAGGCCTTTGACGAGAAGGCCGGTTTGCCCCTTTTAACCATGGGTGGGGTAGGGGGGGTCGGGAGGAGCAGCAGAGCCTATGCTGCCTCCATTGCCTCCGGTGTGGAAGAGACAAAGATCTTCCCCGCATGGGCCATGGACAAGTCCCCGCTGGGGAAGGGAGGACTGCCCAGTTGGGCGACTCCCATTCCATCAGCAGAGGGCTCTGTGGTGCTGATGGTGGGGTTAGCCGGTGTCGAGGTGAAGTCGGCACCGGTGAGGGTGGGCTATGCCGGGTCGGCACCGGAAGTGACACAGCTCGGTGCCGATGGTGCTGGGCTACCTGAGGGTGACTTCAGTCAGTGCTGAGGTGAACCCGGTGCTGATGGTGTCGGGCTGGCCAATGGTGACCCCGGTCAGTGCTGGGGCACCGGGTCGGCGTTGCAGTGCTGGAGGCAGCACCGAGGTGGTGCAGTGGTGGTGGACACCGGTGGCACAGTGCCACGCAGGTGCCGGTGCTGAGCTGGATCTCGGGGCTGGGCTCAAACCCGAGACTTCGGGTGAGGGGTGCTGAGCCTCCTCCAAGGCTAGGGCGCAGCATCGCTGTTCCCTCTCCTTGATGGTCCAGGGTTTAAAGGAGAGACAAATGGAACACGACAAGACTATGTGGTCTTTGCCCAAGCACCTGAGGCACTTCTCATGGGGATCTTCCCTGGGGAAGGCCTTGCTGCATTCAGTGCAGGGTTTAAACCCTGACGTGATTGTAAGCTTTGGTTGAACGACAGAAGGCTCTTGGAGTGGAACTAATTCCACAGTAGATTCTCCTGGTCGGCGAAAGCTGATCTCAAGGGACAGGCCGCTTGCAATAGCAAGGAGGGGACATTCCAGATCCGATGCACAAGGCAGAAGAAATGAAACTGAAGAGGGGGCGGGGGGGGCAGCCATATATGTAGCTGTGGGTGGTGCAAGGGGCGGTGGCTGCCTCCCCTCTTCTGACAGGCTAGGACAAAGGTTTTCCGGCCAATCCAGTGCTCCGGCATGGAGATACCTAATACTGAATGCATCCAAGCAGCAATTGAAGAACTATTCTTTTGGGACTGGACAAAGGACTGAAACCCACCCAGCTGCTGCTGCTGCTGCTGCTGCTGCTGCTGGGTGTACACGCGAGGAGTGAGGCTAATCTGCTAACTACAGGATTTTCAAGGATTTGTTTTCTATGGACTCTAAATCATTTGTATGTAAGTGATTCACTTTAACCCTTTAACATATCTCATATGTAGCTTGTTTTCTTTTATATTAAACCTTTAGTTGTAGTTACTAAAGGATTGGGTGACAGTGTGGTATTTTGGGTAAGATCCAAGCCTATATTGTTCTGGGTGATGTGGCTGGACCTTTGGGGTCAGGAGAACATATTTCTTAAAGAGACACAGTGGCTAGAGGAGACCATAGGAACTGATGGGCAGTAAGGGGGCTGTTTCTGCTTTGTTTTGTTCAGTGATGACCAGAGTGGGGGAATCAGGATCATGTTTTGTTACTGACTGGGAGACTGGTTTAAGTACCACCCATCAGTGGTTTGGGGGTTTGGCCCCTGGTTTTGCAGCTTGCCCTGATTTTGGCACATTCAGAAGGTTATCCCTGGAGGCCCAGGTCACACAGACTACAACAGCAAATCAAAGCAGTTGTTAAGATTTAAACACTGAGAAAGAGCACATACAGAAATGTGAGGTCAAATCACCTGTTATAATGGGAAAAGAATCCATAGTCCTGAGATGATGCCCATCAGATAAAACCTCTCTGGGGGGAAAAGAAAAGAAAAAGAAAAGGCTCTATAAGAAATCATTAAGTTTATCTTTTAACACTGAATAGGAGCTTAGGCATTGCCTAAGGCACAGCCCTTCTACAGAGCTGATATCTCACCCCCACTCCCTAAAGACTGAGAAACAAAGTTGTGCACTCTTCCAAGTTCTGCAATGCTGTTGGTGACTTTCATCAGGACAGGCTAACACAGCTTCTTCTTGGAGCACTTCTCGGATGCATTCAGTAATAGGTGTCTCTGTGCTGGAGCGCCGGATTGCCAGGAAAAACTTTTGTCCTAGGCTATCAAGAGAGGGCAGGCGGCCTCCAACCCTCACGCCACCCTGTGGTTATATATATGGCCGCCTCCTGGCCCCTCCTCACTTTCATTTCTTCCACCTTACGCGTCAGATCTGGAACGTCCACTCCTCGCGAATTGCAAGCAGCCTGCCTGTTATCTATGAGCTTTTGCCCGACTGGGAGCATCTCTTCATGGATTCTGGTAATTATATCATACCAGGTTGCAGAACTTTGTGTGTGTGTGTGTGTGTGTGTGTGACTGCCTTTTGCTATTCTTACTTATTTACAATAAATGTGGCATATTGCCATGTCCCCTTGAATAAGATCCTGCTAGTCTTTTCTTTTTATTAGGGGGTGCTCTCCTGGGTGCCCTTTTTGGTATAACAATCCCACCACAAGAGCCTTCCATTGTCGGACTGGAACATCTTACGATCATGCCAGGGTTTAAACCCTGCGCCAAGTGCGGCAAGGCCTTCCCCTGGGACGACCTCTAGGGGAAGTGCCTCAGGTGCCTGGGGAAAGACCACATGGTCTCAGCCTGTTCCATCTGTTTCTCCTTCAAACTGCGAAACCAAGGAGAGGGAACAACGGCACCGTGCCGTAGCCTCTTGAAGACCTGGAACTCTTCACCCAAGGCTTCGGTTTCCCGCCCGGAACGGAGACCCAGCTTGGCACCTTAGCTGATGCGGCACCGCACTGCCAGTAGCCAATGCCACTGCACAACCTTGGGGCCAACCCTGGCACCTCGGCACCAGCGTGGTGGCCCAGCAGCTCAGTACCACTCGAGGTCGCCTTCGGGCAGCCCGGTACTGCCAGTACCCAGATTGCCCCAGTGCTGCTCGCCATCATTTCCAGCACTGTTATGGCACCAAACTGGCACCTCAGCATCGTCCGAGGTCACCTTTGGGCATCCCGGCCTCATTGGCACCGAGCTCACCTCGGTGCCGGCCACATTCACCCTCAAGCATCACAGAGCCCAGTGATGCAGGAACGGGAGCTTGCCCACCCAGGCAGTCCTCCTCCCCCAAGAAAGAACTTATCATGGAGTCACTCCTTGTGCTGTCCACCCCAGAAGCGGTGGAGGCTGCGTGAGCCCTCCTCTCGCTCCCCACACCTCTTGCCCTGCATCCTAACCAGAAGGGGCAAACCAGCCTTCATATCCAAAGCCTGGGCCTACCGGGGGCATTTGCCTTCACCACCTCCATCTCCCACTGCACTGGGGGCCAGCGCCGTAGAGCCATCCCCGCAGCAGCACATCACTCTGCTGTTGCCACTACCGCAATGAGCACCTGGTACTGCCCTCTCCCCGGCACCGGAGTCCCATACAGGAAATCTGTCGGCGCACTTCGATCTGTTGCGCCGGGCCACGGCCCATCTAGGAATGGAGGTGCAGCCCTTGGGCTCCCCTCCCAATGCCCTTCTCGGGCTGGCCTTTGCCCCCACAGAACCCCTAACAGCCCCACCCCATTCTGGATGTCTGGGACCTCGCCCATTCCTGGTGGCAGAGCCCAAGTTCTGTTGCCCCGGTTTCAGACACGGCAGGTGATAAATATCGGGTTTCCACATTGGATTTGCCTTCTCTCGCTGGTCACCCGGTTCCCCCAAGGAAGTGGTACAGATGGCACTGGGCCCTGAGGAACTCCCCAGTGACCCCCTTCCATCTTCCAGGGAAGCCAGAGAACTGGACCTCTTGGGCCGTAAGGTATACTCCTCAGCAGCCTTCCATTTGTGAGTGGTGAACAACCAAGCCATTATCAGCAGATACTTGTTGGACGTGTGGGAGTCAGTTGTGAAATTCCAACACTTGCTCCCACCCAAGGCCAGGGAGGAGTATGATGCCTTTCTAGAGAAGGGTAACATAATTTCTCATGACCTTCCTCCTTTCGGCCCACGACGTGGTGGACACAGCTGCCTGCACCATGGCCTTGGCAGTAACCATTTGCCGGGTGGCCTGGCTTAGGGAGGCTAGGGCGCCCCCTAACGCACAGCAGGCAATTCTTGACCTGCCCTTCGATGGGGATGCTTTGTTTCCCCCAGAAACATTATCAGTGGTGGGCACCGCTCGAGATTTCAGGGGAGAGGCCAGATACTTGGGCCTACTCCCCCTCGGGCCTACCCCTCCCACATAGGCATCTGGGGCCCTACTTTCTTCCCCTAACTCCCCATTATCCCTATCATGGTAGGATCACAGGAAACTTTCTTCCACCATTATTATCCGCTGCAAGGGCTGAGACCCCCTTCTGTTCCCTCCTGCAGGGAAGGGGCCCACCCAACTCACCCCTCTTCTTTTGTTACTGCACCCACAGCACCCTTACCGGGGGCTTTTCCCCTGCCCTCGGGCAGCATGGGCCACCTCAAGGCACAAACTCCCTGCCTTTCTCCACTGAAGCTATCCTGCCTGCACCTTCTTTGCAGCGGCTACCTCGGGCACTCATGGGGAATCCGCCCCTTCCCCCTCCCCCCCCCCTTCCTCTGGTATCCCTCAGTCCTGCACTGTCACTCCAAATCTTTGCCGGGGACGAGGAGCATGCCTCGTAGTAGCCCCAGCTTTGCTGCAGAGGCTCCGAGTCGTGTATTTGCAGCATTGACTCAGAAGTGGGACCATCCCTGTTACCCTGATGCTTTCCATCAGGTAGGCCCATTTGATTGGGGGGGGGCAGCTGATGCCTTCGTTAGCGCACAACAAGTAACCAGCCTATTGTGTCCCTGACAGCTCGACGGGCCCCTCCATCCTACCCATCATGTGAGATACGTTCGCATGGTCTTGGCGGCTCCTAGCCTCCGCGGAAGGCTAAAGAAGAGCAGTCCATCCTGGCCTTCATATACTCCCCTTCTTTACAGAAGCTGAGGCTCCTTACAGCCCCTCACTTTGCGGGCAACCTCAGTTATATCAGGACTCCTATAATAGGAGTCCTTATCGTAGGCCCCACCCTAGGGGAACAGCAGTGGAATACCATATTTCGGGCCTTCCACCCTAGCATCCACCTTCATGGCATCAGTCCCCCAGCATACCCGGGCAGAAGGCTGCACTCCGAGCATATAACCTTCTCGATGAGTTGCTTATAATTACCCACCTAACCTCCCTGCCGTCAGGTCATGCATACCCTGGCAGAGGATATGCCTCTTGAGTGCGCGCCAACCCACTGACCTGCTCAGGAATCTACAGTTCAAGTGGGGGTGCACCTCCATGCGATGTTGGTGGCAACCCCACCTGGGCCATTGTTCCCCTCACCTCCCTGAGGGATGGCCATCTGGTTCCCAACTGGCGCTAACCCTCTGTATTGGGTTCTCTGACCTCAGGGTACTTCTGCGCTACTGCAGTTGATACTCTGTGGGCGGTTTCTCTTCCGAGGTGTTCGGGAGATATCCTTTCCTGCCCCTACAACCGTATATCTGGGGGTAACTCCGTATCAATGTGGCTTTCCCCTGGTGCTCACACCTTGCTATGTAGCCGTGACACTACCCCCTTTGGTGGTGCCCTGGACATGCAAGTCCGTATTCCTAATACGGCACCCCTTTGAGCCCTTGGGTCACCTCAACTCGGCGGGCAAGGGGTAGTTGGCATTGTCCCCCCGCCTTCACCTCCCCCTTTGCGTACAACCCTCGTGTTGCTGGAATCCCACAGGATTACAGGCCAAGCGAGCTCCCTCTCTTTCTCCATGACTTCTCATGCATCCAGCAGCACTGTCCAGGCCATTACGTTGCCTTATGGGTGCTAGTGTCCTGGAGTATCTCTCCAGCAAGAAACCCCAGGTTTGGTATCATTCTTAGTTGGAGGAGTGTGCCTTGCGCGCTAACTTGAGATCTTGTAGCTGGCATACCTGTGTCTTCCCCCATTTCACTGTAGGCCTTTGCCTTCAGTGTACGGACTTGTAGTGTCTTGCCAGACCATTCTCGATTATCAATACCTTCGTCGATCAGACCCCAGTGGCACTGGCTGTGTCCAGTCCAGGGGATAAGGTTCATCCCTCTTGTGGCTACCTGTGTAACCAACAAGCATCCAGGTGAGACCATGAGTCTTTGGATCCCAGCTCAGACCTCAAGGTGCTCAATCCATGGGATACTGCCTATTCCCTCCATTGCTTCCTATGCAGGCCACAATCATTGGTTAAAATTTTCTCCTGTTGGCCTCCAGCATTCTCAACGAGCCCGCGCAGAAAGGTCCTATTGCCAGACACCGTTCTTCTGGCCAACATACCTTGTGTCCTGCCACTTAGGTGGAACATCCAACACAACCCTCTATGGTTTCATGTTGCATTCTTCATATTTGTTGCGGTGACCTTGGCCCATCCTGCCCACCTTCTTATGCCTCGGTGGTTTCAGCCCTGCTCCTGTCTTGGGTTGGCCCTCAGCTGTCGATCTTTCTATGCCATGCCAAGAGCCTATTCGTCTCTTGACACTGATTAGATTCTGGCTTGCTGGGCTTCTTCCCATTTGGGGCATATAGCTGTGCTGCAGGCGGAAGAGCCAACTCCACCCACCATCCATCAGCATGCCTAGCAGTCACCTATTACTGAATTCATCCGAGCAGCACTCAAAGAAGAATGGTGGTTACTCAGCAGTAACCATCCTTCTTCGAGGTGGGCTGCTTGGATCCATTCAGGTCCCTTCCCTCCATCCCCCCATCTGGAGTTGGTGACTCTAAGCAACTGAGGAGGGGTCGGGAGGTGGCCATATATATAGCCATGGGGTGGCATGAGGGTTGGAGGCCACCTGTCCTCTCCTGACAGGCTAGGACAAAAATTTTTCCAGCCAATACGGTGCTCCAGCATGGAGATACCTATTACTGAATGGATCCAAGCAGCCCATCTTGAAGAAGGACGGTTACTGGTGAGTAACCCACCGTTATACAATCAAACAGTAGCATATGATGAAAAGACAACATTTCATTTCCCCCTTCAGTTAAAACACAGTATTTTGAGGATTTGAGTCAGCCACACATACAATTTCCCATCATGCCCAGCACCTGAGTAGATTCATCCATATTGTGTAATTATGCTAAATACCTAAATGTACCCATGCAAATCTGAAGCCCATGCAAATAGGGTGTACCTCCTTTAGCTACTAAGCAAGGGTGCCTCTACACCAGTGGTTCCCAACCTGTGTGCCATGGCACACCAGTGTCCTGTGGCAACTCCTTTGATATGCCACCAGCTGTGGGAGGACATGGCCCTGATCATGGTCCGGGGGCTGCCAGGAGTGGCAGGATCCAGCAACTGGTTTCTTTGTTCTTTGATTTCTGATATCAGCTCTGTGCTCATGCCCCAACACCTTATATATTGGACAAATAGGACAAATCGCTCCGTAAGAGACTGAATGAGCACAGAGCTGATTATGGCCCTTTACCTTTCAGGAGCCACCCTCACTATAAGAGCCACTGTAAGAGTCTACTCTGTGCCCCCCCCCCCCCGTGATGACTGGATCGGTAAGGGGGATAGTGCTGCTGGCATATGCTTTTTGGTACTGAGAGGTGAGGTGCTTTGGTGGTGAGGAGTCAGGGAGCACTTGTGGCACTGCTTACCCTCAGCCTTTTCCCCTGTAGTAGTTGGTTCAAGGGATGATGGAGGTCTGCAGTGCCGCAGTGCATTGTCAGATGGTGCCAAGGAAGCTAAGGTCGATCTAGCATTTCCTGATCCTTGCAAGCACAGCACCGATGGTTTGCATACTGACACAGGAGATGAGAGGTAACCGCTGGCTGAACCCTGCTCTGGCTGTGGAGCAGTGCCAGTTTTCTCCATTACCGGAGAAGAGTTTGCTGTCGGCTCTGGGGCCAGCACCACTTCTGCCATGGAGGACAATTCCTTAGCTGAGAGGGTCGGTTTCCCTTTTGACTGCACCAACTTGTGCGGTGCCAGAAAAGTCAGCTGTGATAATTCTTGCTGCCGCGAATGCCTCAGGTGTTGAGGGGATGGGGATGCGTACCAAATCCTTTCCCCAAGGAGAAGTAGATGGCAGTGAGGTAGCACGGCACTGAGGCGGTGCCAAATCAGAGGCTGATCGCAGCTTTTTAATAATAGCTGGAGAGTGGCTCCGGGTCTTCTCTGGTGCAGATCTGGCATGCGGTGCTGGCGAGCCCTTAGGCTTGGTGGGCGTACCCAGAGCCAGTAGCACTGCCCAATCCTGGGTAAGATTCTGGAGACTCCGCTCCCTATCTTTTTGAGTTCTTCTCATGAATGGCTTGTATATGAGACATTTGTCCGCCAAGTGCAACTCACCCAGACAGGGGAGGCATGTCTTGTGAGTGTTGTCGATCAGAAATGCCTTGCAGCAAACCGCACAGTGTTTAAATCTTGACATTACTTTATTGCACAAAATAACAAAAGCTAACTAGTGAGACAGGTGTTTGCTTAATTGCAAGGGTAGGTTGTTCCAGTATCATCACTGAGGGTGAAAAGAAGGAACTGGGAGGGTCAGTGTCAGGGACACATATATAGCTGCAGTCGCTGCACAGAGGGGGCATTGGCTGCTGACCCTGACCTGCCACGCTAGGGCTAAAAGATTTTCCAGATTACCATGTGCTTTGGCACGTAGACGCCTGTAACTGAATGACATTAGCAGCGCTTGAAGAACTCCTTGTTTGTTTTACTGAACTAGACTAACATGGATCTCTTTGGATCTCAGCTATTCCAAAGATTCAAAATAAGAGTTTTCTCTCTATTTGCCTCTTTTGTTTGCTTCTAAAGCACACAGTGATTGGGAAAAGAAAACACAACCTATCTTGATTCCTTACTGGAGCTCTTGCAGGATTTTAATTAAGTAGCAAGGTTTTATTTTTCCTATTTCTTTCACCCCTTCTGCAATATACACAATGCATATGTCATGGGACAATGCACACCCCTTCCATCGTTTAGCATCTATTAACCATATCAGTTTTTACATGAGGGTCCTGTCATGGAGAACCCAGAAAAGCCTCTTGGATCCCCTCTGTTCACAGCCCACCAGGGATTCTGCTACGGTGGAGCTTTCTGCCATTCACCAGGGTCTCCACGCTACCTGTAGCCAGCTTCCCAAATCCAGGCCCAGAGAGTCCGATCCTTGCTCTGTCTGGTCTCCCTTGGGGCGGGTTCCTCCCCCTACGAGGGTCCCAGCCGTCCCAATCAGCAGTGACACTCAGCCAGTGTAGCAGTCAGAGGGTTTATTAGCAATCCACTTAGCACAGCAGCTAGGACAGTTGGCTCTCAGATCACCTAGGAGGGCAGATAGTAAACCCCCAGGACAAGCCCCGGAGGTCCTGCCCCTCTGACCTCCATCTTCCTTCCTCCCCTCTCTCCCCTTTGTTCTCCTCTCCATCCAGCTGCCCTGCCCCTGGTCTCAACCGGCCACAACCTGTCACCCCCAGGGGGTCCAGGTAAGGTCACACTAAAGCCTCTTCCCCCCTAGTGGTACCTATAGTTATCACACCCCTGTGTCCCATCACCAGAATACCATCACCAAAGAACAGGAACAGAAAAGAAGAACCACAGTAACCCAAGAGGTTTTCTTACTTCATCACAGGCCCATTATAGTTTGTTCACATAATTTTCATGTACACAAATCAACATGACTATCTGATTACTCAGAGCCCCATTAAAGGTGAGGGTTTGTAACACTGCATCTTTATGCAGCTTACCCCTCTGTTATCCCAGAGGGTGCTGTCTTTTAAATGTTTTACACTTCCCTGAGGTTGCTCTGTGTTATTTTGTTACCAAAAAGGAGCCAGAGTCTTTCCTTGTTCACCTGGATCTGGCTGCTATGGCCACATCCCCATCCTATGGGTCTTATTTAAAGACCTATTAAAATGTTATAAAGTATTGAGGTGCCTCAAGGGTTAAATGTTGACCACCTTTGACAACTGGCAGGTGCAAGCAAGCAGAACAAATGCCTAGTTTTGCCCTAAAACAGTGGTGCACAGCCCCCAGTTGGGTGCAGAGAAAAGCTGGGGAGGCGAGTGGTATCACCAGCCCCACAGTGATACCAGGGGCCTCAGCTGGGCCGGGGACTTGGGTGAGCCCTGAACAGATTCCCATTTTCCCTTTGGGATATATGGTCATTTAGAATAGGGGTGATCCCCCCCTTTACCTGTGAGAATGTTGAGGTGTTTCTGCCTCCTTGCTCTGTTCACCCCACCACCACCTCTAGGTCAAGTTTGGATGCCTTCTCCCTTGACCCCCACCTTCTTCACTACACCTGCCCTGGCTGGGGGCTAGGACCAAAATCCAGATGCTTCCAGCAGGGATCCCCCCATGCTTCACTCCCACCTCTCATGGCAGCACAGTGACATTGGAGATGTGAACAGTCTTATATGGCTGGATCAGTTCCAGCAGGTACCTCATCTCTTCCAGGGTCCTCAGGCCTGCAAGAAGCTTCTAGATGACTCACAGGTGGAGGCAGAAGGCTTGGTTTTGCATCCCTGCCCATTCTGGCTAGTAGCCTCTGATTGACCCATTCTCCAGGGATTTAATCTAGCTCTGTTTTGAACACTTTTACAGTCTTGGCCTTCACAACATCCTCTGGCAAGGAGTGTCACAGGTTTTCTGTGCATTGTGTGAAGAAATACTCCCCTCAGTTCATTTTAAGCCTGCTGCCTGTTCATCTCATCTAGGACCCCCTAGTTCTGGTGTTAAGTAAAAGAGTAAATAACACTTCCTTACTTTCTCCACTCAGTCACGATTTCAGAGATCACCAGCATAGCCCCCCTCAGTTGCTTTTCCAAGCTGAATTGTCCCTGTTTTACTAATCTCTCCTGCGATGGGTATTGTGCCATACCCCTCATCATTTCTGCTACCTTTTCTGTACCTTTTCCAATTCCAATTTATCTTTCTCAGGATGGGACACCCAGATCTACAGGCAGTAGTCAAGGTATGAGTTTCATATGGACTTGTTTTGAGCCAACACAATAATTTCTCTTAACTAGCCCTTTCCTAATGATTCCCAACATCGTGTTACCTTTGTTGATGTCTGTTGCATATTGAGCAGATATTTTCAGAGAACAATCTATAATGCCTCCATGATCTCTTTCTTGAGTGGTCATAGCCAGGGGTTAAAGTAAGCTGGCATGTGGCAGAATGCCGTTCCAGGGCCCACTATTTTAGGGGCTCAGTGTTCTGGGGGCCCCTAAAAATAGAAAATGGAGCCAGAACTCTGCATTCTGGGGCCCACCATTTAAAAATAGCAGGACCTGAAATGCAGCATTCTGGTTCCATGTTGTATTTTTAGGAGCTAAACATTGGGCCCCTAAAAATAGCAGGCCCTAGAGCGGCATTCTGTTGTGTTCAAGCAGGCAGGGAGAGGGGCCAGGGGCACTGCTGGAGGGCTCAAGACCCACTTCAACCCCCTCCTCATCTACACCCTGCCCTAACCTGGAGCCTGCAGCCTCCTCTCCAGCCATGCCACTGCCCTGCCTCAGGGCCTACCACTCCCACCTTCCCAGCCGTGCCACCGCTGATCAGTGCAGGGGCAGCCTGGTTCATGCTCGGGGGGTATTGGGGGCAGGGGATGGGGTGCTGGCATGTGGGGGGGCAGGAGCTGGGGGCTGGGGGGGGCCACCCGTGTGGGGGGCGACCAGCATGGGAGGGGTGCCACCCACACAGGAGCATTCTGAGACCCCCCCCACACAATTATACTTTAACCCCTGGTCACAGCTAATTTAGACCCTGTCATTTTATACATAAAGTTAGGACAGGGGTAGACAATGACTGGCACATGTGCCGACAGTGGCACCTTGTCCCATTCAGAGCTGCATATGGCACCGTCTGCAGTACCACAGAAATTGTCACTCCTGCCACCGAAAGCCACTATGGGTGGCTTCCTTTGAGCACAGCTGGGACACATGGGGTCCCCCCCCCCCATGCCTAAACCCCATGTGACACAGAAAAAAGCTGCCTGGAGTGACTCCTCTCTGTAAAGTGATGCTTCCCAAAGGAATCACTTTGGGCAGCTTCTTTCTGGAGCATGTCTGGGGACCCCTGACAGAAGCCACTTCTTTTTGGGGCATGCTGGGGGACCCCCATCTGCAGGCACACTGCCAAGATGAGCCACTCTGGGTGACTGCCTTCTGTGGCATGCCTAGGAAGTGCTCACACTCCAGCCATGACCGCTACTGAATTTTCAGGCGGCCTCCACATTTTTTCAGCAGAGGGGGCTGCCAGCACAAGCTGAGGAGTGGGGAGGAAGGACCAGCACAAGGGTCAGCAAAGGTTGCCGAACCCTGCATTAAGATTATGTTTCCCAGTGTGCTTTACTGTGCATCTGGCAACACTGAATTTCATCTGCCATTTTGTTTATAGAATCATGGAAGATTAGGGATGACAAGGACCTCAGGAGGCATCTAGTCCAACCTCCAGGTCAAAGTATCCCAACCAGGGCTCTATCAAGCCACACCTTAAACATGGAGATTCCATCACCTCCATAGGTAACCCATTCTGGTGCTTCACCACCCTCCTAGGGAAAAAGGTTTTCCTAAGATCCAACCTCAACCTCCTCACTGCAGCTTGAGGTCATTGCTCCTTGTTCTGTCATCTGCCACCACCGAGAACAGCCTAGCTCCCAGCCGGGGCCGGGGCCAGGGCCAGGGCCAGGGCCAGCTGAGACAGTGGCTGCTGCGGGCATCCCAGCCTGGGAGAGACAGGCGCCATCATGGCCAGCCTGTCTCCGGATACCTGGCTGGGGACAGGGACAGGAGGGGCAGGGGGTGCCCCAGGCATTTGGAGTGCTGGTGCCAGGACTCGGGGCACGTCTCCTGTGTGCCAGGTGCCAGCGATGTCCCTGCCTGAAACCCCTTTTCAGGTAGTTAAAGGCTGCTATTGAATCCCCTCCCACACACACACATCTCTTTTGCAGACTAAACAAGTCCATTTCCTCAGCCCCTCCTTATAAGTCAGGTGCTGCAGCCCCTCACCTTTTTTGTTGCCCTTTGCTGGACTCTTTGCCCATATCCAGTCTGTTGTAGGGAGCTCAAAACTGGAGATATGTGGCCTCACCAATGCTGACTAAAAGGGAATAATCACTTCCCTCCATCTGCTGGCAATGCTCCTACTAATGCAGCCCAGTGCGCAGTTATTCTTCTTGGCAGTAAGGGCTCTTTGTTGACTCAGCCAGCTTCTTGCACACTGTAGCCCCCAGGTCTTTTTCTGTCAAACAGCTGCCTAGCCAGTCAGTCCCCAGCCTGTAGCAGTGTGTGAGATTCTTCCATCCTAAGAGCAGATTTCTCTTGGCCCAGTCTTCCAAATTGTATAGATCAGTGGTTCCGAACCAGTGTGCTGGGGCACACTGGTGTGCTGTGGCAACACCCAAAGTGTGTCACGAGCGTCCCTGAGAGCTTGAATTAAAGTTCCCTCCCTGCTCAGCCCAACCACGTGGGCTGTGGAGGGCTGGGAAAGGCAGGGGATAAAGTAAGGGGGAAGGCACTGAAACACAGTTCCAGGGACCCCTATTTTTAGGCAGGCAGCATTCTGGCCCCCCTAAAAATAGAGGAAGGCACCAGAATGCGGAGTGCCAGGGGTCCCCCTAAAAATAGCAGGAGCAGCCAGAACACAGTGTTCTGGTGGCTCCGCCTTAGGCCCAGCCAGCAGAGAGGGGCAGGAGGCTGGGAGTGTGTGAATCTCCCCCTGCAGGGTGGAGCAGCTTGTGCCAGCCCCCCTGCACCCACCCCAGGTAAGGGTTTGGGGGGGGGGCGGGGGGGGGTTGTGTGGGGCAGGTGTGTGTGCGTAGCAGAGGTGGGTGAGAGTGGCTGTGTAACACAGGGTGTGTAGCTAGGGTTGTGGGGTGGCTGTTTGGTTGGGGGGGGTGTAGCTGGGGGGTGGGGTGGCTGTGGGGGGTGTAGCTGGGGGCTGGAGGCCTAGTTCTGGCCCTTGCAGTGATGGGAGGGTCCATCACAGGCAGAAGGGGGCTGGGAGGGAGGAGGATGGGACCTACTGGGGTGGGAGGGAGCAGCAGTGGGGTGAGGATTTGCCCTGGGTGGCAGGGAGCCACTGTGGAGAACAGGGGCATCGCTGGCTGGGGGAGGGACCCAGGGCATGGCCCCCGGCCCCGCCCCTGGCCCACAGGCCCCGCATGCAGCCTGCAGGCCCTGCCCCCTGGCTGGGGACAGGGCCAGGTGCTGCCGCGCCACCGCAGGCAGCCAGGCCCCGGATCCCCAGCTGGGGACAGGGCCACTGTGGCCGCTAGTGGCTGGGCCCTGGATCTCCAGCCTGATTGGGCCGGAGATCTGGGGCACTGGTGCTGGGGTTCGGGGGACATGCCCTGGAGTGCCTGGCACCAGCAACACCCCTGGTGGAGAAGGGAGAAGTGGGTGCTGTGCCATGCTTCTATGCCCTACCTTCCCACTCCCCATGTTCCCCCCTACCCCCCTTCAAAGCCACTCTTGTTCTCCCTTCTCTCTCCTCTCTTGTCACCCTTGTGCTGTTCCCCACATGGCTGCTGTGACGCTGTCTGGGTCTAGGGGACTGTTTATGATTATTTTTCATATTGATATTTCATATTTACAATGATCCATAAGTGATATGTCATGTTTGGTATCAATAGAAAGGCTGTAATTTTCTAGGAATGATTATATGATTTGTATGTAGGTATCATGCCTGTACTGGAGGTTAGAAATCTATTTGTTTTGATGTGTGTTCCAAGTTGTTTAAGCTAAAGCAATCCAGGACTGGGGGTGTGCAATCTTTTATCATATTGATGGCCCATCAGGCGGGGACTCCCAGCTACAGTGGGTCCAAGAGGAAACCTGTTTGACCAGTTATCTAGACTGAGCATATGGCCCACCTCCATTTTGATCTGGCAAGGACTCTGAGATAAAAGGCCATCACCCATTCTTCATTTTGTCTTTAGTCTCCAGTCTCCAGTCTATCTGCAACCAACACCTGCCTCTGGAACTATTCTTGTGGGACTGAACAAGGCACTGAGACCCACCCAGCTGCTGCTGCTGATGCTGCTGGGTGCACACGAGAGGAGTGGGACTAATTTGCAAACTACAGGATCTTCAAGGATTTGTTTTCTATGGACTCTAAATCATTTGTATGTATGAGATTCACTTTGTTCCTTTAACACCTCTCATATGTAGCTTGTTTTCTTTTTATATTAAACCTTTAGTTGTAGTTACTAAAGGATTGGCTGGCAGCATGGTATTTTGGGTAAGATCCAAGCCTATATTGTTCAGGGTGATGTGGCTGGCCCTTTGGGGGTCAGGAGAACCTATTTCGTAAGGGACCCAGTGGCTAGAGGGGACCTTAGGAACTGATGTGCAGTAAGGGGGCTGCTTCTATTTTGTTATGCTCCGTGATGACCAGAGTGGGGAAATCAGGAGCATGTTTTGTTACTGACTGGGAGACTGGTTTGAGTACCACCCGTCAGTGGTTGGGGGGTTTGGCCCCTGGTTTTGCAGCTTGCTCTGATTTTGGCACATTCAGAAGGTTATCCCAGGAGGCCTGGGTCACAGCTGCACTCATCCTCTTTTCCACCCCTGCCCTGCGCTGCTCCCCACACTCACTCCTGCCACTGCACGACTCCTGACCTCCTGTTTTGCCACCCCCACTCTGCTACCCCTACTATCCCACATAGCAGCATTTCCGAAACACTGTGCCATGGTTCATGAATATTCATAAATAATTTAAGTTCATTTTAATATTCATGAGTTTTTAATGGTGGTGTGCCTCGAAAAACTTGAAGGTATCAAGGTGTGCCACAGCAGAGAAAAGTTTGGGAACCACTGGTGTAAGTCACTCTGTATCCTATCTCTGCTCTACAGTGTTATCTACCACTGCCACCAGCTTAGTGTCATCTGCAGATGTGCTGAGGTTGCCTCCAACCCATCCTCCAGATATGTAATGCAGATGTTGAATAAAACTGGCCCCAGCCAGGAGCATTGCTGCCCCAGAGAAGGACCTGGGGCACTGGCCCAGGCCCCGACCTCTGGCTGCAGACCATGCCCCCAGGCAGGGACAGGGCTGGGAGCAGCAGCCGCAGCCGTGGGGCCGCCTGGCCTTGGGGAAGCAGCCGCCAATGCTGCAGGCAGAGGGGCCCTGGATCTCCGGCCTGATCCGGCCGGAGACTGGGAGAAGTGGGGCCCTGCAGACCCCGGTCACTGGCACTGGGATTTGAGGCATGGGCCCTGTGTGCCTGGTGCCAGCGATGCCCCTGGCCCCAGCACCAATGTCTGGGGCACCCCATTTGTTACCAGCTGCCAAATAGATATTTAGCATTTGATCATTAAGCTGATAATCTAGCCAGTTCAGACTGTTATCTGGTGTGCTGGAGCCTCACAGAAAACATGCCCAGGTACCCTCTTCTCCTTGTGGATCAGGACTTTGCCGCAGTGGAGTCCACCCCAGTCTGCCCGTGTCTCCACACTACCAATGCAGCCTGCACCAAACCCAGCCTCAGATGGTCCATATATGTGACAGGACTTGTGTGTTCTGGACTCCTCTTGGCACAACTAGACAGGACCAAAGAGCTTTGGGGGGGGGGTGGAGGAGTCTGCTGACCTTGGGCTTTTCCCACATCTACTAAGTCACCTCTTTCATCTGACTCTGAAGGGTCCAGCATGCCAGCTCTGTCAGGAATTCCCCCTGTGACAGTCCCCTGGGGGAGTCCCAGAAAGTCCATGCATGCCCCAAGGGGCTTGCACCCCAGGTGCACAGTCAGAGCGCTCACCAGCCAGTGTTGGAATCAGAAGGGTTTTTTAGTTCTCAGGCTCACAGTGCTGAAAGACTTTGCTAGCAGCTAATTAGAAGTTAGAGCAGTGACCACCTGGGGAGGTCCCTTCTCAGGGCTTCCTCCCCACCACACCCCTCCTGAGGGGCTGATCTCTTCTCCACAGCCACCCCAGACCCATGTCCTATCTCTTCCCAGACCTTTGGCTCCTTTCGAGGCTAAGCAGCCACTCCCTTGATCTTCCCCTTTGTTTCCCACCTTATAAACAGCCCAGGAAAGGACGGTCCCATTACACCTTACTTTGCTTAAGAGCATGTGCTGAGGGCCGCTCGTCAAAGGCTTTCTGAAAAATCTAAGTACACTATATCCACTGGTCCACCCTTGTCCTCATGCTTGTTGACTCCCCCTCCCAAAAGAATCTATTACATTAGTGAGGTGTGATTTCCCTTTGCAAAAACTAAGATGGTTCTTCTCCAACAAAACATATGCATCTATCTGTTTGCTAATTCTGCCATAGTTTCACCTACTACTGAAGTTAGGCTTACCTCATTACCTAATTGAATTTGCCAAGATCACCTCTGGAGCCTTTTTTTAAAAAATGGCAGCATATTAGCCCTCCTCCAGCCATCTGGGACAGGGTGATTCAAATGACAGGTTACATACCACAGTTGTTAGGGCCACAATTTCATATTTGTGTTCCTTTAAAACTCTTGAGTGGATAACATCTGGCTCTTGTGAGTTAATACTGTTTGATCAATTTGCTCCAAAGCCTCTTCTAATGATACCTCAGTCTGGGACAGTTCCTCAGGTCACCTAAAAAGACTGGCGCAGGTGTGGGAATCTCTGTCCCTCACAACTCAGACATGCAAATCTGTGTCAAAGAATTCAGGCTGTTGTCCTTAGCTTGTGGGTGCCAGACAGAAAGCACAATCCTTTGACATCAGTGGCTCAGAGGGCAGCCCTTGCTCATTCAGCACCAGAAGGTTCTGTGAATGCTGTGGCTGTGACTTCCCTGCGTGACATATTGATGAGAAATTTGGTGCAGGGGTTGACCGTCCCTTTCCTTTCTCTGCATCCTTCAAGGCAGTGCATTTTCTGGTCCTTCTGCCCCCCCCCCTGGGCTGGTAATGCCACACAAACCCGACCCAGAGCCCACAACTAGGCCAGCCCTCACTCCCCCGCCCCCACAACCTCTCCCAGTGCACAGAGCTACCCCAGTATGAAACTCTCAACACAGTTCTGCAAGCGCCCCATAGTCCGGACTTCAGGGTCACCATTCCCAGTGCGGAATACACACAGGGCACTACCCCACCTAACAATAAAGCCCATGATGATGCACTGGGCCCAGTGCAGGTTCATCTGTGATCCTCATGCACAGGAGCATTGCTGTCAGAGCACCCTCTGCTGTCAGCCAGCTGGCTTAGGAGATGCAGCGCTGGGCCCAGCAGGCGTTTGCCCTAGTATGTGCTAAAATAGGGGCCTGATGTAACCCTGACCCTCATCTTCTGCAGCAGCATCCACTCATTCACATTTGCTCCCATGTGGAGCTAGCCTGCCTTCCTGCTGTCTTCCACCTTCACAGATTACATGGGCCAACAGCCATTTTGCTCCTATTGCACTCTTCTGAGAAACAGGGACTAGGGAACAAGGCTGGTCTGCTCTGCAAGGGGCCATAGTTGGGGGATGAGCAGGGACGGGGGGTTCCGATCCCTACCTGGGGACTGGCTCTCATATAGAGATCCTCCTCCCCCTTCCAAAAAAACCAAAAGCAATTCAAGGGCTGAACCCAGACTATACCCACACTGCGAGGACAGACGCACACTGTCCTCCTGGGCTTTGGTTTCAACAGCATGGGCCTTTTCCAGGTGCTGCTCTTAAAAATTCTCTTATTCTTCTGTGACTCTGCAACAGGGATTTTTTTTTTAGGAAGTCCTGGCACTTAAGTAAAGTGCCTCAGTCTTCACAGTCTTGGCTATCCTGTGGTGAAAACCATGCCACTTAGACCTGTGATGGCAGAAAGCCACCAGCAAGGGCTTAAGCTCCCAGTCCATCCTACACTGGAATCAGTGAAGTTACAGAAAGGGCCTCAAAAAAAGCCTCCAGCCCTTATGCAAACAGTTGCTGGGCTTTAGGGCTACCTGGTGGGAGCATATTGCAGCCATTGACACTTTCCTCACACCTTAGTGGTGCCAGGCATAGTCATGATGTCCCCAAGGTGAGCTGTGCCCAGGGCATGACTAAGCCCTCACCAGAACGCTATGCCAATGGTACGTTTAGCAGTATCTGCCACTGCAGCCCCAGCCCCTCTCCCAGGAGGTGAAGGAAGAGGCTGGAGCGAAGGCAGAGTTAAGGAGTTTCTCCTTTAATGTCAATAAATAAGCAGCTAGAACAGTCTCTTCATTCCCTCCTCGGGAGTGTCACTTTGTCCTAACAGAATCTTTCCAACTCTTCACTTAGTGGTTTGCAGTTATAAAATCCTGGGGAGTGAGATGGTTCCTGGGTGTGAACTGGTAACAGCGAAGGGGCGGGTGCCCTGTGAGGAGATGGGCTGGGCAGGGGCCACTGGGACAGACTGGCAGCTCAAAATGTACAGAAGCGACTTAGCTAGGACAAGAGGGGAGGCAGTTTGCAAGGGGAGCTTCTCCCCAAACTCCGAAAGCAGCAGGCAAACCTGCGCTGCCCCCATCCCCAGCTGGACAGAGAGTAGGGTTTGTGGGAGGCCTTCGGTAGAGGGGCACAGCTGTTAAATAAGGGAGGTGGCAGGGAGCGCAGGGCCACAGGGAGAAAGGTGGGCCCCTGAGGAATTCTCCATTGTTTGGGGTGAAGATGTGGTTTCTGTAGTGGCCAGAGGTCACTTCTTCCTCCTCTTGGCGTCTTCTGAACCCACTGCGGGAGAGAGGACATGTGAGGCAGGGTGTTGGGTGGCGGGGGAAGGTTTGGTGCAGGCCAGTGCCCAGGTCCTGGGTTTGTAGCCTAGTGACTGAATGCCCTGTCTCTAACTCCTGCCACCCCAGGCAGAACAGCCTATAGTCTTGCCTGCAGCAGTGCCCAGGAGCAACGAGCCCTTCATGGGTTGCCGCCCATGCCATCCCAGGCAGCCCTTGTGTGCAGAGGGTTCTCTCCAGGTCCAGACCAAGCCCTGGCTCCCATGTGGTGCAGGGACAGCAGACGGCCAGGGCTAACAGCTGGGGAAGTCAAGGCACTATGCAGGGAGAAGAGCTGCCGCATCCCCTCACACAGTGGGATCTCACCAATGCTACCAGCCTTGGTGGGCAGCCTCCCCTCTCCCTTCCCACCCCAGAGCAGCAACCAGTAAAAATGATCAACTTCAACTGGTGACAGCTGGAGGCGATGGGAGGGGGGCTGAGCCCCCTCTTGCAGCAACAGCCTGTGGGACTGCATACAAGCGTAGTGCCCATGGCACCAGAGCCGGTGGAAGGGACTGGAGAGGTCCAGCAGGGGCAGGGAAGGCACCACAAGTCGAACCCAACACTGAAGCTCAAATGTGAGACCCCAGATGTCTCCAGCCACTGAGTCCCAGATCAGAGCAGCTGGTCGTGATGAGCTTTCACACCCGCACTCCCTCCCTGCGACCCTGGTGGCAGAAAGACAGACAGACACAGGGCAGGCAAGGCATGCCGCAATGACTCACAGGGTACCTGAGACACAGGACCGAGGAGATGGAGGGAAGGAGATTACGCTACAGGGGGAAAGGACAAAAAAATCAGTTAATTGGACTAAGGGGAGTGGGGTGGGGTGGCATGGGGGAGAAAGCATTAGTCCAGACCTGCACATGGGAGGGATGGATGGATGGATGGATGGAAGATGAAACCCATCCAGGACACAAGGCTCAAACCCACAGCTAAGCAGCACAGAGCAGGTGGCTCAGCACAACCTGGCCAACCCCTTGGGGAGACAGGAAACTCAGACTCCTCCCAGGGAAAGGGTGACAATGGCACCAGGTAGCAATGATAGTTGTAAAAAGAACAGGAGTCCTGGCTTCCAGACCCCTTCCTCTTCCACAGCCAAACTACAACCCAGGAATCCTGGCTCCCAGACTCCTTGCTCTAGCTCCTATGGATTAAACAGGCCGGTTCTGTGCAGGTTGCTCTGTGGTGCTGGGGCTGTTTTGGTGCCATTTGAGCTGCCCTGGATGTGGCTGTTACATGGCAGATGATGCAGATGATTCAGGTTATTAGTGGGGGGTAGGGGAAAAAAGATGGCGTTGGCACCCTGTTGTCATCTGTTGCTCCAGGAGCAGGTCCCTGCCCTGTGCCCTTTAGGTGGGACTGGTATCTGCATAAATTGATATCACAGCTGCTGCTGGTGAATACTGATGGGAGGGTCCTGTGGGCGGAAGAATGGCTCCTTACCCTCCAGGTAGTCTCGGGCAATGAATTTCAGCACCTCGTCCAGGAGGATGACAGGGAAGGAGATCTTCAGCACCACCAGCCAGTGGGTCAGGTCCAGCGGTGTCAATTTGAAGATCATCTGGGAGTGGAGGAGACAAGAACAAAGCAGAGCACATGAGCCTGGGAAGTGTCTCCACAGGGCAGGCCCAGAGCTGGGAGCAGGGCTCAGGGGGTGCAGATAGGCCCTGAGCGCTACCTGCCCGGGCCTGCCCTGCTGCTAGTCGCCCCCCAGACCCAGACTGCATGGCCTGACAGCAGGGTGCCACTTACAGGTAGTGGGTCGACGTAGAGGATAACGAAGTGCAGGGACATGGAGAGGCAGATGGAGCTTAAGAGCCAGATGTTCGCCCAGGGCGGCATCCGCACCAGGGACTGGTTCTCAGACAGGCTTCATGGAGAGAGTGGCAGAGAGTGAGTACAGCGCAAAGTGGGGGTGGGGAGCCAGGTTGGGGAGTGAGGTGGGGGCCTTGCCTGTTGAGAGCATTGCACATCTCGATGGTGACCAGCACAGACAGGGCCATGGTCATGGGCACAGGCGATTCGAAGATCTCGCAGTCCAGCCCCTCAAAATCCACATTGTGCTCCGTGCACTGCATGAAATGGGACTGGAGGGGAGAGAGTGGTGTGGGAACACAGCTGATGCAGTGCCACAATCAGAAATGCACTCCCCCCCCCAGCTCTGCCTCCCCGCACGGCTCCTTCCCAGAGGCACTGACACTTTCCCAGCCCCACCTCCCAGCACTGCACTAGAGCCAGTGCTGACTGCTGGGGAGAGCCCCACTGAGGCCTCCAAGAACAGTTCTACCTTGGGGCTGGCACTGACTGCCAGGAAGAGCCCCACTGAGGGCCCCTTCCCGGCATAGCTCTGCATTGGGGTGACTCTCACCAGCTGGTGGTAGGAGACACCAGGACCATCCTCTGCATAGAGGAACCACCAGGCGGCAGCTCCCACGGTGGCAGCTCCCACGTACCCTGTGAGCAGAGCAGAGAGGGAGATATGAGTGGGGGGCTATGGGGGACATAGGAAACCCAGAGGAGGGGGAGGCTTTACCGCCAATGGCCATGTAGCGGAAGAAGAGCCAGCCACTGATGAGCGGTTCCTTGGGGCTGCGGGGTGGCTTGTCCATGATGTCCAGGTCAGGTGGGTTGAAGCCCAGAGCGGTGGCTGGGAGCCCATCCGTCACTAGGTTCACCCACAGCAGCTGCACGGGAATCAGTGCTTCAGGGAGACCCAGGGCAGCTGTGAGGAAGATGCTGTTTGGAGAGAGTGGGAGTGAGGGGCAGGCAGAGTGGAGGGGGGTGGCTCCACCTTCTGCCGAGAGTTAGGGGCTCCTCTGGTAGGGTTAGGGTGGAGTGGGGCAGGGCAAGGGGGCTGGGCCTGGGGAGGTGCCTCCTGATTTGTCACTGCAGTGGGTTGGCCTTGGCCAGCCTGTCCTAAGAGCAAATGGATTCCCCCATTCCTGATCCAGTCGTCACTCTAGTCACAGGGGCCATGCAAAATAGAGGGGAACTGAGGCCCATGTGGGCCTCACAAAAACACAACAGAAAATTCCCACTTCATGACACAAGTCTGACAGGGCCTGGCCTGGGGGCTGAGAGGGGTGAGGCTGGCACGGGCTAGGGCTGTGGTTTTCAAATATAGGGTTGGGACCCAGTACTGGGTCTCAGATCCTAAGGCATTGGGTCATGCCATCCCCTGCTGCTGCTGCCAAAAGACTGGTAATGCATTTTTCAAAGATGTAATTGTTGGGTCGTGGGCATAAATGATTTTTTTTTAACTTGGTCCTGAGGAAAAAGGTTTGAAAACCACTGGGCTAGGGGGTGGGGAGCAAAGCTGCCAGGGGCTGTGGGTTAAGGCTGGGAGAGGGATGAGGCTGGCATGCTCTGGGGGCTGATAGGGTCAGGGCTGGGAAGTCAGGCTGGGGACCAGGCACTCACCAGACGACCTCACCCACATTGGAGGAAATGAGGTAGCGGATAAACTGCTTCATGTTGTTGTAGATGGCCCGTCCCTCCTCCACGGCTGCCACGATGGTGGAGAAGTTGTCATCAGCCAGGACCATCTCAGAGGCCGTCTTGGCCACAGCTGTGCCGGAGCCCATGGCAATGCCAATCTCAGCCTTCTTCAGTGCAGGGGCGTCATTCACCCCATCACCTGTCTGTGGTGGGGGTTGGAGTGAGCCACAGAGACCACCTGACCTCATGTGGCATGGTACCCCACCCACCCAGGCACAAAGTCCCAGATCACAGCCTCCCCCTCAGCATGGCAGTGAACTTCTTCCCTTCCCCTGCACCCTCCCCAACCCCTCACCATGGCTGTGATCTCATCAAAGGATTGCAGGAACTCCACGATCTTGGACTTGTGAGTGGGCTCGACGCGGGCAAAGCAGCAGGCCCGTTTACAGGCCTCACGCTGCTCAGCAGGGGGCAAGTCGTCGAACTCGCGACCAGTGTAGGCCTTGCCGGTCACCTCCTCCTCCTCAGAGAAGATACCGATGCGGCGACAGATGGCAATGGCCGTGCCCTTATTGTCCCCCGTGATCATGATGACACGGATGCCAGCGTCGCGGCACAGCTGGATGGAGCCCATCACCTCCTTCCGTGGTGGGTCTAGCATTCCCACACAGCCCACAAAAGTCAGGTCCACCTGTGGGGTAAGATTCACATTGGGCACACAGCAGCCCCCAATCGCTCCCACAACCAGCCCCCACAGCTCCTGACCAGCCCCTCAACTAATCCCCACCTGCAGCGCCTGACTAGTTCCCCAACCAGCCCCCAATACCCAGCCAGCCCCTACCCCCAGCACCCAACCAGCTCCCCCAATGTCCAGCCAGTCCCCCAACTAACCCCATCCTCAACCACTCAGCCACAGTCTCAACCAAACACCACCTCAGCCCCCCCCACATCTCAACCAGCCCTGATCCCTCAACTACCCTCCACCTCCCAACCCACCCCCCACTACCTCAACCAACCCCTCCGTACTCCTCACACCCAACTCCATGTACACCATGGCAGTCAAGGACAGCAGGGGGGCTCATTATGCAAATGCTTTGGCCCTGCTACACCCCAGCTACCCCCCTCTCCCACTCCATGCAGGATATGACCCTGGAGAACCAGTGCTAAGACCTAAGCCCCGCTCCCCCTCGTCACCAGGCCCTGAGGAGGGGAGGGCTGAACCTCACCTCATACTCGACAAACTTGGAGGAGTCCTCCAGTACCATGTCCTCCTTCCTGGGCGGGGTGTCACGCGTGGCCAGTGCCAGGCAACGCAGGGTGTCCCGCCCTGTCCCCCACTCCTTGATGACGGTCAAGATCTTGTCCTTTACTAGGGGTGTGAGGGGGACACGAGTGGTGCCCACCCGGACATAGTTACAGCGGTCAATCACCCCCTCAGGGGCACCCTGTGAAAGCGAGAGCATGAGAGACAGAGGGACAGAGTGAGGCAGGGACAGAGATAGATGGAGTGCAGTGGGGACAGAACCAGAGATGCATGGATGAAGCGTGGCAGGAACAGAAAGAGTGATGGATGGACAGAGTGAACCAGGGACAGAGTGAGATGGTTGGACAGAGTGTAGTGGTGCAGAGTGAGGGAGCAGTACAACCCATGCAGACAGGGCTTTGGAAGCAGGCTGCCCCGCCAGCCCTGATCTCTGCAGGCCACGGCTTGATGGACCAACCCAAGGTGAGGGCTGGCTAATCTGCAATCAGCTGAGGAAGCAGTCCGTGGCTCCTATCCAAAGGGACTGGATAAAGGACGGAGAATCTTCCCACCACGACCCTGCAACACTAACTCTTGGTTACCTGGCAGTCTGGGAGCTGCGGTGTCAGTGGTCGGGCCCCCAGCACAGACAGAGCTGGCCAACACAAGAACCAGAAACACTCAACAAAGTCCATGTGGGGGCAGCTGACCCTCAGGCACGCCCAAAGAGGGCTAACTTGCTTCCACCTCACCAACTTCAGACCAGTTTCTGCCCATCCTCTTGCGTTTGTTCTTTCCTTTCCCCACCCACAAGGAGGTCAACTGCAGCTAGAGTCAGCCACACACCCCACTGTTTTACCCCACCGTTCACATTCGTCACTAGTGGGGAAACTGAGGCACACACAGTGTTCAGAGAAAACATTCCCACTTTGTTATACCTGGTTACCATAAGAACAGGTGCCTCCCCATCATTGCAGGGGGTACCTGATTACCATGGGGATGGGTCCTTCCTACTGACCTTGATAAACATCTTGTTGCTCACAGCTGCACGGGAGGCCTTGGCAGGGGAGCAGTATACGGACATGGACTTCCTGTCACGGGAGAACTCCAGGGTGAATTCCTTTCTCATCAGCTGCTTAACCACCTGGGGGCAGAGTGGGACTTAATGGGGAGTAGAAACCCACAGAAGCCCTGGACATGGCCCCAAGGCAGCCCTTTCCCCCCAATTCAGCAGGACCACCCGGAGGTGGGGGGGACCCACATAGAGCCCAGTGCCACAAGGCTGCTTTTGGCCAGGGTGGGAAGGGCACAGTGGGCAGGGGGTGAAAGCTCCCAGAGTTGCAGGTGTTAGCATGAGGGGAGGGGCAGAGGGGTACCAGAAGAGACAGTGGGGTGTATCTGAGGTTGATGGGGGAACACTCAAAGAATAGTAGGTGTTGGAATGGGGGAAGGGGGGTGCGGGATGGTAACGCTCACAGAGTTACAGGCATCGGTTAGTGTTGGATCAAGGTCTGAGGCTGCCTACCCTTGTGGGCTCTCTCACTGCACTCCATTGGGGTGCTAGCTGGCACAGCTTCTGGCTGGCATGGCTACAGGGGCCCCACTGTTGGGAGGAGCATGAGGGTGTGCTGTTGCAGGGGGCACAAGCCAGCCTTGTTGCTGGAGGTGACAGGGGTGCAGGCCAGAGGCCCAATACTCCTGCACCCACCCCCCAACCTCTGTAGCTGGTTGGTGAGCAACAGGCTGGTCAGGCAGGCAGAAGGGCAGTGGCAGCAGCTGGCACGCAGGTCAGCAGGGTTGGATTTTGTGGGGGCTGTGGGGCCCCCATTTAGGCTGGGACCAGCGACTGCAACCCCTAAAGTCCCTGCTTTAATCCAAGCCTGGTGTTGGTGGGGGAAGATGGGCAGTGTGAGATAAGCAGTGGGGGGGGTTGCAGAGGGAACAATGAGGGCGTGTCTGGGGTTAGTGGGCAAACACTTCAAGTGGCAGTCGTTGGCACAGGAAGAGGGGCACCAGAGGGGCAGTGAAGGGTATCTGGGCAGAGGCCCTGGTGGGCAAACACTCCGTGAGTGGCAGGTGTTGGTGTGGGGAAATGGAAGTGGCGATGGGCAGTGGGGTGTAACACACAGCGGGACAGATGTTGATGTTGGTGGGAGGGGTAGCTGGGCAACGGGGGAGGGGCACCAGGGGTACCACTCACAGAGTTGCAGGCATTGGCACGCTCCACTTTGGACAGGCTCCGCACATCAGTGTTGAAAACGTTCATCTTCTCCACCAGGCAGGTCAGTGCTGTCTCAGTGGCTTCCCCCACCTTCTCGTAGACCCCTTTGGCCTGGAAGTACACGTGGCAGGGCAGGGCTGGAGGGCAGGTCTGAGCAGGGTGGCTCAGGCACAGGAGAGTGGCTGGGCAGTGCGGGTGACCCAGAAGGCAGGAGAATTGAGGCCAGTGCAGGCACCGGGGATGGGTGCAGGATAGCCTGGGAGTGCAGGTGACTCAAGCAGGGGGAATCCAGCACAGACCAGGCAGGGTGAGAGAGACAGGGGGCATAGAGCAACCCTGGCAGGGTGAGAAGGACAGGGAGGCACAGGTGACCCAGCCAGGGGGAACCCAGCACAGGCTAGGCAGGGTGAAAGGGATGGGGGGCACAGGGCAACACGGGCAAGGGTAGAGCACTCACCTCATTGAAATCCAGGGAGGAGTCATTGCAGAGGGCACAGATAGTGGCCAGTTCAACCAGGCCATCATACTGCCCAGCCTTCACCGGCTTGTCGCTCTTCAGCCTGTGGAGACGCCAGGCAGGAGGGTGAGGGTGAGTGAGACAGAGATGGGAAGAAGAAAGGGGTGTGCAGGGTGGAGGAGCAGGGACAGAGATGGGGGACGGGTGTGTGGGGTGGGGAGAGGCAAGGGCACAGACCAGGAAACGGGGCACAGGGTGGGGGGAGGAAGGGACACAGGAGGTAGAGTCAACTTGTGGGCAGGAGATGGAGAAACCAAGTCGAGCTGACTGAGGCCACCTAGTGGCAGCAGGAAGGCTGGTGACAGGCAGAGGCAGGGCAATATCACGGTTGGGGGACGGAGGAATCAGAGCTATTGGGGTCACTCACACTTCTCCTTCAGGGGCATAGGTGGAACCAGTGATGGAAAACTCGTTTAGGGAGCAGACATCTCCTTCCACCTTGTCAACCACAAACATCTGGGGAGACAGAGGGAATCAGGGTCAGGCAGGTGGCCCAGGAACTGCAGGAACACATGGGGGGGCGGCCCAGGGAGGGGTCCCGTACCTTGCACACGGACATCTGGTTGGTAGTGAGGGTGCCAGTCTTGTCAGAGCAGATGACTGAGGTGCAGCCCAGTGTCTCCACAGATGGCAGGCTCCGGACAATGGCATTCTTCTTGGCCATGCGGCGTGTGCCCAGGGCCAGGCAGGTAGTGATGACAGCAGGGAGACCTACCAGGGTGGGGTAGGGAGGGGAGGTTAATACCTAGCCTGTTACCAAAAAGCCCCTGCCAGTGCCCCACACATAGACATGCTGGAGCCTGGGGAACAGCGGGAATCCAGTCATCTCCAGAGGGCTGCAGCAAAGGCTCCTGGGAGGAGCTGGGCTCACACACTGCCCTCACGTCCCAGGCACCACAGGCAAACAGACACCAGAGGAACTAGTCCTGAAGCAACTCAGAAAGACTCCAGCTCCTGAGATAGCCTCACAGCTGGACAGACTAACCTTCGGGAATGGCAGCCACAGCCAATGCCACAGCGATCTTGAAGTAGTAGATGGCACCACGGATCCAGGAACCGCCATGGACGGGGTCGTTGAAGTGGCCAATGTTGATGAGCCAGACGGCCACACAGATGAGTGAGATGACCTTGGACAGCTGCTCCCCAAACTCATCCAGCTTCTGCTGAAGGGGCGTCTTCTCCTGCTCAGTGGCTGCCATCTCATCGCGGATCTTCCCAATCTCTGTGTTCACGCCTGTGGCGATCACAATGCCTACAGCCTTGCCTGCTGCAATGTTGGTGCCCTGCAGGGTGATGGCCATGAGGGGGTGAGCAGTGGTGCTGACATGGGGTGGACAGGAGACCCCATATAGCCCAATAGATGGGACCGAGGCAAATCTCAGGCCTGAGGGGCTGCAGCCCCCCAGAGGCCTCTCTTGTCTATAGTGTGGTGGCGATCCTGAGAGGGGGAGGCAGCTGTTGGTTGGGGAGCAGGGTGGAGTTACAGGGGGGTAGCTGTCTGATGCGGTGCGGGGTATGGTAACAGCAGGGCAGCTGTCTGGCTGCGGTGTAGAGTGGGGTGGCTGGGGGCAGTTGTCTGGCTAGGGTGCAGGATGGGGCAGTTGTCCAGCTTGGGTGACCAGTATCCAGCTGGGCAGGTGGGGGCAGCGCTCTAAGTGGGAGGGAGGGACACTCACCGAGAAAAGCATGTTCTTCTTGTCCTGGTTGACAGCACGTGGGTCTGGGATGGGGTCCGTGTGCTTGATAACAGAGACAGACTCACCTGATGGAGAGAGGTGAATGCTCAGGATGAGGGCACTGGGATCGCTGCCAGACAGACACACACAGACAGACAGGCACCCGCAGATTCACAGACACACCCAGGGAGGCAGAACAGCAGCTTAGAGATGCCACCCTTCACCTCAGCAAGACCCACTCACCCACGGACATGCCTGGGTGACACACGGACATGCTCATACAGTGAGACACCCCCAGCTGCACAAAAGGGCACTCAGACGCACACCTCCTGGACACTGCACACCCGCAAACGCACAAAGACCAGATGCACACCGCAGGGCTACAAACTGAATTTCTCAAGTCCCCCAGCCCAGCCCAGCCCCAACCCGTACCCGTCAGGATGGACTGGTCCACTCGCAGCGTGGTGGATTTGATGGAGATGATCCGGATGTCAGCCGGCACCTTGTCACCCACTGCAAGGACAGGTACAGGAAGCCACCATAATGGATGGATATTGGGAAAGGGGTGCCCCCTATCGGAGTCCTGCACCCCAGCCTTGCTCAGCCAGGTTGCAAGGGGTGTGGAGGGCAGACGGCCCTGGGGCCGAGGATGGCACTGATAGTCTTTGTGACTCTGGTCCACCCAGCTCATCTCTGGGGTACAAGGAGCTGGACTCCTGTGGCCCCCAGGGCCAGGCAAGGGTTGGAGATACCGGAAGACATAGCCATGGGATGTCAGCAATTCATAGACCAAGGACACAGCACTGGGCAGAGGGAGGGATGCATTCAGACTAACCAGACACCCAGCCCCTCTGTTCCTGCCAACTGCTGCTCCTGAGGTGCAGACCACCCAGCAGCATATCCCTTGCTGACACCCCACAGCAGGACGCCTTCCATCAGTTCAGTAAGTGTCTCTCCTCCCACTTCGGGTGTCCTCTGTGTGATCCCTGGCTCATCACATTCCTGCCTCCCGGACACTTGGCACTGCCCATAGAAGGAGCGCCTGGTGCCTCGCCACCCCTCCCCCCCGAGCTCCTTCCTTGGCCCAGGAAGGTCCCAAGGAGATGGCGAGGTCAGGGCTCCTGGCTGTCTGACGGGCACCGTTGGGAGGGCCAGGGAAGGTCATTCCCCCATAGCCTGCAGGAGGAGCTGGCTCAGTGGGACACCCAGCTGAGGGGTGGCCACGGGGGGAGACGGGGGTGCTGGCAGCAGCCCAGGGCCCAGGAACACCTGTCACAAACAAGTGCAGTGTACAGGGGATTCCATGGGGCTCTGCTTTCAGCCAGGGCCAGGGACTGTCTGTTCCCAATCCCACTGCAAAGGGGAGATGGAACCATGGCTGCCCCACCACCATGGCCCAGGACCCGCTAAGGGAGGGTGATCCTCCCAGGGCATTGTGGGTAATCGTGGCAACAGGGTGACTGACCTTTGCCCCTCAGCACCCAGGCTGTGTCTGACAGCCACTTGAAGAGCACCCCTCTTCACTTTGCCTCATGGTTGTGGCACCACCATTCACCCCATGCAGTCAGGGCTGGGCCAGACACTCACCTGCCACCTCTGCAATATCACCAGGGACCATGTCGCGGGCTTTGATTCTCTGCACCGACTTCCTGTCTGCACGGTACACCTTGCCCATCTCAGGCTCATATTCCTTCAGGGCCTCGATGGCATTTTCAGCATTCCTCTCCTGCCGGGGCAGCACCAACAGTCATTCCCCCACACAGAGGCCCTTGGCCAGCACTGAGATGCAGCCACATTTGGGGTGGGATGCAGGGGGACCATCAGCAATCCCTCACTTGATGTTGAGCTGTGGCTTCCTCTGAGAAGGGGCAAGAGGGCTATACATACAGGAACCAATTGCCCAGTGCAAAGATGCAGCCCCTCTGGGGTGAACCAGCATCAGCAAGCCCTTCAGTCTCCCACTCTGCTGCGTGTCTTGCCTCACTACAGCAGTCTCCCATCCATCTGCTGACCTAGCATGACCCTTCTTAGGGCACGGAGGGGCTACTGCTCCCCTGCACTTACCTGCCAGACTCCAACAATGGCATTGGCGATGAGGATCAGAAGAATGACAAATGGCTCCACGAATGCAGTGACCGTCTCCTCGCCCTCCTCGAACCAGGCCAGCACCTTAGTTGGGCAGAGACATGTCGAGAGTCATGTGCGCCTGTGTGAGCTACAGCCCTCCCTGTGCACACCCCACCCCCATGGCTGGAGAACTACAGTCTTCCCTTCTTCTCCACGCCCCTGGAGCTGCACCCTCCCACACGCACCCAGAGTGCTACACAATTCCCACCCTCCAGAGCTACATCCTACCACATGCACCCAGAGTACTATATTGTTCCCATCCCACCACAAAGCTAAACCCTCCTGCACACAGAGGGTACATCTACACTGGAGCCTTAGGTCAACTTAAGGAAGGTTAAGTCAACATACAGACCCCCACGGCCACACTGGGCTTTTATTAAGTTGACTTCAGCGCTTCCTTAAGGCTTAAGTTGACCTTATTAAATCGACTTAAACCAGTGTAGATGGGGAATAGCTCTTAAGTTGATTTAATTGGCCACCAAGCAATATTCCCTCTAATTACTCGTAGACTATGCGTGCAAACAATTTCTTTGTGTGCGCAAAACCATTTCTTTGTGATCACCAATATTAGCACTATTGGATTTTTTTGTGTGCACTTTATTTCTTTGTGTGCGCAGGTTTCATGACCTGTGTGCGCATGCACACACGCACAGCTTAGAGGGAACAGTGCCTCCAGGCCCTCTCCAGAGTTCCTGGCCACCAGGAGGGGTCAACTTAGAATCTGCCTATGTAGACACAGGCAGTTGACAGGAGTTTTCAGTGTGGACACTCTAAGCTGACTTAACAGAGCCTCCAGTGAAGACATACCCACAGAGTGCTGCAGCTTCGCACCCTCTGGAGATACACAATCACACCACAAAGAGAGAGTGCTACATTTTCAAACCCTCCAGAGCTACATCTTTACATGCAACACAGAGAGCTCCACCTTACCACACAGAGCCAGAGTGTATCAGTCTTCCCACCCACACGGTCAGAAACCTACAGACCTCCCTTCTTCTACATCTCCCCTTCCCCCTTATTTCATCCCCCACACACCAAGAATGCTACACTTTTCCTACCACAGCTACACACTCCCACACAAACAAAAAGTGCTATGCCCTTCCCAGCTCCAGAGCTACAGCCTTCTACTAATAGCCAGAGTGCTACACCTTTGTATTCACAGGGACAGAGAGCTACAGACCTCGCTCCCAGAATTACACTTTTCTGCACAAACAGCCAGAGAGAGCTATGCCCCTCCCTTTCCCTATACAACTAGACCCTCCTCCTCACATCCATACACCTTTGAATGCTACACCCATCGCACCTACAGCCAGAGCTTCACCATCTTTCACAGAGTGTTACACCCTTCCTACCCACATGACCAGAGAGCTACAACACCCCCTCACCACCCTCTCCTATACACCCCCCCAACAACACACTTGCACAGCACTGCACCTTGCCCTCCTCCACAGAACTACAGCTTCCCACAAAGAGAGCTATGCCCTTCCACCACTCTACAGCCTCCCCTGAAAACACAGTACTGTACTGTACCCTTGCTGTCACCTACCCATGCACTCATAGTGCTACAGCCCCTCCACAGCCACTGAGCTACACAGTCAAACCCCTCCCACACACACCCAGAGCTCTACACCAGCCCCCATCCCTTGCCCCAGAACTACACAGCACTGGCTCACAGGTCCACTCCCATACATACATACACATATTGTAAGCATTACAGCCCAACCCATACACTCGGAGCACTGTGTTCCTTCCCTTTTGCACACCCTGGTCTCACTCACTCAGGTAGATACAGCACTCCCAGCACCCAATGCTTTGTTTTTATTGTTGACATTGCAAGGCCTTGTGCCAGGTGCTGCACAGACCTCAGGATTCCCCAAGCACTGCCCAGACCCCGCCCAGGATCAGGGCCCATTGTGCTGGTGCTGCCCAGATCTTCATCATGACTGGTTCCCTGTTGGGAATGTGGGGATTTTAATTATAATATGTGAATTTATGGTTTTGTCTATTCAGGTGCAATTCAGTTTACCTACCGAATTTGTCTTGTTACCTACTGGGGGCAGAAGGGTTACTTGCCTCTCCTGGAACAGGGAGAAGAGACAGGGTGTCTGAGTTGTTAGGGCTGCACCACTAAACACAGACTGGAATAACACACACAAATGGAAGCCCCAAGGGCTGATGTGTAGGACAGCAAGGGGGAGCACAAAGGCTGGCCGGGGTCAGATGACTATAGGAAGAATGCACACAGACACAGAGACAAGGCATGAAAGCAGGCCAAGTTGGATTTCTGGAGAACGTGGGACATTCTACTCATATGGACAATCTTAACCTTGGCCTTCCCATACTGACAGTGCTCCGGATTCTGAAAAAGCTGCTCTGTCTCTGCAGGTCCCGCCTGGCTGCACTGTTCCAGGAAGGCAATAATAGCTTGTATGAAGCTCCTGGTGCTCACACTGTACCCAGTGCTGCATGGAGTCCAACTGGGAGAGGGCCCCATTGTGCACAGTGCTGCACAGACCCACCATGCAGACAGTCATTCAAACACCAAGTGAGAGCCATCCCTGTCCCAAGCCACTCACATTCCCATGAAGATGGAAAACACAACCCATGGGCTGAGTGAACAGCTTCCAAGAGAAGAGGGCAGGCACTGCAGCGACTGGGAACAGCACTGGGTACAATGCCATTCCTCAGGCCTCTCCCAGCCCACCAGGCGTCTACTTCACTGTAAAACTCTCCCCAGTGGCTCAGCCTGTGTAACAGTGACAGGTTGGCACGTTGTTATCACAACCCTCCTCCCTCAGTGTCAGCGATGGTCACTCAGGCTATGTCTATAGCAAGAAAATAAGTTGACCTCTGATCAATCGACCTACAACCGCCGCAGCAGTTACTGCTGAGGCTGACATCTGCACTGCCTTCCATGGGACAGGTGCATGCGTCCTCACCAGAAGCTCTTCCACCAGCGCTTCAGCAGAAATTGTGAATGACAGTCAGCAGCCATGTAAACCAGTGGTCATCAAAGTATGGGTCGCGACCCAGTACTGAGTCATAGACCCAAAGGGACTGGGTTGTGGCACCCATGCTGCACCTGGGGGGGAGGCGGCTGCCCTTTGCTCCCCTGCTTGCCGGTGCTGATCCCGAGAAGGGAGGCAGCTGCCTCTAGCTCCCCAGCCAGCTGGTGGTGTTTCCAGGATGGGGGGTGGCTACTCCCTCACTCGCCTGTCAGCTGGTGCTGATCTCTGGGGGGGGGGGGGGGCAGCTGTTCCTCACTCTCCTGCCAGCCGGTGCTGATCCGGTTGTGCGTGGCCCATCCCCGTCCAGTGGAGGGGTCACAACATGGCAGAGGGGCCTGGAGCTGGGTTCCCAGGCAAATAATTTGATGACCACAGGTGTAAGGTCTCGCCTTAGCTGCACCCATGCAGGTCTACCCCTCTGGCTGAAGTGATTTTTCTACATCAGCAGGAAGGGCAGCTCCATAGGCTGGAGGAGCATATTAGCATGTGCACATCCCCTCTTTGGGCCACAGATGTTGACTTTTGTCACAGAAACCTTGTAGTGTCGACCAGATCTTAGTCTGTCCATGTCCACAAGGGATGCATAGCCCTTCCTAGCTCAGCTGTCTGAAGGGGGGCACTGGATCTATATAAGACATGGGGAGGTGCTAGGTATGATGGGAATGGCAAGTCTGGCTGCTGCTGGGTTACAAATCACTGGAGTGAGGGGGATGAAATGTGACCTCCTTAATGTATGAAAAAAGGCAGCAGAACCAGGCTTGAAAGAGTCCCTCTCACTTTACTAGGACTCAGCAAAGGGGGCATTCAGACACCACTGCTGGGGCCTGGGGAGAGTGGTCCTGCTGAGGCTGCACCAACCCCAAGGAAGGGCTGTTCTCAGGCATGGTTTAACTAACTCCATCCACTGGTAAAAGGTAGAATCAGTGGGAATCCCCTCGGAGTGCTGGGGCATAGCCGTGAGTGGGCCCAAGTGGGCCAGGGCCCACCCCCTTGGTCCTGAGGCCTGCCCGCCTTAGCACCCAATAGCAGTGTGAACTTCACCACTGTGGCTGCAGGGCCACCCAGCAGCAGGCAGCCGCAAGCAGGGCAGAAGCACCGGTGCGGACATGTCTACTCCACTTGTGGCTGCAGGGCCCAGCCACTAGCAGGGCAGAAGTGTAGGCGCCAGTGCTTCTGCTTCGTCTCAGCCATCAGGCCCCACAGCTGCAAGTTGAGCTGAGGTGCCAGCGCCTCTGCCTCACTTGCAGCTACGGCCACCAGCTGCTGGCCAGCTGCTGAGAAAAAGTTCATGTCACTGCTGGCGCAGGCATTCTGCCTCTCCATTCCCTCAAGCAGCAGCTTCCAGTTGCATGACTGGAAGCTGCCACTGGGCTGGCCCTACCCTGCACTTTCAGGGGCCCGGTCAGAAAACAGGGGCTGGCTACACCCAAGTCAGAGGCTATGTTCACACACAGGGGGTTATTTCAATACAAGCTGTTTCGATACAAGTTGTATCGAAACAACGCCTTATTTCGAAATAAGTTAATTCGAATTAACAGTTTGCTAATTCGAATTAAGGAAAAAAGCAGGAAGCGAAATAGCATGTTCAGACAACAGTTATTTCGAAACGAGTCACCATTGTTTCGAAACAATGTGTTCAGACAGCACTGTTTTGAAACAATCATTTCGAAACAACGTTGTTTTGTCCCCACATGGGGTTTAAGTTGTTTCGAAGCAACGGTGTGTTGTGTGAACATGGCCTCTGTTGTTTCGAAATAAGACTGCTGTGTGAACACAACCAGAGTGCAACAGCAGGGACAGTGCTCCTATGTCAGCAGGGCTTCCCCAACTGCTGGTATCTGAACTCACTAGCTCAGCTGAAACCACTGAAAGAGCTGGGGAAACCTGGACAGACTGACAGACAGCTCTGGGTAGCTAGTCAAGACCTGCAGGTGCGTGTGGGAGGGGAACTGTTGCCTTTTAGGGCACCTCAAAGAGAGTGTGGATTTCCCAGGAGATTGGGTGGGGGCTGGAGCCAGTTTGGTGTTGTATCATTAACTGGATCTCCTAGAACCAAGCCCTCACTGCTGCCAGGGCTCACATCACCTTTTCATTGTTACAGTCACCACCAGACCGTGTGCTTTGAATCAATCACTCTACAACAAAGTTTCAACCTGGTTCTCCTCTGACTCCTCTCCAATTTATCAACACCCTCCTTGAATTGTGGGCACCAGGTCTGACCCTCATCACACCTACACCAAATACAGAGGTGGAATAACCTCTGCACCTACCCACAATTCCCCTGTTTGTGCCTCCCAGGGTCACATTAGCTCTTTTGGTAAGGGTCCCCACTGGGAGCTTATGCTTACCCTCTACAAGCCCTGAATCTTTTTCAGAGTCACTGCTTGCCCAGATGGAGTCCCCTGTCCTCTAAGTGTGGCTGACACTCTTTGCTCCCAGCTGTCTGCCTTTATATTTGGCCATATTCAAATTAAGATTGCTGGTTTGCTGGGAGATGAAATGACCTAGAGCCCTCTGTATCAGTGACCTGGCCTGTTCATTATTTAACATGCCCCAAATCTTCATGTCCTCTGCAAACTTCCTATTTTCTGCAGGTCATTGACAAAAACATTAGATAAGGACAAGACCCAGTTCCTGCAGGACATCACTAGGAACATAACTGCTCAATAATAATTCCTTGTCACACTTATATTTTTAGACCTATCATTGAGCCAGTTTTTAATCTATTTAATGTGAGCAGATTGATTTGGTAACGTTCTTTAAACATATTACAGCTGCCCTATTACTTTCAACAGCCAAAAGCGTAAACTCATCAGAAAAAGGTATCAGGTTAGTCTGACAGGTTCTAATTTCCATAAACCCACACTGATTATCATGAATTATCTTATCCTTCTTTAATTCTTTATTAGCTGAGTCCTGGTACATCTATCTATCTATCTATCTATCCACCACATTCACACTCATCCCAAAATAATTTCCAGGTCTGGCCCATCTAATCCCCTCTCCCAGGGGGCAAACAGTTTTGTTAGCTGCAGGTTTCCTGGCCCAGGGCTCCTGAAGCGCTGTGTCGTTTCACACACCAACAGCAATGCACATCTGTACGCAGACAGTGCAATGCATACCTCCTCACACAAGGTGCCTGCTCTCTTGCTCACGCTCACAGTAATGTCCCCCATGCACATGTGCATACACCACTTCTGCTCACACTCACACCGAGTTTCTCCCACTTTTACAAAGACACCAGCTCCCCCCCCCACACACACAGTTACACAACAGGGACACTGCAGCCTTGCCCAGGCTGGGCCCAAGTGGGCCTGCTCAGATTTCAGTCCAGGCCCAGCGAGGCTAAGATCATTTTACAGGCTTCTTGCACTCACGCAAGGGGGGCCCAGCTGTCTCCATTCCCCTCCAACCCCCCACAGAACATGTCAACATCTAAGCAACAGACAAGCTCAAGGGGATGTGGGAGGGAGAAAGACTGATGGAGCCATGGGTGGGAGATGTATGGGGTACTTCTCCCCCTTCTGCGTGTCCAGGCAGGGTCTCCTATCCTTAACACCTGCCACATAGAACCCTCCCGGGCCTCCCTTCCTCATCCCACACCCTGGGCTCCCTTCTTCCACCCCCTGCCCTGGCCCAGCTGCCGATACTTGAGACGCTGCCTCCTCGGGATCCGATACCAAATCCCTCCAGCCTGAATTCCAGGCAGGAATGGGCTTGGCCTCAGCACAGAAAGGTCACGGTGAAGGACGATGTAAGATGCCTCCCAGTGCCTGCTCTCTTCCTGGAGTGAGGCGCCCTGAGTGAGGCACCCAGAATCGCTACCACCATGATGGAGTGGGAGCTTACACCTAACTCTTCTTCAGGCACACTTCTTCCCCCAGCACCTCACCACACTTTGCACATAGGGGAGATCCAGACTTCATCCCTGTCCCACCCCCAGCATAATTATCCCCAATTTAGTGGGGAAACTGAGACACAGAGAGCATGTGGAGGGGTCAGGGCTAGAACCCAGGAGTCCCTGCACACACCAGCCTTCTGCACAAAACTGCTTCTTGGCTCCCATATCATACACAAAGTGATTCCTTCTCACTCCACCAACCCTCAAGGATCCCCTAGTTATCTACGGACTCACAGCTAGCACGTCATGCTCTCATGTCACTCACCAAGGAGATGTGCCCCCTCAAGAATCCCCCAGTCCTCCTCCCCCACATCACTCACCAAGGAGATGCCCTCCCTGCACCCTCCCCGGGAATCCCCCAGCCCCTCATAACTCACAAAGGAGATACAGGCTGCCAACAACAGGATTCGCACCAGCAGGTCCTCAAACTGTTCTACCACCAGCTCCCAGATGGATTTGCCTGGGGAGAAGGACAGGTCAGGCACCCCCTATTTCTACTGCCTAGACAGCATAAGGGTCAGAGGCTGCAGGAGGATGACAGAGGCAGGGACATGAAGGTGCCACAGCAAGGAATGGCCTGGGTCTCGATTCCAGGAGTTACCAATGAGACTTTAATGGAAGACAATGTCTCATGACAGACCCTCCAGAAACATGGGCACCCAGACCTGTCCCTGACCCCACGGTACAGGGGTGCAGCCAGCCCAGCAGGAGTGGGGTAGAAAGTAAATGGGATCAGGGCCCCACATCACCTTGAGGTGGAAAGCCAGCCCTGGGGCCCAGGAAATCTGATTATAGGGTTAGAGAGGAAGGGTAAGGAAGGACAGCAGGCAGTGGTTATGGTTGGGGGGAGGGAGCCCCCCCCCCGAGGGCAGAGTATGGGGCTAGGCTATTGGAGGGTCCTGAGTATAGCAGGTTAGGTTCAGGGCCCATAGGTCAGGGTATGGGGCTATGAACTGGGTCATGGAGGGTCGGGGGGGGGGGAGCAAGATATGGTTGGGGGCCCCAGGGGTCAGGGTACAGAGCTATGGACAGCCCTGGGTTATGGAGGGCCAGGGTGGAGTGGGTTATGATGGGGGGGGGCAGGATTCAGTGTACAGGGGTTATGGGTAGCTTTGGGTTATGAAAAGCCAGGGGCAGTGGCTTATGGTCAAAGAGGCCCCAGGACTTTGCTGCTGGGCTGGCTGGAGGATGCGGCTAGTGGATTTGAACCACTAACTGCCTGTGGCTGGGACTCACCTTCCTCTGCTGGGAGTTCTGCCCAGGAATGCCGCCAGGAGCCGAGGGAAAGAGGAGAGAAGAGGCTGGTTATTGCCTAGAGCAGGAGCCAGGGCAGGTCTCATTAAGGCCAGGCCAGGAAAGGAGAGGGCGAGCAACATGAGGCTGGAGCTGTTGGGCTTTGTTGTCCAAGTGAGGCCGTGCACCCCCACTCCTTCAGTCAGGGGAAGGGATGAATGCGCACATGCATGGGCATATGCTCATCACACATGGAGATGTGCAGGGCTGACAGGAGGATGGAAAGGTGGGGACAAGCATGCAGGGCCCCATGGTGTGACAGGGATGCAATGGAAGTGGTGGGGCCTACCAGACACGATGGACCAGGCCCTAGAAGTGTCTCACTGGGGCTGTACAGCCACAGGGAGTGAGATGTGCACACATCCACCCCCAACAGGCACAGCCAGGTATGCTTGTTCACACCCAGCATGTGCGCCCTGACTCTCTCCCCTGCAGAGACCCAGCTGGGCTGAGAGGCTGCAGCTCCATGCCCTGCTCTGGGCCAGGTGCCAATCTGGGAGGCTGGGGATGGCAGGCTCCCAGCTCACCCAGCCATCCCAGCCCAGAAGGGGCAGTGACCGCCCCGCCAGCCGCAGCCGATGCTACCGGCCAGGCAGCGCAGGAGGCCCCAGGTTCAAAGTGGGGGATGGCCCACACCCATCCCAGCTGCAGCTCTGGTGTCCAACCCATTCCAGAGAATTACGGCAGAGTTATTCTTAGCCAAGGAGCAGCTGCCTTGTCCCCAGCATGGCTGAGCCTGGCTGCATCGGCATCTTCAGCTTCTCTGTGATGGGCTCCAAGCCGGGTTTTCACACGCAGCTCCCAGCCCGGCTCTGACACTCGGCTCCCAGCCCAATGCTATACACAGCTACGCCCAGCTGCAGTCCCACCTTGGGAGTCCAGCTGATCCATCCTCACGCTGACATCCAGCTCCCCTCACTCTGTTCAGGCTTCCCAGAGCCCTGAGACTGACACCAGCCTCTCTCAGTGTCTCCAGCCCCATCCCCTGCTTCCTGAGTGTCCAGCCAAGCCCACACACCCTTCATCTACCCCTTCCCCTTCCCCTTTCATCCTGCACTCCCAGTCATTTGCTCACTCTGCCCAGACACAAATTAGCCAGCTCTTCCTCTTTTTCCATGACTCCATCCCTCATCCTATTTTTGCCTTCTTTTCTCATCAGCTCTCCATGGCTCTTCTCTTCTCTCTCCCCATTTTCAGTGCCAGGCCCAGGCCAGGTGGGATGTGGGGCTGCAGGCACTGCTGGCTCTCACCATTGGGTCCATATTTCTCCAGGTTCTTCTTCACCTGCTCAGGCGCCAGGCCAGTGTGCTCGCTCACGCCGAAGTAGGCCAAGCACTCCTCCACAGTCTTGGCATGGGCACTCTCCATGGCTGCCCTGCCCTGCAGTAAGCCCCAGGTCCCCGGCTCGCCTGTCCCTGCCCCTCACAAGCCCGCGGCTGGTCAGCTGCTGTCTGTGTGTCTCCCCTTGCCTTCCCAGCACTCAGCAGACCATGGCCCCTCTTGGCACACAGGATCCAACAGAGGAGCCTGCGTGAGCCAGCCCAGGATCGCAGCCTTTGGCGGGGACCGGGGCTGCGCCTGGTCCTTATGAGGGAGCCACCGGGGCAGGTTCCTGGGCCCGTCCCTAGGCTGCCATTGGGCAGCTGCCCTGACATCACGGCAGACAGGGGCACACAGATGGCATGCTGTGTGAGGAGGTATTTTTGCTGACTTGAGGCTGTGGAGAGAGGACGCGAGGTGACTTCGGAGCAGCTCAGGCAGCCACACACCAAGATGTCACTCAACGGACGCCAGCTTCTTGCAAGACCCCCCCCCCCCCCACACACACACTCCCACCCGCTTCTCAGCTGAGCCATGTTATTCCCCTCACTTGGCCGTAACGGACACATGGGGCTCAGGGCATGTCTCACCCATTTCCTTGTCCCCCGCCCCTGGCAATTGCCCCCTTTGTCTGGCTGCCCCCCAGCCACGTTGCAGCCAGGATCTGCCCGGCCCCTCGTCCATGCATCTCCAGCTGCCTAGAGGAGACCTGACACACCAGTCAGAGACCCAGCGGCCACAGAAGTGTGGCTAGGCACTTGGTGCACACATGCAGGCACAGGCCATTGTCTCTTGACACAGGGATGGGCTCCCGCAAACTACACATCACCCCAGCCTGGTGGGATGGCCTGAGGGAGGAGCTGCAGGGTTTGCCTCTTTGGGTAAGGGCCAGGAGCACCTTGGCTGGGAGGAGGAGCTGGGAGCCAAAACTTGAGAGTGCTGAGAATGGGGGGCAGCTGCCTGGGGCCCCGTTCTCATGGAAAGGATCAGGTCAGTGTCCTAGTGTCAGACCTAGGAGTGGCTAATGGGGATGAAGTCCCTGATATTATCCTTCATGGTGCCATTTTTGGGAGAGCCGGATCCTATGCATTGCCCATCTTTGTCTGGCCTCATCCATCTGCCCATCTATGTGTCTTCCTCTGTTCCAGTGTGGATGCTGGATGCTCCGGGGCCAGGCGTGGGGGGGAGGGACTGTGGCCTGGCCTGTGCAGAAACCCCTGGGAAATCACTTCTCTGGTCAGAGACTTTACACCTCGGCCCTGCCAGAGCCCTGCAGCCCCGCGGCATCTCCTTGCTACATGGATCAAGACAGGACCTTTCACAGTGACACCTGGGGGGAAAGGAGCTGCCTGAAGCACAGGGGGACCCAGGGGCTCATGGACAGCAGGGGGGAAGCTCAGGGAGATGGGGAGGGAATCTGGATAGAGCAGATGGCTTGGGGCAGGGCAAAAGGAAATGGGGTGAAGAGCAGGGGGTTGGGCAAAAGAGTAGGGAACCCATGGGCCTGGTAGTGTTGCTGGGCCAGGAATTGGATGCAGGGTGCGAGGGAACCCAGCAGCATTTGGCAGGGTGGGGGGGAGAACCTGGTTTTAGGAGGAGGAGCACAAGGCAATCCTGGCTTGGGGGGAGAAAGTTATGGGATGGGTCTTGTTCAACCCATTGGTATCCCAGTTTGGGGGCCCTGAATGTTAAGGGGGAATTTATTGGTCCCTCCTCCCCCTGCTGGGATCAACCCCTCAGGAGGGGGAATGAGGCATGGTGCATGGGGGGGGGGGGGGCATTGCACCCCAGACTCATCTCCTGACAGGCTTGCCCCAGGATCACCAGCAGTGGCCTGACAACTGCTGGCCAGTGAGTTGCTTCTGCCACCCTCCCTCTGCCTGCCCCAGGGCCTTCCCTGCGTCTATGGACCACTCAGTCAGCCATGCTGGCACCCAGAGGGAACTGCAGTCCCAGCTTGCTCTCCCCCATGCACCCCAGCACCTACAGTGGCTGCTCCCAGGCCTGGCCTGAGGTGACTCACCCATGGTTCTGGAGCGAGGGGTCAGCTGGGATATTCGGTGCAGTGGATGATGATGGAGGCTGATTTATTTGGTGCTGGCAGGAAAGTTAATTTATGACTCCTGCTCTGGGGGGATGGGGTGGTTTTTCCCAACCCCGGACTTGTGTCCTCATTGACAGGGGTGGCACAGCTGCTATGGGGCCCAAACCCTGCCCCTGCAAGAGCTGGGGGTAGAAACCAGAAGTCCTGACTCATACTGCCCTCCCCCTCTAACCTGTCAGCCCCACTCACCTCCCAGAGACAGGAGAGAAGCCAGGACTCCTGGATGTCAGATGCCAACCCCAACTAGTCCCCGCTTCCCTCCCCAAGCCAGGGTAGAACCCAGCTCTCAGCTGCCCCGCTGTAACCACTAGTCTCCATTCTGCTCTCCAAGCTAGGGTAGAAGCCAGGAGTCCTAGCTCCAGAGGAGTTAGAGGGGCATTAATCTTCCAGTCTATTTGGGCTTTTCCATCTCTCTCATCATTTTCCTAACCTCTGAGCATCCCCCGAGACAGCACAGCCCCCCATCCCCACAACGCCAGGCTCCACCCCCCAGTCGCCTCCAGCTCTGCCACAGTAGTACTGGCGCTGAGCCTTAGGCTAGCCTGAGTGTGCAGAGAGCCTAAACCCATTGCTTGGCTGGAGGGTCTTGCCACGATGGGCCCAATGCAGAAATGCTGCTAGTGTGTGCAGTGCCCTTGAGCCCCCAGCCCCGTCTCACCCCCCTGGCCAGGCTGGGCTGGGCTGAGCCGAGCACAGAAAGGGGTGAGTTTCCTGTGACCAGACGGCTGGTGTGTCCTGGGGCCAGTAACGCGAGCAGCAGCTGCTGCCTGTCCTGGCTCCAGTTACCCACACAACCTTTGCTGTTTGGCAGCGTCAGCGCCCACAGAGAGCAGTGGGAGGTGGGGGGGGGGGGATAAGAAGGCATGGGAGATGCTGGGGGGGGTCAGAGTTCAGGGAACCGGCAGGTGCTCAGGGCACGGGACCCCAGTTCTGCCGTTTCGGTGACAGGAGGGCTCCCTACAGCTGCTTCTTATATACACACCCCCTGCCCCACATCTCACCCCAACTCCAGGCCCACTTGGCACTGGGGGCTTTGAAGCCCATGGGTCACCCCCACCCCTCATTGACAGTCCTGGGGGCTAGGCAGAGTTTGGCGCCCTATGCAACCTGGGCTGAGGCTGCCCACAGGTCTAAGGGCAGAAGTACAGGTTGACAGGCATGGGGCAAAAGGGAGAATATCTGCAGGGCTGCTGCCCCCAAGCACTGAGTAAAGGGAAACTGAGGCACAGGTAGCTAGGAGCAGAGTGGAGAACAGAAACCAGGGATCCAGCTCCCCTGCCCACCACTGGACCCCACAACTGGGGTTAAAACCCAGAGTGCCTTGCTGCTGTGGTGCACCACACCTGACTGTTTTCAAGGAGCTGGGCTCCCCTCTCCCGACCTGCTTGTCACTGAGGGGATGATTTTCAAACGCTCCTTCTCCCCCCCTCCGCTGGGGCTGCAGCTGGGCTGGGCTGTTCCCCTCCCCCACACCTGACCTGCTCCAGGGACAGGAATCCTGCTGAGAGACTTGGGACAGTATTTTGCAGGGTGGAAGGCTCCATGGGGCAGAAGCAGGGTGCAACATGTGTGGGGCAGGGAGAGACCCAGCATGTGACTGGGGCTGGGGTGAGCTGGGGGAATTGGGACCAGGGCACACTGTGGTTAGGAGGTGGGGGAGCTGGGTTTACTTGGGTAGGTGCATTGGGGTAGCTGGGCATATTGGGGGCTGGGAGCATTTGGGTAGATCAAGATGTAGAGGAAGCAGCATGTGGGGCAGTGTACTAAGGCGAGGTATGTTGTATTGAGACGGGCCAGGTGTGGTGCAGAGTACTGAGGTTAAGGGCCTGGTGTGGGGTGATAGATTGAGGCAGAGGCCAGGCATGTGACTGAATACTGAGATAGAAGCCATGTGTGGAGCAGAGTATTGAGGCGAGGGGGGCTGGTGTGGGGCGGTGTCCGGGGGCTCCTGGTTTGGGGCAGAATATCACGGTGGGGGCTTAGGTGCGAGAAGCTGTATCGAGGAGGAGGGCTGGGTGTGGGGCAGTGTAGAGGAGATCAATGTGTGGGGCAGAGTATCAAGGCAGGGGTCCAGAGTGGAGTGCTGTATCGGGGGGGTAGGGAGCCCTATCCCCCCCACCCCCAGGTTTACATGAGCAGAGCCATTCAGGGTCAGTGGACGTGTTCCCTGACAGTTCACACCTGCTTGGGCCTGCATTGCCAGGACAGCATGTCAGCGTCACAGGAGTGGCACTAGTGCAAGCAGAGGCCCAGGCACATGCGTGTGCGCAACGGCTGCTCTGAGACTTTGCCCCCTCCCCCTGATCAGTCTTGAAGGAGCTGGGCTGGGCTGGGCCAGGCTATGCTACCCTATAAGGGGCCACTGGACTCCCTGTGCTGAAAATAACCCGCCCAACTGAGGGTGGGGGGGAGCAGCTGTTTTCCCTGGATTAGGGATCCCAGCACAGAGACACTACCCCTCCATCCCCCAGACTGGGTACAGCTGCCAGAGCACACTGCATGGCACAGACCCTCATTGCTCCCCCTTCCCCATCTCCAGCTCTGGCCCCCTCCTAGGGTGCCTGTTGCCAGAGTGCCCATGCCAGGACGCTAAGCCAGGGACTCTCTACAGCCTTTATATGTGCTGCACATGGGGCACTGACCCCTGAGAGCCCCAGGTCCATTCTATGGGGCACTGACCCTCTGTGACCTGGATATGGGGTGCTAAACTGTCTCAGTACTCAATGTCCCAAGCGTCCGTCTGTCTGGTGGCAGCTCCATGGTCACCCCACCTGTCAGTCACTCAAGCCCTCTCCTAAGGGTTGCCTTGGCTTCTCCCTCTGGTGACATCTGACCCCCAACCCCGTCTAGCCACAGAAACCCCAGAGCAGCCATGTGGCCTGCTTTTACATGGGCAGAGCACCCCAGGCAGCAGCTGCCCTCAGGAGAAAGAGGAGCAGGTCTGTGGAAGTAAGAAGAAAGAGTTCCCTGGCAGTGGAAGGAAGGGATGGAAAGTACCACCATGCTTCCCAGAGTCTCCAGGCCTCTCACAGACCAGGCTGTCCCTGCATGGCCCCAACCACACCAGCTGGTTTCAGGAGCATGAGCAAGGCATCCACAAAAGCCCCCCTCCCAGGGGTTTCCTCAGCAACTAGGTGCAAAGGGTCTTTCCCTGGACCCCAGTGTCCCACAAGTCATTTGGCTGTGCACCTTGTGATTCACCCCGGCCCTGCAGGAAAGCCTCTAATTCCCACCAACTGGGCTGAGGGTATGGCCGGGGACACAAGGGACCACACCACGACCCAGCTCACGATGACTGATCGCTGCTCCGATGCCATGACACGCTTTCCTCCTGCTCATACTCAGGTGTTGCACAAGGGCTGTCAGTCCTGCCAGTGCCCCACACCTCCTCTTTGTGGCTAATGAGCCTGTTTGGTGTAGCTTGTGTGTCAGGTCTGTGGTGAGAATTGTTTGAAAAGAACAGGGGACCCTTAGCCAAGCAGCTCTGAGTCACAGTTCCTTCCTCCATCCAACATCCCAGATGTGGGAGGCGGGCTGCTGTGTCCTAGACAAAGGGAAGGCCCAGTGCCCCATGGCTAACCCACTTTGTGCTTCAGGTCAGGTCTCTTGAGGCGGTCCAATGTCTCTGAGGAGGTGGAGGGTGGCTAGGAGCCCTTCCCCCAGCCAGACAGCTAGAGCCCCCAGCTGCAACTCGGCTCTCGGGAAGAAACCCCAGGAGCCTTCCAGCTGCAGCCAGGCTGCAGGGAGCTGTCACCTCAGTGACATACCAGAAGCCAAGAAAGCAAGCCATCCCCTAGTCTCTCACCCAAGCCCTGACTCCTGTTCTGCTGCTAGTGAAAAGGTTGCGGGCACCTGAACAGGACCCCACCTCGCCACTGCCAGCTCTCACCTTTGGTTGGGGTTTTCCACTGAATCCCACCTCTTGAAGTCCTGTGACCTTGCCACAATACGTTATCAGATCCTGCCCTGTCCAGTCAGGATGACAGGCTAGGAAACACAAGCCAGTGGGGGAATAAATAGCCTCTGCCATCTTCCATGGAGGAAAATTGGGTTTTCAAACTGCTCCCTGAATTTCTGAATGCTTGGGGTCAGGGAAGCCACCTACAGAGATGGAGCACTGAGGGGGCTGTCTACATGCCTGGTCTCAGGCTTGCCTCGATGCTGGTTGAGTTGGACAGGGCAAAACTCAAGGACCAAGTCAGATGTGCCCCGGATTAACAGACAAGAACCAAAATCTGAAGCAAAAAGGTTTTTTTTTTTTTTTTTTGGTCAAAAATAAAAGGTCTTGTGGGGTAACCCAGCTGTTTCCTGGCTGCAGTTTCTCACCATAAAAATCTCAAACTTTTCACTTTCCTGCCACACACAGCGAGAAAGCATGCTTTCCACCTTCTCACTCTTTCAAAATGTTTACTGGGCTTAAAATCAGTGTCCACAGCGTCCCAGGATCCTGCTCCCTCCATGAAGCTCCCAGGTGCTACTGCAATACCGGGAAATCCAGCATCATCATAGGAAGCCAAGCTGAGAAAGCAATCCAAATTACTTTAAAAGTGTCCAGTAGAAGAGAGATTTTAGGATTCCCTTTTCCTGGGGGGAAAAAATCCACGTGCAGGGGAACAGAAAAGCAATTTTCCAACCTCCTCTCAGCACTACCCATTACAGCCAACCTGTCCTTGGGGTTGGGGGCATCATTCTCTCTCTAAAAGCCATCCCACACCCATGGTGACATAGGGACCTCTGGGCTGGGCCCTTCCTGCCAGAGCATCCATGCACCCAGGTTGGCGGTGGGGGAGAGCTGTTCTTGTTTGCCATCACCAGCCAGGAGGCTGAAGAAGGCAGGATGACATGCTAAGGCCATGTGCGAGTCCAAGGGCCCAAATGAGGCCGAGGGCAAGAAGCTGGGATGGGCAGCAGGAATAACCCTCCCTGTGGCCCCTCTCCCTCCCACACTCAGTTTACCAGGGGGTCAGATTTCGGAGGGATCCCTGAAGAGACTGGTCGGTTTCCTGCCCACAACACACACCACACAGCTGTCCCTGTCCATCTCCGTGCTGCTGGGAACAAGGTCACTGAGCAGCATATAACCCCACTGGTGGTAACAGTGGGTGGCTAGGGGGTGCTCAGAGTGAGAGCTGCAGTGGAGGGACTTTGGGGGTGGGGTCACTGCATGCTCTTGTTCCCTTCAACCCACTAGGACTGACAGAGGACAGAGCAGATGCTGGCACCTGCCCCTGCAGCTGAGAATGACTGGGGGCAGCTTTAGTCTCCCCCAGCAGTGTCCCTGCCTGCAGCTGTGTGACTGTGGGGGCACATGGAGGATAGAGCTGCCCACCTCTGGAGTCCATGACCGAACCATGTGGGATCAGGCCCTGCCATCCCCCATGCCAGTCCCATGCTCCAACCAGGGCTGGGCGAAGGGGGCCACTACTAAGAGAAGCCAGCACCCAAAAGCTCCCACCCTCCCTGCCCCAAGTGCTCCTCACCCACTGGACCTCCAGGCCCTTAGGCCAGCCCCAACTCCACATATCCCAGCCCTCCACAGTCTCCCCCTCCCCACCCCAAGAACAGGAACAACTGGGGTCTGCTGTGGGGACAGACGCCCAATGAGGCCACCATAGGCTCTGCTGGTGCCCCTCACCCCTGACTCCCATTACCTGCTAGCCCCACTCAGCCGTGCTAGTGTCCCATGACCTCCCCCTGCCCAATCTGCAGCAATTCTTGTTTATTCTTTGACACCTTCCAAACAATCACACCAACACACCCCAGGAACCAGCTGGCCCTGGGGCTCTGCAAGAAACCACAAGAACAGCTGCTCCCCCTGGTGAATCAGCCAGCTCCCAGCTCTGGGCTGAGCCCCACATCAGGGCTGCTGGGCAGGTGGACACTGGCCCCTGCAGTGCACCGAGGACCTGAAGGTAGAAGCTAACCATATCCTTACCCAGCACAAGGCACAGAGCTCAAGACCCCCCACCCACACCTCCTGCCTTGGGCTGGGAGCAATCCCACACATCCCCCATGCCAAGATAACAGCCCAGCTCAGGCCAGGGCAGGGACATTGCTCCCCAAGCAGCACCATGCAGGGCTGAGGCCAGGCTCCCCATCCTGCAGGTCAGCAGAGGAAAGGACTGTTTACCCTCCCGTCCCAGCAACTGGAGCCAGTTAGACATCTTTAGGAGCCACCTAAATATGGGGCATGTTTCCATCCATGGCTGGGAACTCCAGCCCCTATCCACACTCCCCCCTCCTCCATCCCTTTTCCAGTCAGGTCAGATATGCTCACCCACCTTTGCTCTCCATTCCCACTCCTCTGCTGTCTCTGCCTGGGGTGGGTATTTACCCCATAGAGCCACTGCTAATAGTTGGGATGCAGCCTTTAGCCCCCTCCCACTGGATGCTGAAGGGTTACTCCACCAGTCACCCCACCCCATCACCAGTCCACATCCCTTTGGGGTGTACCTTCCCTAAACTCCTTTTGCATCCAGGTGACCGCTCCTGGGGCCGGATGCACAGGAGAGACGGACCCAGGGCACAGAAGAGACAGAGCCACAGCCGCTACAGGTGTTTTTCTTTCCCTCTTTTTCTTTAAAAGGTGAACGAGGTTCGTACAAACGCCAAAAAAATTAACAAAAAAAGACACAGACAGACAGACCTCGGCCCAAATAAAAATCAGAGGGGGCAGAGTCAGGGCTGCAAGGGGACAAGAGTCCAAGTATTCCACAGTAGAAAAATAAATTTTAAGGAGAGGTGAGAGCACCCGGGGGGTGGGGGCAGGACCACAGAACAGGGCAATGGGGGTGATCTTGCTTGGAGAGAACACAGAGGGGGCAGCGCACAGCTTCAGGGACATACATGGGAACATACATATATAGCATCTTCTCTTTAATTTACCGGGGGGTGGGGGGGAGCAGGGTCTGTAAGGTGCGGCCAGTCAAACGTGGTGTGTTGGGTCCAGTCCCATAGCCATGGGCTGGCTCCAGGGAGGTGTATAAATAGCGGGGGCGCGGGGGCAAAGGGAGCTGAGCCCCCTGGGAATCGGAAGTCACAGGGGGATGCAGGAGGGTACATTCGGAGACTCAATACATTCAGTGACAACGTGCAGAGGTGTGGGAAGCCACGGAGAGCCAGAGCTCCCTGCCATGGAGAAGAGAAGCTCCTCGCCCCCTCTAGGGCTCTAGAAGCCCTGCCCTGTAGTGTTTCAGTGACCAGCCCTCTGTCAACAGAGGGGTGTAGCTTTGTGCCCCAATGGGGTCTGTACCGCTGAGCTGGACTTGGGGGGGGAAGGGAGAGCCTCCATGACAACATGTAAGGCAGAAGTGGGATCTGGGGAGACTATGGGGCGCCCAGTGGGGAAGCATGGCTCAGACAAAGGAGTACTGGTTGTTGATGGCCCGGGCATGTCCCGTGCCTCCCTCTGGCTCCTCTGCCTGGAGCTGCAGGGTCCCATCCATGGCCCCATCCTCCAGGTCCCCTGTGGCCCTCCCCTCCTCTTCTAGCCACGAGGGGCCACCAGAGGCTGGGGCATCAGGGAGGAACCAGGTGGGCTGCCGGGAGCCCCCCCCCTGGAGCAGGGTGCTGAGATGGGGGTGAGAGGAGCGGGCTATGGGAGATGCTCGGCTCTGTGGAAAGAGACAGACATGGGATCTGGTGTTACTGATGCTGTTGACCTAAACCCCAGCCTCCACCTCCCAATCAGCAACAGGGTGCCATGCCCCCATCCCGACACAAGTAACAGGGTCACAGGCTGCCACAGCCCAGCAGCCTCCATGAGGCTGAGGGGGCAGGGGGGCAACAGTTTGACATCTCAGGGACCCCTCCTGCCCTGCCCCAGTGTGGGAAATAGCAGCTGCTGCCCCCCACCCCCTATCTGGGAATCCCTGGTACCCCAAGTTCTCTGTGGGAAGCAGTGGCAGAGTGCCCCCCTGCCCCGCCCCCCCAATGGACAGCATGAGGGGCCAATGATGCACAATGCAGACACTCGCTCCCTGGTGGGCCAGGCCGGGCTGGGCACAGCTCACACTTACAAACAGTCATTCGCGCCGATGGAGCCGAGGCCGGGCGAGTCGGGGCTGCGCTGGGCGGGCTCACACGCGGCGGCTCGGCTGCCGGCCCTGTCCCTGCCTGTAGGGGTTAGGGGCACGGGGGGAGACAGAGACGCCCGTCAGATACAAGGATGGACAGACAGACGGGGGAGATAGAGACACCCGTGAGATACGGGGACAGGCAGACAGACCAACGGACATGGGGAGAGAGACAGGATACAGAAAAAGAAGGGACGAAAGGACACAGGATAAAGGCAGCTTGGACTATTCCCTCCCAGAACACACGCGCCTGCCTCCTCCCTCCCCTAGTCAGACATGTGTCTCCATTCACCCTGTGGGTCACATGCCCCTCTCCTCCATCACTGTTCGTCCCAAGTCAGATGTGCTCGCCTGCCTTCGTCACCCGCCCCCCCAAGGCAGAGCACCACATCCACCCTCTCCAGCCATATGCATCCAGCTGCCTCTGCTCCTCCCTAGGCTAGCCTTCTGTGTCCCCTTCCTCCTGCCATATGTACACCCCATGGCCTTCCCTACACCAAATGCACACCTGCCTCCCCCAGCCCTTATCCTCCTTGTTCCCTTCAGGCCAGACACATGTGTCCGCCTCCCCCCAGATTCCCACCATGATCCAGATTTGTACACTCTCCTTCGGCCAGATGCCTGCACTCCCCCTCATCACATCCCAAAGAGAGACGGGGCCCCCCCCCCCCTCCAGTCACACATAGCCACAAAATCCCAGCAGCCAAATGGAGAGAAGCCAGCCTGGAAAGGCCCATCCCTGCCACATACTCTCCAGCTGTCCGGTCGGGGACCCCCAGGCACAGACCCCTAAACACACAGACACAGACAGACAGACAGAAGGGACAACCAGACACATTGCTTCCCTCCCTTCACTTCTCCCTACATCCCGATGGGGAAGCAGGCTGACAGGATCCCCAGCCGCGCCTCCTCCAGCCAGATATGAATGAGCCATGTGCGCCAGATGGATTTGCAGCCCACATACCCAGCCCATGATGCCCTGGGGCTGCCGGCTTCCCCCACTGTGCCATGAGGCTGCCCTCCACGCTCTCACCATGCAGCCGCTGAGAGGCCACCACGTAGCTAACCAGGGTGACGTCACTGGAGCCACCCGACTCCAGAGGGATTGGGTGCACCCGGAAATGCTCCAGCATGTCGAAGATGGTCTGGAACCAGAGGTGCTGCACGCGACACTGGCCATCCTCATTCAGTGACAGGCGCAGGTGCTGGGAGAGGGAGGGAATGAGTGATCCCCAGTCACAGATGCCAGGCCCTAGCCTCCTGGCCCCACTCCCCAGGCGCCAACTAGCCTGCACTCACCTTGGCCTTGCCCTGGAAGTTGAAGGTCAGCACGTACTCCCCACGCCGGGTTTCACTCTGACGCACCAGGAAGACACCATGGCTGCTGGTGCCGCCAGCCAGGACCAACTGGGCGGCTTTGAGCCGTGACAAGGTGCCATGGAACCAGGGATACTCGGAGAGGGGGTGCTCGGCGTCTCCACCCCCAGGGTCTGGCTCTCCCTGGAACAGGAATGAGCCTGACATGGCAGAGGGGAGTGAAACAGCATGTGAGGAGTCGTGTCTGATTGCAGTGACTGCATCCCCCACAACCTACTCATACCATATCCCCAGCACATCTCTACCATAGACTCATTCACCTTCCCTGAGCTGCAGCCCCCAACCATGCCCCAACCAACTTTGTGCTCATGCCGCAAACCCACCACAGATTGGTCCCCTCCTCCAACTCGGTGCCCCCAGTCACTCTGCAACCCACTCCCCACTCATATCATATTCCTAGTGCAGCCTCACCACAGACACATTTCCCTGCAGACCCACTCATGCTGCATCCTCAGCCCTTCCCTATCACCTCATGTCCTCCCCCCAAACACACTCCCCACCACAGATCTCTCCCCACAACCCCAGCCCTTCCCAATTACACCTGTGCTTACTGCAAAATCTCTTCCCCACTCTGGGTCCCGCTGCTTCATACAGCACCTGGCTACACGACCCCACACTGCACCTCCAGTTCCTCCTCCCCCAATGTACCTGTGGCATCAGGAGTGTCAGGGAAAGGTGCATGCAGCAGGCCGGGCGGGTACGGACTCTGCAGCCGTTCTGCTGCCTCATCAATGGGGACGCGGGGGGGCAGCTCGGGGGGGCAGCATCTCCATGGAGTTGAAGTGGGAAGCAGCGACGGATATGGAACTGGGGGAGAGGGAAGCTGAGGGGCGCTCAGCCAGACCCCCGTATGTGCCTGGGGACAGAGGCAGCTGAGGTTACCAACCCCAGAGCTGTGGCACTTGGACATACACAGTGCAGGGTTAGCTCATTCTGGGGCCATCCTGTGCCATCTGGCGTGTGTTCCCTCCCCAGCTGGCCTAGTTTGCCCTTGCCCAGGAAGCCCCAATCACAGATCCACAGTCCTTAGGTCCACCCCCTCCATGTACCCACCTCAAGCTCCCCTTTCCTCTCCCAGTTCTTTCTAGCCCACCTCCTCTCCACAATCTCTGCCACACCTGCAGGTCCCGCCATCTCCTAAGACATAGATGAACCTCCCCCTCCCACTGTCCATTGCTAGCTGGGGACCCTCTAAGGTTGAGGTTAACTCCTTTTGAACCCATAGAGCCAGACCAGGTCAGCCTGAGCCTGGGGTCACCACCACTACCACTCCAGCTGTAAACAAGCAAAGCCAGGGACGAAGGACACAGGCACAGAGAAGAGAGCCAGGTATGAAGAGAAAGGGAAGGCAGCTAGGATGGCCATTGTAGGTGGGAAGACGTCTAGGGGACTTGGTATATAGCAGGTGTGGCCAAACTGCAGTTCGGGAGCTGCATGCGGCTCCTGAATGAAAAATTCCAGCTCCCGGAAGAATGGCAGCAAATCAATTTAGGACAGCAGCCCCAGAATAGGAATTTTAAATCTGTGGGCCTGAGTATGCTCAGGGAGGGTGAGGGAGCCCCAGCCTGTGCCTAGCCGCTGGAGCAGCAAGGTAAGCGGGCTTCGGCTGTATGTGGGGGGTGTCGGCGTCAGGGCCTGGGGGTTCAAGAGTGGGTCAGGGACAGCAGGGAGAAGCAGTGGCGCAGACAGGGATGGCAGGGAGAAGCGGTGGTGTGGTCAGGATTTTAAAAAAGTTAGCCACTAGCCTGCAGTCTTCTACATCGAATGACAGCTAAATTTTTACTGTATAGACCTCATTTTCGTGGTAACCTGAAGTAATTATTAGAATTTGACATTAGTAGGATCAATATTTGTCCTCTTTTTACAATAAAATTAAAGTGTGCAATGAATTTTAAACTTAGTAATTTTGGAGTAGGTAAAAGCATATGGCTATATGCCTTAGTGAGGCTCTCAAAGGTTTAATAATTAAATTGTGTGGCTCTTGAGTTCCATAACTTTGGCCACCCCTGTTACATAGGAAGAGGGAATCAGGTATCAGAGTGCTGGTATGAGAGCAGGCAGGACAGGCAGGTCTAGTTACAGGATGCTAATGTGGAGGGCTGACTATGAGGGGCTGGTATAAGAAAGGCAGGGCTGGGGGTCTAGTTATGGGGTACTGGGACAAGCTGAGAGGCTAGGCCAGGAAGGTACAGGCTAAGAAAGGGACTGGGGATCTGGTGAAAAGGTACTACTACAGGTAGGGATGGGGATTATGGCAGGGGTGGACAAAACTGGCTCACAGCTAGGCATCAGCAATTTTACTTTTGATCACCATGGACACTCCCCCATTACATCTCTACAACAGAGCTAGGCAACAGGCTACTAAAACTGGTTGCCATGGTGAAGAGAAATATAGATTTGTCAACGTCTGGATTATGGGGTGCTAATAGAGGGACAGGTAGGTCTTGGGGAGCAGTTATGGGCTGCTGGTACTGGCCAAGGGAAGCAAGGATGGAGGGCTTGCTATGGGGTGCTGGTACCAGGGAACTGTAATAAGGTGAGAATTTTTTGTAATATATTTTGAAACCTGTGTGCACCTCAGTTTCCCTCATGAACTGCACTGACACCTGCTGGGGTGAACAGAGCTATGCACAATCAAGATAAGCCAAGACAAAAGTGGAAGTGCTGCCTAACTTTCTGGATCCTTTGATTCCATATCAATGACACTCCTCAGAAAACCATGACAAATCCAGTTACCTGGACTGGGCCTAGCAGCCAATGACCCAGAGATATGTGCATTGCTCCGCTGTGACACCCTGCACCCCCTGATCACCACTGTTCTGTGGCTGTGACACATTAGTAAAATGATACTATGTGAAACATTAGCATATATGTGTACATTTGTAAAAATCTGCTCAATACTATGCATCTCTTGAAATGCATGTAACATCACTGCCTGTCAGATTACAAGCTGTTGCTGTAAACCTGTCACCAAAATATGTTGCAATTCTGGGTAACACCCATAAGCCAATATCGCAAAACCAGTTAGGTGCTAAATGGCCATTACCTGCTTCATCAGAAATGTACCAGCAGGAAAGCCTCACACAGGAAATTTACAGTTCATCTGAAAGACCTGCCAGCCCACATCACTAAGCGAGGATTTCTCCAGCACACAAGGGTTGGAGTAGAAAAGGGAGGTGGTGGTGGGGAGAATACCTCAAGCCTCTTCCCCTTTCCACCTTACACTGTTCCACTCATAACATGAATGAACACCTGAAGGATACTGAACTGAACAGAGAACCCAGCCTGAAAACAGAATTACCAGCAGCATCTGCCATGGGGAGAATAATGTTTGTTTCAAACCTTATTTATTGGGAAAGTGGAGGTATTAGCTTGAAGCTTTATCTTTTTATTCCTTTTATAACTAATTCTGATTTTTAGGTGGCGTCTACATTGACAGAAACAAATTTGCCATTGTCAGATTGATCTTTCTAGATTGATTTGGGAGCCAGTTAAGACCCACTAAGTAGACCTGGAGATCAACTTACTACAACCACCTCTCAAGTGTGTTAGTGCTGCGTTGACAGGAACACATTTCCCACTGGCGCAGCACAGAGAAAATGCTACATTGAAGGGGAGTTAGAAAATCAACGGGAGTTACACAATCCATGTAGACCTTATGCTTTAGTGCTTATAATCACTGACAATCTATCCACCTCCAGCTAATAAACTTCTGTTATGATTTTTCGTAAGTCAGCAAAATGTCTGGGAAACCTCTGCCTGGGATAATGAAGGCTGTTGCAAAACATTACCTTTTGCTGGAATGATGGACTATCTGTGAGTTTATACTACATGCAGGCTACTGAGCAGTGTGAGACGCACATTTCTGAGAGCCAAGGCTGGGCCTTAGAATGTGTGGGCATTGCCTTCTGTGGTGCTGGCATTCATGTACTCACCTGGGAGAGATTTGACATGCCAGTGGCCATGCGTGAGAAGGCCAGGAGTGGCTGCTTTGACAGCAAAGCAGCACAAAAGGCATCTCAGGTTAGAGAGCTCAGAGAACACAGGGATGTCACTCTGGCTCCTTAGCAAGGGTCAGCATCTCTCCAGCTTGAAAGCAAAGGACTGGGGTGAGGTGGTGGAGCTGCGAAGGGTAAGGGCATTCTGCCAGTGCGAGGCAAAGGGCTTCTGTCCCTGCAGTGAAGGCACATCTCTGCAAGTCTGGCTCACTGGGACCCACCGAATGGAGCTGGGGGGAGGGGAAGGAACCCTTTCTAAGGAGCTGATGAAGCTGTGTGGCTACCAGGAAGAAGAGGGAATGAAGGACTCCTCCTAGAGGCTGTTCCAAAGCTGGGGCCATAGCACCGACACCATGGGAGGAGGAAAGGCTGGATGGGAGATGTACAGTAAGGGTGTTGGCACAGGTAGGCAGACTGGCCAAGGGGAGAGTCTGGGGACTGGGTTACAAGATGCTAGTGTATCAAACAAGAAGCCACATGGCACTTTTAAAGACTAACAAATTTATTTACCTTATGAGCTTTCATAGGTGGAATCCCACTTTGTCAGACCAAATTTACAGTATGGAAGGGAAAATAAATGCAGTGAGCAGTAAGTCTCAAGATCAGTTCAGATTATATTTCAGCAAATAAAACAAGTTGTTCTGATTCAAAGTGTGGAACAACAAGAAAGAAGGTGGGGAGGTTGAAAGAGGCGAAAAATCGCCTTTTGTAATGAGAAAACCAGCCCGTAAGTCTATTCAAACCCAAGCTAATGGCATCAAATTTGCATAAGAATTCTAATTCTGCAGTTTGTCTTCACCCACACCATTTCAGATTTGGAGACGATTTGTATTTTTGAGACAGTGGGACCGCTGTGGGTATTCACATGGCCCCACAATATGCTAACATTTTTTTGGCTGACTAAGAACAATGCTTCCCCCACTCTTGTCCCCAGCTACCACTCCTATACTTATGCTATGCTGCTGACATCTCCATCACCTGGACTCACGGTAAGGATGCCCTTGAAGATTTCCGCAGAGATTTCAACAACTTCTACCTCACAATCAACCTTAGCCTGGAACACTTTACACAGAAGAGACACTTCCTGGACACTACAGCACAAGTGATAGACACATAAACGCTATCCTATACCGCAGGGGTCAACAACTCCTGGCACGTGTGCCAAAGCTGGCATGTAGACCTACGTACAGTGGCATGCAGAGCTTCGAGCCCTGGGGAGCCAAGGCTTCTGTCCCCACTATCCCTGCCCCCAGCCTGCAGGGCCTGGGAACGAAAGAGCTGTGTGCACCCATGTACAGCTCGTGTCCCCTGCTGACCTGCTCCCCAGCTGGGTGGTGGGGGTGGGTGATGGTTTCAGCAGGAAAAAGGAGTGCTTGACTCCTGTTCCCTGCAGGTCCCAACCCCGGCACCTGTTGAGGGTTCGGGGGATGAGGAAGGCATGGGGGCCAGCCACTTACTAACCACTATATCTACCTAAATCTCTCCAGTTTTCTTCCAAGACGCACCACATGATCCATTGTCTACAGCCAAGCCCTATGATATAACTGCACTTGCTCTGATCTATCAGACAGAGACACACCTTCAGGATCACTATCGCGCTCTTAAGACTACAGTACCCACCTGCAGAAAAACAAGAAACAGATTGACAAAGCCAGATGGGTACCCAGAAGTCAACTACTACAGGACAAGCCCAAGAAAGAAAACACCAGAACGCCACGGGTCATCACTTACAGCCCTCAAGTCAGACCTCTATAGCACATTATCAAGGATCGTCAGCCTATTCTACAAGACAATCCCTCATTCTCGCAAGTCTTAGGAGGCAGACCTCTCTTCCCTTACAGACAGTCCCCAAACCATATCCCTGAAACAAAGCCCACTGCCAACTCTGACCACATATCTGCACAAATGACACCATCTTAGGACCTAATCAAACCAGCCAATCCATCAGGCTATCATTCACTAGGTCATTCACCAATGTGATACATGCCATCATGTGCCAACAATGCCTCTCTACCATATACAGCTGACAAACTAGACTGTTTCTGGTGAAAGACTAAATGGACACATCTCAGACATCAAGAACCGTAACATCCAAATATCCAGAGGGCAAAATATTTCAACCTCCTTGCACAGTCTGTGAAAGACATGTCAGTTACAGTGCTCCAGCAAAACAATAGACCCCTGCATGGATACAAATAAGTGGATCCGTATCCGACCTGCATCCACAAGAAATGGTCCACAGATATCGGAGTTGTATCCGTGGATGTGGATATAATGCAGATATCTGCATATTAACAGGGGTCTAGCTCTGTGCAGATAAAAATATGTGGATCCGTATCCGATCTGCATCCACAAGAAATGGTCCACGGACATCCATGTTGTATCCGTGGATGCGGATATAAGGCGGATATCCGCGGATTTGCAGGGCTCTACAAAACAACTTCAACTCAAAGCTTCAAAGGAAAATTGCAGAGTTACAATTCATATGCAAATTTGATACCATTAATTTGAGTCTGAATAGAGATAGAGAGTGGCTCTGTCGCTACAAAAGACGATTTTTCTTCCTTTTAACCTTCCTGTTCTCTTATCTGCTATTCCATACTGTTTGAATTCAAAGACCTTGTTTGGTTTGATGAAATAAGCTGAATGGATCTTGTGACTGTCCCCTCACTGTATTTATTTTTCCCTCTCATATTATAAGTTTTCTGCTTCAAGCATCTGACGAAGTGGTATTTTTGCACATGAAAGCTCAAGCAATGAATAAATTTGTTAACCTTTAAAAAAGTGCCATGGGACTCCTTCTCTGTTTTGCTGAACTAGACTGACATGGCTACCCTTCTGAAAGATCCTAGTCTGAGACAGATGGCTGTCAGGGCCAGAGGTGTCCACAATCACTCACCCTGTGAGAGCTGCTCACTGCTGTCTCCAGGCACCATGGGCAGCTCACGGCTCGGCATGCTCTCTGAGTGGTTGAGACAGAGCAGGTCTGTGTTGTCTGCAATCTCCCTGCAGGGACACCAGGATGATGCACAGGGCACAGGTATGCCCCTCCCAGAACCAGCTCACAGCACCCCCTACACCAAGCGCAGGCCCGGAGGCAATGCGGGGGGCAAGGTCTTGGCAGCACAGGGCCAGGGTCCCCACGGATGGCAAAGAGGACCTGTGCAGGGCAAGTGTCAGGGTAGGGTCAGGGCTGGATGCCAGCTGACTCCCTCACTCACCCTGGGCTCATGCATTCCTGGATGTCAGCCAGCCATGACCTCATCTGCAGCGAATCGACTGTCTCCAGGATGTACTCGAGAGAGTTCTCCATCTGTCAAGCACACCACATCAGCACCAGTGCCCTGAGACCCCCCCCCCCCCCCCCAGCATCCCTACAATACCCTTCTTCTGCCACTCCCAAATCTTACCACTCCTGGTCAGCCTTGATACTTTCAACCCACTCCTTCTCTCTCCCACCTGCATGGCAACCCCCAGAACACCCTTCAGAACTCCCCCTACACACCCCAAGGGGCCAACCCCAACCTCCCCGCCCCCCCCTCCCTGGTATGCTTGTACTACTTCCCACAAATGGGTCACTAGCGCTGGGGCTTCCTGATCAGACCCTCAGCACAGGAAGCCATTCCCCTTTTCCTTGCTCTGCCACTGGCGGTCACCCCCAATCAGATAACTCTAGGTGTTCCCCCATGGAGACAGTAGCAGCAGCTGTGCAGAGAAAGTGGTTGTGCTGACAGCCATCCTTCCCTAAGCCCCACATACCCACCTTTAAGACGAAGGTGTTTTCCTTGTCAGGCATCTCCAGTGGTGTGGTGGTCCGTACATCTATGACCGCGGAGCAGAGAATGCTGACCCGAGCCTTGGTGGACTGGGGGCAGGGCAGAAACAGTGAGGTGAGATGGAATAATCAATCAACCGAGGAGGGAGCGGGGGCAGAGGAGGACTGTCCAGGGGCCATGCCCACCCGCACCCCCCCCAAGGCTGACGGAAGGATCTTCACAAGCAGAGAGAGTGTTAGGTAACAGGGCAGCATTATCCATCTGTTACACGTGGGGTGCAAACTCAGGAAAGGTCTCTGTGAGGACTGCACAACCAGATCACTAATTCAGGAGTCCACTTTATCCTCTACTCTAACCCACCAAACCCTCCTTCTCCCTCCAAAGCTCAACCCGTACACCTGTCACTGCTCTTCCCCCCAAAGGAGAATCCCCTCCAGGATGGGGCATAACTCCTGCTGCCCCCTCACCTTGGGGGGGATATAGAACTCCAGCAAGTAGCCCTCGCCCTCTCCCTTGCTGGCCTTCCGCAGCAGCAACCGGCATTTCTGCCATCGGGCTCGACTGCCACCCCCGCCTCCACTGTCATCGGCCACGATATAATTGAGCAGACCCTCCCGGCGCACGCTGGACAGTTCCACCTTGGGGGCTGGTGACTTGCTGAGCCGCAGCCGTTCAAACTTGTGTGTCCAGCGCTCAGTGAGCAAGGAGTCTGTGGCCCCGCCCCCTGAGGAGTTGGAATTGGTGTTGGCCCCGCTAGCCTCCTCTTCAGTGGGCGACTCGGCAGAGCTCTTCCACTGCAGGATGCCCCGCATGCTGCCGCGCACGCTGCGGCTGACATTGCGCAGAGAGAAACGCTTCTTGAGTTTAGGCTTGGTGCTGGCAACTGCGGCAGAAACCGAGACATCCTCTGAGCTGCGAGACTGGCTGCTGGAGAGCCCTGAGGCCAAGCCAGGCTGCGGCTCCACCGGGGAAGCCACCGAAGAGTCGCTGCAGGTCTCTGAGAGGTCACGGGTGGAGGACGAGGAGATGCCCCCAGGACAATGGTGGGCACCAGTGAAGGGAGCAATGTCGCAGCGCGGGGGAGAGTCACCAGCATAGGCCCGGTTCACCTCTACCTCGAAGTGCTCTACGAAGTGCTCAGCAAAGCGGCGGGAGAAGGCAGCCTCCGCCCCCGGAGCCGCAAACTGTGGGTTCTCACTCAGGAAGGCTCGGAAGCGCCGCGCGAAGTCCAGGGCAGCCGCCCGGGCATGGGCCTCACAGAAATCCCGCCAGCCGGGCGAGGGCAGCGGCGCTGCTGCCTCCACCGCCCCCAGCGGCGCCACGCTGCCGTTCATGCTGCTGCTGCGGCCCAGGAGACAGGGGCCCCGGGAGGGGCTGGGCGCCAGGATCCTGACCACTGGGGCGCTACTGCTGCCGTCGTGCTCACCTGGAGATAGGGAGACAAAGCGTGAGACACCGAGCGGGGCACAGTGCCGAGGAGACCGAGAAGAGGGGGGAAGGGGCAGCATCAGGGGCACGAGAGGATGCCGGGGAGCCGAGCAAAGAGCCAGGAGTGACGAAGCCACGGGGAGGAGGGGGCGAGGAGATGGGAGCGGAGCCCAGCCGGCAGCAGGACGAGGCGATTCTCACGGAAACGGGCCGATCCGCCCCTGCCTCTGCCCCGGGCCCGGGCCCGGGCCGAGCCAGCCACTGGCCAGGGCGCTCGGGCCGGAGGGGGAACGGGACCGAGTCTCACCATCCCGCCCGGCAGCTCCAGCTCCTCCCGGGTCTCGGCGGCGGCAGCGGCAGCTTCCGAGTCCCTCTGCCTCCGTTACGGGGAGAAGGGGGCAGGAGCCAGGGTTCGACACTTCCGCTTCCGGGTCCCTCCGGGCGTGACCCGAGCGCAGCGACTTCCGCTTCCGTAAAGGCACCGGAAGCCCACCCTGCCCGCGGAAGGGCTGCCGGAGCGGCTATGCAGCAAGCGCGCCGTGGGAAAGTCACGGGTAGATCGTCCCGTGCTGTGGGCATAGAGCGGCACTGCGGGCGGCAGCGCTGCAGACGGGACACGGGGCCGCCCGGTAGGAGCCTGAATGATCATGGAGAGGAGAGCGGCAACCGCGGGGGGAGGGGGGATAACCATGGAGAAGAGGAAGCGGTACGCTAGAGCGACTCTAACGGGTGACGGAGGGAGAGAATCCGTACCATAGAGAGGAGAGGTCAGGCTAGACGGGCTCTCGCAGAAGCAAAGACGATAGAGCCGGTGGGGCTGTGGCTCCCCTTCAGCGGAAGGCCTGGCTGGCGGGCGGGCTAGAGCGGCGTCTGGCATAGACCGCCGCCGGGGGGGGCCGGTGTCCCGGTAAGGGGAGGTGGGTGTCCGGGGCTGGGCTGGTCGTGGCCCTGGCTCGGGTGAGGTGTCCGTTGACGCCAGGGAGGCCTGAGGGGCAAGGCAGGGCGCGGGAGCGTCTAGTTATCCTCTCAGTCAGCCGGGGGCGTCGGGCCAGGCCGGCAGAGGAGCGACAGCCTCATGGTCAGGGTAGGTTTGCGATGCGGGAGGTGATTGTAAACTACCGACACCAGTGTCAAAATACCAGTTTTACAGACGTTGTGGTTGCTGATCTGGGGCCTTACTGACAGGGTTGAAATTGTACTTCTTGTCGCCAAGGTCTCACTCTCACCCTGCTGCAGCCCCTGGGAGTTTCCCGAGGAGGGTGGCAAAGCACTGGAATGGGTTACCAGGGGAGGCAGTGGGATCTTCCTCCGTAAAGGTTTTTAAGGCCTGGCTTGACAAAACCCTGGCTGGGATGGTTTAGTTGGGGTTGGCTCAGGTGCCCTTCCAACCCTCATCTGTGATGCTTTGGATCCCTGCCCAACGACCATTACGGCTACTGAACGGTTTCTTCAGACGTTGACGGCCCAGACCACCTAATGAGACAACAAGCAGTTGCGTGGCACTTTAAGACTAACAGATTTATTATGTGCATGAGCTTTCGTGGGAGAAGATCCCACTTCCTCAGATGCTTCGAAGATGGGTGAACTTATAGAAAAGAATGAAACTAATAAGGCCAGAGAGGTTGGAGTGGTGGGCTTTGGCTCTTGGCAGACTCAGGTAATGGTGCTGTGTTGGTCACACTGGGGTGGGGGACAGCACCTGTCTCACGAAAAGATGGGCTCAGGCTGTAGCAGTTGTTTGGGGGAGATTGTTGTAGGAGATTAGTGTTGAAAAGGAGCTCAGGAGGTCTCTATTCCCACTCCAACAAGCAGGGCCAACCCCAGCTAAACAATCCTAGTCAGAATTTTCTCAAGTCTGGCTTTAAACATTTCAAAGGATGGAGTTGCCTAAATCATCACAACCACAAAACCTGAATACTTACTCTTTCAGTGCAAGTTGAGTATCTGAAGATACTTAAGGGCCCCACACAACCTCCTCATGTAGACTGTATGTTTGACATACCTGCTGACATTGTCAGCTGGGGAAGGTTGCTGAATTGGCTTGCAGGTCTAATTGCTAAGGATTTGGATTAAGTTGGTTTTGTGGTGGCTGTCTTGATTAAAGTGGCACCAGAAATCGGAGTGTCCCTGTTTTATGCCTTAATTATAGCAAAACCCAGCCATCCTTGATTTAAAGACTTAAAAGGCTGGAGAACCACCTTGTCCATAAGTAAGTTGTTCCAACAATTAATTATCACAATTAAAAACTTGGGCTTTATTTTCATATCAGTGTGACTCTAGCTTTTAGGCACTGGAACTTTTTTTGCCTTTGCTGGTGAAAGAGCCACCTGCTATGAAAAATGACCCATCCCCAAACTTAAATTCTCATATAGTATTCCCTGAAATCCTTCCCCCTCCATTGGGGGGCTTCAGACCTGCAGGTTTGAAGATATTTACTGGGGTGCCATTGAACAGCTGTGGCTGAATTTAAACTCTTGACCTCTTCTGAAACCAAGATTATGTCTGTAACTCAGAGATTGGGAGTCTGTTACAGGAGGGAGTGGGTGAGATGCTGTGGCAACATGAAGGAGATCAGATAGATGATCGTGATGGTCACTTCCAACCTTAAAATCTATGAATCTGTCACTTTCTGAACTCTTCCATAAGTTTCTTCAGCCTCTTCTGAGAGGCAGATTTTCCAGACCTTGAGTTGATTTTGTGACTCCTTTCTGAGCCTTTTCCAGTGTATCAACATCCTTTCTGAAGTCTGCACTCCAGAACTAGAAAGTATCCAGTAACAGTCTCATTTATGCTGTATACATAGGTGACACTCCCTTCCTACCCCAACTCATTTCCCTTTTCATATAGTAACGGCTCACATCTGCCCTGGCAGCTACCACATCTCACTAGGAGAGCCTCTTTGGTTTAGTGTACAATAGGGTAGGCTGGATGATATTGTCAGTTGATGGATTATAAACCCAGAAAAGACCACTAAAGTCTGATTTCCTGTGTAACATAGGATTTCTCTGAATTAGTTCCTGTTTGAACTAGAATAGATCTTTTAGAGAAACATCCACTCATGATTTGAAAATTCCCATCACAGTCTTTGATAAATTGTTCCAATGGTTAATTACTTTCCCTGGTAAAAACTTGCACCTTACTTCCATACTGAATTCGTCTTGTTTCAGTTTCCAGATACTGGATCATATCTAAGTCTGCTCAATTGAAAAGTCTACTGCTATCAAATTTCAGTTCGCCATATAGAATCATAGAAGATTGGGCATGGAGGGGACCTCAGGAGGTCATCTAGTTCAGCCCCCTACTCAAAGCAGGGGTAACCCCAGATAAATCATCCCAGCCATGACTTTGTCAAGGCAGGCCTTAAAAACTTATAAAGATGAAGATATCAGCACTTCCTTAGATAACCCAGTCAGGTGCTTCATCAGCCTCCTAGGCCTGATCTACAGTTACTGCAAAATACAGCCTATCTCCCATCAGTGTCCTAAAGTCTAAGTGCTGCATGTCCACTACGCTGCACCAATGGGAAATGGCTTCGTTTTGATGCAACATTAATCATTTTGTGGGAGTGGTATGACAAGCTGCGCTGCTTACACACCCTTTTCGTGTGATCTGTGTACTGTTCATTTTCAGCCTTGCACTGTAACTGTTTGTCTCATACAAACTATGTTGTGTTAAGTGTTTGTGGAATGCTTGTGACATGCTGCGCATACTGTTACGATAGCATGTTTCCTGCAATGTCATACGTGTATCGGTATGAAACTCTGCCAGGCCATGTCCCCAAATATGTGTCTCACATAGCTTGAACGGATGCAGAAGACAGAGCTGTGTCTCCACACCCAATGGAGGCATGCATACGGGAAGAATGGATTGACCTAAGCACCTGTGAGCACTTGTACTCAAGTGAAAGGAATCACACCCTTGTCGAACATGGATGATCATCTGACCCCAGGGAGTGTCAGGGAAACTTGTTAAAGGCTGAGGCTTTTTTGTTTTCAGGCTGTCCCCTGGAATCCATCTTCTAGGCAACATCAAGGACTGAGAATCTACTCACCACAGGGGTGTCTGGTTGCAAGAAATATGAGAGCTAACTTAGGCAGTAAACTGAATACAGACTGAAAGAGTGATCTTGGCTAGAGTATGAATTTTCTTTTTATTTTGATTACTTAATCTTTTGATTTATATCACTGAAGACTCACGGAAAAATCTTACTGTAATCAATAAACTCATTTGTTTATCTCAAACAGTGCATGTGGATTCAGTGTGTACAGTGGCCTCGCTGGGAGTGACAGAGCTGGTGCATATCAATCTCTTTGATAAATTGACTTACTTATGTAAATGAACTTCTAATGGTCAATGGGCAGCACTAAATCCTGCAGTATAGTAGTTCCTGGGGTTGCAGCTGGGACTAGAGGTGTTTGCTGGGGGATCTAGCCACTTGACTGGTTGGCCAGAACATTCCTACACTACGTCAAGGACCAATTACACGCAGGAGGCTGAGCACGGGCCAACCCACGAGTGGGTGTGTCATCCATCAAATTGGGGTATGTTGGGGCCCAGGATTGAAGAACTGGGATGACACACTCCATATGGCAGGGGAGGAATGTCACAGGTGGCTTTATTCAGTTGACTTCCTGATTAGTTGAGTGCAGTTTCCATTGATGTTTAATCAGTGTGGAAGAATTGATCCATCATGGCTGACTCTGCCACTGTCAGTAAAGATATACTCCAGTGATAATGTTTTTCCTAATATCTAGGTACTTATAATATGAGTGCTTATAGACCGTCACCTCTTAATTTTCTTTTTTTAAAGTGAATGGATTCAGGGGGCTCAATCACTATATTCTTGTCAGCAGTTTTCCTGACAGCTTTCATTTCTCTAAGACTTTATGGCAGGGCTCTCTGTGCCCTCTCCACATGGCCAAATGTCTCTGTCATCCACTACTACTGAAAATGCTATCCAGAGATGGTATGGAATATTTAGTAGTTCCAATCTGCCATGACAACTTGTGAGCAATACTGGACCACAGTTTTTTTTTTCTCAGGAAAATGCTATGAAAACAAACAGAGTACATCACTTCAGCACCATATCATCCATCCACCAATGGATTAGCAGAAAAGTCTGTGTAAACAATGAAACAAGCTTTACAATCTGCATGGGGGCGGGCATTCAGAAGGATCTGGGCGCTCTCACTATCCTTCAGAAACATACTTTGCTGTGACCAAAGCATCTCCAGCCTTTCTGATGATTGGATAGCAGCTGCGCGCTTGCTTTGATCTGCTGAAATCTTCCAAAACATGAGAAGTTGTGCAACATCAGCAGCAGAACCAAGTCCTCAGATGTGCATGTAGAACAAATGATCAAACCTTTAGTCCTGGACAGGCTGTCCTAGCTTGAAACTCTTTTCTGGTGCCAAATGGCCTCTGCTAGTGTCATCGCTGAGATAGGACCCGTTTCCTACACTGTTCAGCCAGCAGAGAATCACACTTGGCAGTCACATGTAGATAATTGTTTCTAGTTGACAAGACCCAAGGGCCCATCTCCAGTTGAACTGCCTGATCTCAGCATTGTATGTCAGATATCCTTTAGTCAAGAGATGCCCTTGACTGAAGGGTTGCCTTTCCTGGCTCCCTTTCTCCTTCCACCTCTGCAGCAGATACACCAGCAGATACACCTACATGTCCTGAGCCCACTGTTAGTCCTGCACCAGTAACACTTTCTGGTGCAAGAACACCTGAAGTCCACTGTAATCCACCTAGGAAAAGAAGGGTTACACAATGGTTGAATCTTTAGCTGGAGGCAAACCCATGTTTGTGGGCCAGCATAATCCCTGGGGTTTAGCCAGGAAATGAGGTAGTCTACCCTCATTCCCTTGTTTAGTTTTTGCTCTGTTAAATTGATGTTTTCATTAACGGAGAGGAGGGATAAATTTGCTAGGCTTTAAGTGCTACAGAACTCCTTGCTTGTTTTGCTCAGCTAGACTAACATGGCTATCCCTTTGGAAACTGTATTTTGTGTCCTGCCTAGCTTGCCATAGCTAATGGATCTAGACTATTATGGGATAGCCAGTTCTGTCTGATCTTATAGTAGGCAAATAGACACAGCTTATGTGAGTTTACATCTCCCAGTGTTCCTATCTGCTGGTTTCCCTCTGAATGCAAGTAACTTCAAAGTATTCAAACATGACACTTCTCTCCTCTCTAAGGGATAATGCACCCTGCCTATGCTTTCTGTAAATACACATTGCATTGAGAAAACAAATCACTGATTTCTGTTACAGACAGGAAATTGACTGGTGGAGCTCTGAACATTTCTTCCACTTGGCAACAAGGACCACATCTTGGAAAGCAATGACTCTGAATGGGAAATAGAGTTTGTGATGGAAAACAACTGAACATGAGCTCCCAGCACAAGGCTATGATGGAGAGTGAATATGATCCTTGTATATTTGTTTCAAAGGGGTAGCCATGTTAGTCTAGTTCAGCAACACAAACAAGGAGTCTGGTGGCAATTTTAAAGACTAACAAATTTATTTATCACATGAGCTTTTGTGGGAGAAAAAGCCTGCTTCATCAGATGCTTGAAAATGAAAAAACAGTATAGGGAGGAAGGATAAATGCAGTGAAGTAAGTGTAATGACAGGATCAGGTCAGATTACTTCAGCAAATCAAACAGCTTGTATTGATTCAAGCTCAGAACACTATAAAGAGCTACTGTCACCTCTCTATCTGTTGTTCTACTCAGGTTGAACCAATACAACCTGTTTGATTTGCTGAAGTAATCTGACCTGATCCTGTCATTACACTTACTTCACTGCATTTATATCCTTCTCCTACATATATAAATAAAAATATATATTTTCTGTTTTCAGGCATCTGATGAAGTGGGATTTTTCTTCCAGAAAAGCTCATGCGATAAATAAGTTTGCTAGTCTTTAAAAGTGCTATAGGACCCCTTGTTTCTTTTTGTATATTTGTGACACTGTGTTCCTCAAAATAGCACTCTTGGACCCACAGATTCATCACTGGGATAGGATTGATGTATTTTTGTGCAAAGTATGCCTTTAAGTTATCATTTGAGAAGCCATGATCTGTTGAATTTTGCTATTGTATAGAATTGCAGGTGAGCCTTTTATGTGAAGCTATGGAGTCTTGCTGTGTATGTGTTGCTGAAATACATCTGGGAGACTTTCAGAGGTAACCTTTTGGTGGCAAGTAACTGACATCCTCAAGACAGATTTACATTAGGACTAGCCAATCATCTGGTAATGGCCCATTAAGGAGAATCTGCTGTTTCAGTGGGCCCCTCCTGCAGCATGTGGACAACGTGGATTGCTTAACTAAGTGATTCAACAGGGGCCATAAAATATGTGATCCCTCACTCCATGTTTGAGACAGTATCTTTCCATGTTCATGGATTTGGGGGCATAAACTGGAGGCTGTGGCCTGGTTCACATTAGACTTTTGTCAAAAAAAGTTAGCTTTTTTCAGCAAGGGTGCAGGTGTACACACAGCAACCACCACCACCCAACAAAACTGCTTGTTGTCAGTCAGTCAGGACACGTGTGCTAGTGTGAATTCACTGCTGGACATGATCTCAACATTTGCAGCTAGCTGGCAGACTTCATTAAGCACAGCCCATAAATTACCACAGACTTTGAAAAGCAGTGAAGGCATTTGGCCAGGTTTATTGCAAGCAAAGCATGGTCCTAGTGCCCCACATATCAGGACACGTGCTGGGGGGAGAGTGGCTGGCTCAGGAGAGGCAGGAGTGTGGGGTCCGGCTTCTGGGCAGGCATGCCCCACCCCTGGCACCCCTAGGCTTCAGAGCCCCCAGCGGGTGCCACACTGACTCATCACTAGAGCCAGCCCTGCTTGCCTGCAAGTCAAGCATAACATCTTTCTTCCATCCTCCTGTCTCTTACCTTAAGGTCAGAGTGTGTCTTGCTGTCCTTCCTGATTGTGTTTTTACACCACTATCTTGGGGAGTGAGACAGGCTGCTCCCAGAATCTGGTTTGGTGTGCTGCTGTGACCCCCCCCCTTGACCACCCTCCCTGGATTCCACTTCTGAACCCTGACTTAGCTGCTTTACTAGATGAGTACTCACTCCTGAGTCAGTCCACATCAGCCTCCTGCATGTAATAGTTGCAGGCAGCGGGTGTGCACCCTCGGGCCTCAGAGGCGACAGTCCACCAGCAAGCACAGCCAGTTCCAGATACTACCCCAGGAACTCCTGTACTTCAGAGACTGGGAGTCACCCCCAATCACCATTGACTCATATCCATTCATTTAATACTGAAGTGGATTATATCCAGCCTCCCTCACTCATACCCTCTAAAGTCCACGTGGCTTTAGATAAAACACACACTAGCTAATTGATTAAAAAGGATTTTAAGTGAGTATGTAACAAATCAATGCACAATCATTTAATAAAGGAGTCAGGAGTTACCACAAGTCAAATAAAAGGTATAGACACATGTCAAACTAATAACACAATTCCAAGACTACTCTTTAGACCAGTAGTTCTCAACCCTTTTTCCATTGTGACACACCTGACAAAGGATACTCCTCTTGATGGCACACTACAGCCCGCCACTGGTGGTTGGGAGGCTGCAATGCTCTGGAGGATACAGCACTCTGGGACTTGGGTGGGGGCAGAGTCAAGCCAGCAGAGGCTGGTGCCCTGGCTGTCTGGCTCAATAGGGCCAGGTTTATTTTTGTGAGCAGGTGGGGACTCGCCCCCCACCCGCCAGCCTAGGAGCTTTGAGTTGCAAGCCCCTAAATCCCTTTACTCATCTGCCCTGACTGCTGCCTGTGTTGTGCTGCAGGAGCAGGCTGTTGAGGGCAGCAGAGAGTGGGGTGGCAGGAGCCCCAAGCTGGCTCCAAACTGGGTTGCCAGTTTTCCATGATACACCTCCCAGCTCTTTGCAACACACCTTTGTGTCCCAACACAGTGGCTAAGAGCCGCTGCTTTACGCTGTGCTCCCTATTCTTATTCATAAGACTGGTTCCTGGTGGTGGTTAGCCAGCTTAGGCCCTCTTGGCCATTTGGGTAAGCCTCAAAATCTTTTTGTTGCTTCCATGATAGTGTTTCTCTGGTAAAAGGCTGGCAGTTTCTCTCTTCTTCAGAGTGTACTTGTTTTCAGTCTCCTCTCAGCCCCACCCCCCACCCCTTACCTGGCAGAAGTGATCTCTTTGTTCTGTCTGAGCCTGGAACGGTGCGTTACTCACCAGTAACCGTCCTTCGAGATGGGCTGCTCGGATCCATTCAGTAATAGGTGTCTCCCTGCCGGAGTGTCGGATTGGCCAGAAAACTTTTGTCCTAGCCTGTCAGGAGAGGGTAGGCAGCCTCCGCCCCTCGCGCCACCCCGTGGCTATATATACGGCCGCCTCCCGACCCCTCCTCAGTTCCTCAGAGTCGCCAACTCCAGATGCGGGGATGGAGGGAAGGGACCTGAATGGATCCGAGCAGCCCATCTCGAAGAAGGACGGTTACTGGTGAGTAACCCACCGTTCTTCGAACGCTGGTTGGCTGCATTCAGTAATAGGTGACTACTACCCATGCTGATGGATGGTGGGTGGAGTTGGGTCTTCTGCCTTCAGCACAGCAAAACGCCCCAGATGGGAAGAAGCCCAGCAAGCAAGATTCTAACCAGAGCCAAGAGATGAACTAGGCTCTTGGCGTGGCACTGAGGAATCGACAACTGAGGGCCAACCCAAAGTCAGGGGCAGGGCCGAACTGGCTGGGACATATGAGTGTGGGCAGGGTGGACCAAGGTTACCGTAACGAGGATGAAGAACTCAACATGAAAACACAGAGGGTTGCGTTTGGATACTCGACCTAAGTGGTATAGCACAAGGTATGAAGACCGGTAGATAAGTGTCTGGCCATAGGGCCTTACAGTGTGAGCTCATAGGGAAAATGCTGGAGGCCATGGGTGTGGGGTTAGCCATAATGAATGTGGCCCACACAGGAAACAATGGAAGGGATGAGCATTATCCCATGGACTGAGCACATCAAGGCCCGAGCCAGGATCCAAAAAGTCATGGTCTAGCCAGGGTGGCTGCGGACTATGCAAGTAGCCGCAAGAGGGAGGAACCTTATCACTTGGACTGGCCACGACCAGCCCTAGTGGGGCCTGGTCAATGAGAGTAGGAGTGAAATTATGTAGTTGCACTGGGGAAAGGGGACCCCAAGATCAATCGAGAGGGGTCTGAGCAAGACACTTTAAGCCAGAACACTGAAGGTCAAAACCAAAAGTGGTGCAGTGGGAGGCACAGGGTATGCTGGCTATAGGATCTCAAGTTAGTACGCAAAGTGCGCGCTTCCAGCCGAGTATGGTACCAGAATTTGGGTTTCTCGCTGGAGGGGTACTCCAGGACACTAGCACCCACAAAGCGGCATAATGGCCTGAGGTGGTGCTGATGGTTTGGTACCTTTAAGAGCCTTGGTAGTGTGAGAACTCGTGGACAGAGCTTTCAGTCTGTAATCCTGTGGGATTTCAGCAACACGAGGACTGTATGAGAAAGGGGGAAGGGAAGGCAGTGAACAATGCCAGCTACTGCTTGGCCACCCAGTTGAGGTGGCCAGAGGGCTTGTGGGGGCACCGTATGAGGGATACGGTCTCGCATGCCTAGGGCACCACCAAAGAAGGATACTGCCATAGCTACACTGTGCATACGTGAGCACCAGAGGAAAGACACGTTGAGGCAGAGCTACCCCAAAAATACGGTTGCCGGGGAAGGGGAGATCACCTTCCGACCAGCTAGGAAGTGAAGCTGCACACAGAGTATCAACCGTGGTGACGCAGAGGTACCCTGGGTTTAGAGAACCCAATGCATAGGGTTATGTCCAACCGGGGAACCGGATGGCATTCCTTGTAGGAAATACAAGCCTCTGAATTTCTGAGTACTTTGGAAAAAACAGGAATCCTGACCTGTTTCCATCTATCTATTACATATATAGGAGCGCACATATATAATCTGGTCCCTCAAGGAGGTGAGGGAAACAACCATCCTCGTAAGGTCGTCACGAACATCACATGGAGGTGACTCCACGGTTTGACTGCAGATCCCCAAGCAGGTATAGGAGGTCAATGCGCACCCAAGGAGCAGTGCCCTCTGCCAGGGTACATGTGTCCAAAAGGCAGGGAGGCTGGGGAGGGCAGTTACAAGCAACTCGGTGGAGGAGCTTCCATGCCTGGAGTGCAGCCTTTCGCCCAGCTATGATGGGGGACTGGTGCTGCGAGAGCTGGGGCTGATGTTAGAAGGCCCAAGATAAGGTATCCCACTGCTGCTCCCCTGCCATGGAAAAGCAACATTGGCGCCATCCCTATAAGTTTCCTGATCTTGAAGTTTCCAAGTCAGGTACACTAGGTCTCTGCTTTGCGGGTGAAGGGGGGAGGAAGGGGAAGATATGAGGAGGACTGGCCACTGCTTCTGGTAGGGTGGGCCTAGGACAAGGTCTCCCCGAATGAGGTGTCCTGATAACAACTGAGGTTGCCTGCAAGGGAAGGGGCTGTTACAGGGCCTCAGCTTCTGTGAAGAAGGGGGCTATAGGGTGGCAGGCGTTGGACCACTCTGCCTTGACCTTCCCTGGAGGTTAAAGGTTTGCCATGATGATGCGAACGTGTCCCGCTTGATGGGTAAGGTAGTGGAGGTTCTTGTCGAGCCGAGGTGTTGAGAGCCCCAGTAGAGCTGGTCTACGTGGTATGTCGACGGTATGCTAGTGAGGGGAGGGTTTCCGTCCCCCCAGAGCTAGGAACGAGAATGGGGCCTACCTGATGTAGGGCATTTGGGTAAACAGAAGCAGTTCTGCATCCTGATGAACACCGTGTCTGCATGTGTCGGAGCCTCTGCAACCATAGCTGGGGCTACTACGAAATGCATTTCTTGTCCCTGGCAAGACCCATCTTGTCGCGAACCAGTGCAGGGATTGTTTGTTGGGGGGTACCTGAGGAAAAAAGGGGGGCGGATCTACCCTGGGTGCCTGAAGTAGCAGCTGCTGAGGATGTCTAGGAGTGGGCCTCAGTACGGATGTACCAACGGTGCAGAGGGGTTCGGCTGGCATGGCCCATGTCCACTCAAGATCAGGGAGGGTACACGGCTGGAGTTAGAGCACCTGTGGTCGCAGTAGCCCAAGAGGAAGCTGGTCCCAATCAAACCCATTCCCCCCCGAAAGGGAGGGAGAGGGCATTGACTGTCCACTGCGACGATGCACAGAAATCTATTGCATCCAGGATGTCTCAACAATAGGGTGGCTGCCAATTGGCCGGGCACCTTCCTTACAGATGAGAGAGAGGAAGAGGTCTCAGCACCTTAACAAAGGAATGGTAGCAGTGAAAGGAAAAGTCTTGCCTGTATTCCCGCGATAATGTAGATGAGTGGGAATTGGAGGAGGGGGGTGTCGCCCTGAGAGGTCTATGTGGGAGGGGCGGATCCGGGAGGGATGAGGCCGAAGTATTTGGTCTCTCCCCTGGGGTCCCAAGTGGTGCCCACCACAGATAGGGTTTCTGGAGGGAATAGGGTGTCCTTTCCGAAAGGCAGGTCAAGGACCACCTGCTGTGCATTAGGGGGCACTCTAGCCTCCCTGAGCCAGGCCACTTGGTGGATAGTTACTGCTGAGGCCATAGTGCGGGTGGCTGTATCCGCCGTGTCACAGGCTGAGAGGAGGAGGTCCTGGGAGATTATGTTACCTTCCTCTAGAAAGACATCATACTCCTCTCTGGCTTCTGGTGGGAGCAAAGGTCAGAATTTCGCAACCGACTCTCACACATCCAGGAAGTACCTGCTGGTTATGGGTTGGCTGTTTGCCACCCGTAGCTGGAAGGCCGAGGAGGAAGTAGACCTTACGGCCCAAGAGGTCTAGTTCCCTGGCTTCTCTGGAAGATGGAGGGGGTCACTAGGGGGCTCCCCCAGGCCTAGCGCCATTTGCACCATGTACCTCGGGGGCACCAGGTGATCGGCAAGGGAAGGGAAGTCCAATTCGGGGACCTGGTATTTAATGCTCGCCATGTCCAAAACTAGGGCAGTAGAGCTTGGGCTCTGCCACTGGGATGACGTGAGGTCCCAGACACTCAGATGAAGTGGGACTGTCAGGGGTTCTGCCGAGGCAAAGGCTGGTCTGAAGAGGGTATCTGGAGGGGGACCTGAGGGCTGTACCTCCATTCCTAGATGGGCTGTAGTGTGGCGCAACAAGTCAAAGTGCACCGACAGGTTCCCCGTATAGGAACCCGGTGCTGAGGACAGGGTGGTACCAGGAGCTCGCTGTGATGGGGAGGGAATCTCCTGGGGGGACCATTCCTGTAGGCGGAAATGGAACAGTGACAGTACTGAAGTGCGGCGCCCAGGTCGTTTGGAGCCCCTCACTGGCCCTTCCTTCGGGCTGGAAGTGGAGGAAGGAGAGCAAGACTCCCAGGGCAGTACTGGCGATGGCAAAGTGATATGTTGCCATGGGGATGGCCCTACGGTACTGGGCCCCAATGGAATAGACGATGGAGGGCTGCATGGCGAGGGAGAGCGATGCCCACGATGGACTCAGGCCTTGGACGTAAAGGCTGGTTTGCCCCTTCTGGCTGGGATTGGGGCAGGTGGTGTGGGAAGTAGGAGGAGGGCTTGAGTGGCCTCTACCGCTTCAGGGGTTGATGGCACCAGGAGCGACTCCGAGCAGCCCCGTGGCAAGTCCTCGCCTAGGGAAGGGGTGCTGCCTGGTTGGGAGGGTTCCTGTTCTGGTGGTACCAGGCCGTACTGAGTCTGCGGTGCCGAGGGTGACTGTGGTCGGTGCTGAGGTGAACTCGGCACCAGTGACGCCAGGCTGTACCGGGCCAATGGTGCCAGAGATGCCGGCGAATGGTGCTGGGGTGATCCGGGTACCGAGCTGTGCCGCTGGGGTGAGCCGGCTACTGGTCTGTGCCGGGGGCAACCTTGAGCGGTGCCAGGTTGGCGCCAAGGTGCTGGAGTTGGCACCGAGGTTGTGCGGCGGCGGTGGCTACCGGTGGTACAGTGCCGTGTGGGCTCCGGTGCCGAGCTGGGTCTTGGCGCCGCGCAGAAACCCAAAACCTCGGGTGAAGAGTGCCGAGCCTGCTCAGAGGCTAAGGCATGGCGCTGTTATTCCCTCTCCTTGATGGTCCGAGGTTTAAAGGAAAGACATAGGGAACAGGCTGAGACCAGGTGGTCTTTGCCTAGGCACCGGAGGCACCTCCTGTGGGGATCATCCTGGGGGAAGGCCTTGCCGCACTCAGAGCAGGGTTTAAATCCTGGCATATTCGACGATGTTCTGGCCCGATGGTGGAAGTCTGCTGTGGTGGAACTATGTCCATGAGGAGCTGTTCGCAGTCGGGTGAAAAGCTCAAAGGAGGAGGACAGGCTGCTTGCATTAGCAAGGAGCAGACGTTCCAGATCCGACACGCAAGGCGGAAGAAATGAAACTGAGGAGGGGTCGGGAGGTGGCTGTATATATAGCCACGGGGTGGCGCGAGGGGTGGAGGCCACCTGCCCTCTCCTGACAGGCTAGAACAAAAGTTTTCCATCCAATCTGGCGCTCTGGCACGGAGACACCTATTACTGAATGCATCCAAGCAGCGCTCGAAGAAGAACTTCAATTTACATTTTCTTTGTTCTCTCCTTCAGGAGCTTGCTAGCAGTTTTGGCTGTTTAGATGCTGCTGGCAGAGAGTTTTGCCTGTCCCTCTGCCCCTTGAGCCATGTAACCTGCTTCACATGTGTGGACATACAGGATGCTGTGGGAAACATGATACCATGACCATGCAGCAGAGCATTCAAAAGGGAACCTTGTGTGGCATAACTGGCATCATACCACACAATTGTACTGCATAAGTGAACACGAAAGTTACATAGATTGTAGCCTAGGGGTGCCCAGATGTGCACCCTGTGATAGGGAGCATCTGTTCTGCAGCACTATATTGTATTTGCGTTTGGGGAGCATGGGTCTGGTCTCCCAGGGGACTGCGTTTCTGCAATCATCATATATCAGGGGAGTTGGGACCACTATGGCTTTTAATAATACTGTGTTCCCATTACTGCTCCTTAGGAGTGCTGATGCATTAACAATGCTGTGTTTCTCCCAAGTTCCCATATCAGTCAGGGAACTTATAAGCGGGCAAGCAGTTAATGTTTCCTGAAGCTAGACTTTGGTTCAAGCCTTGGATCTTGCATATAAGCCTTTTATTCTAGGCCTCAGACTCTAAGTTTCTGCTACATTGCTGTGATTTTTTGACACAATAAAACCACAGAGCTATTTTTACCCAACTTTAATAGAAAAAGTGTCAGTGTAGATACTGCAGTTCAGTTGTGGTAAATGATCTCTGATAGTCTTCCACAATGCCCTTCCTGTCCCACAGTGCTGCTCTTCTGGGCATCCCTTTGAACTCTGCTGTCCTAGAGCCACCTGCCACTCCACCTTTTAAAGTCCCAGGACTTTTTGAAATTCCACGTCCTACTTGATCAGTGTGGAAAGCTTACATCTCATCTTCTCAGCTGACCGTGATGGCTCCATGCACCAAACATCCTCCCCCTTGGAGCACAGCAGAGCTGCTGGATCTGATTGGCATTCGGAAAGTCAGCATACCATCCTGGCTTTGCTTCAGCTGAAGGAACTCAGACCTATAGCCCGATTTCTTGTGCAATGGTGGAGAAGGGCTCTGAATGGGGCACTGTGCAGTGCAGACAGAAAATCAAGAAGTTGCAGCAGAACTATCAGAAGGCCAGGGAAGCAAACCATCTGTTGGTGAGACAAAGAGCTGCAAGCCATCCTCAGCAGAGAACCACCTCCACTGGCAAGATACCAGGAGAAAATGCTGTGTCCTGGAGCCAGCACACACCAGATCCAGCCCTGACTAAGAAGTTGTCCATGAGGTGGTGGAGTTGGGAATTGGCTCATTTGGAAGTCAGTTGTTCTCGACTATAGAAGGCTGCAGTCAGTTTGAAAGCTGTAAAAAAGCAGGCAGGGCCTTTGCTAAATCATAGAGGTCATTGAAGGGATAGAAAGGCATCAAGGTAGCTGTGTTTCCATTCCCTTGCACAGCTTGGCAGTGAGTCTTAGAAGCACATTAATGCATGCTGCAATTTTCCAGGGAGCCTCTGGCAAGTTCTCTGTAGGTGCTTTCCAATTGTCTGCCTCATATTCCTTCCCAGAGCAGTGCTGTTCCTTCCCCCATTGTAAGACCCTTTCCTGCACCAGTCAGCAGTCACTTGTGCAAGGACCTAAGTGGTGTATAGACAAGCAGCATAAGGACCTGGTTTGGAGCTGCTCAGATGGAGGAGATGCACCCTAGCATCCCTGCTTACTCTCAGGAGATGCTCTATGGCACCTGCTGGCAGAGAAGAGCAGTACAATTTGAAATTTAGTCACTGTGTACTTGCATGTATTCCCCCAAGCAACCATCCACCCAGAACCTATACCCAGTATGATTCTCTCCTTTCTTCCTTCCCTCTGACCTGTCAAAAACTCACCATACCCATGCTGTTGACACAGCTCTGCTCTTCCCAGGGGACAATGAGAAAGAGGTGTGTTTAACAGTACTTCATCTATAGGCTTATAACATCCGCAAATAATGCTTCTGGTCATTATTTCTTATGCTTCCATAGATGTGACCTTCACATCTAAACCCCCTACACCAGTGGAACACCTCCAGGCACAACCTTGGAGAAGCAAGCAGGAGATAACACCATGAATTCCTCCAGTCCTCTGAGCCAAAAGAGAAAAAAGGGCATGGAGACAATCCATGACCAAAAGTCAGAAAATAGACAGGAAAGGAAAGACAATCATGAGTGGATGATGGCAGATCATGAGTGCATGATCACAGTCATGGAGGAACAGATGGAGCTGCTAAAAGCAATTGTGACATTACAGACAAAGTTCATGTGTGCACCACCCTACTCCTGCAGCCACTACAAAACTGCTTTCAATGCAAACTCAGGCCCATCTGTAATGGAGTACACGGTGAAGCTCTCTCCAGTCCCCTCTATTCCCAGCTGGACAGGACTCTGCCAGGGTGGAGTTTTCTCCCAGCACAGCCTAGGTCTCCACACTCTTGTGTAGCCAGCTCCCAAGTCCAGCCTCAGAGGGTCCAATCTCCTGCTTTGTATGGGTTCCCCTGGGACCTCCCTCCAGGAGGGTCCCTGGAAGTCCCAAGCAGAAGTGACTCTGTTCACACAGCAGCAAGGACAGCTGGTTATCAGATTCACCGGGAACTATAGTAGCAAAACCCCTGGGGAGGGAGGGCAGGTTTATACCCCAGGGTCCTGGCTCTTGGACCACTGATTCCCTACTACCCCATCGCCCCCTTGGTCCTTCGTTCCCTTTTCCGGGCTTGAAACCGACCCCCTTGGTCTGACCAGCCACAACCTGTGTGACCAGCGGGGGCCCAGATAAAGTCTGCCTGAACACTCCCCTGCCCCGTAGTGGCTCTTCTACCTATCATACACCCATGTTCCATCACCAGAACAGAAAAGAAACAAGGTCATCAACCATGACATCCTATATGAGCCTAAGAGGAGTTTCCCACTTCATCACACCATCTTATTACCCTTATGCTCTATGCCAGGTGTGGCCAAACTGCAGCTCGGGAGCCGCATGCGGCTCTTAAATGAAAAAGTGCAGCTCAGGGGAGAACGTCAGCAAATCAATTTAGGAAAGCAGCCCTAGCCTAGGAGTTTTAAATATCCTGCCCTGAGCTTGCTTTTGGGGCGGGGGGGGGGGGGAGCCCCAGAGTGTGCCTAGCCGCTGGAGTGACCAGGTAAGGCGGCCCTGGGGGGTCAGCCTAGGGGAGCCAGCATCAGGGCCTGGGGGTTTGGGAGGGGGTCAGGATGGTGAGAAGTGACAGCATGTTCAGGCCAGTGGGGAGAAGTGTGGTATTGTCAGGGATGGCAGGGAGAAGTGCGGCATGGTTGGAGACAGCGGGAAGTAGCAGAATGATAGGGATTTTTAAAAACTTGCACTACCCTGCAGTCTTCTACATTGAGCGACAGCTAAGTTTTTACTGTATAGGCCTAGTTTTCATGGTAATCTTAAGTAATTATTAGAATTCAACATTAGCAGGATCAATATTTGCCCTCTTTTTACATAAAATTAAAGTGTGCATGAATTTAAGTTTAGTAATTTTGTAGTAGGTAAAAGTATATGGCTCTGTGCCTCAGTGGAGCTCCCGAAGGTTTAATAATCAACTTGTGTGGCTCTTGAGTTCCATATGTTTGGCCACCCCAGTCTATGCCTTCAGAGAGCTATGACAGGGGCAGCTGGACTTACACCCAGCTGTCATAACTCAGAATGCTAGTCACTGCTTCCTTCCTTCCAGCACTGTGCTGTATGCGTAGGTTTACCAGATACCAAAGCACAGAAAGGAGGACAGGGAAGTATGAAAAGGAGGACATCAGAGGACACGTGGAGAAAAGGTAGTATTAATATAACTGTCATTACCATGTGTCATGGAAAATGGGTAATGATTAATGAATGCAGCATTGAAACTGTACAAAGGCATGTGTTTTTTAAATTATTTTAAAATAAAAAAATTACTGAAATATTTTCTTTTACTGAAAACTGGAATTTTTCAGCAAAAGAAAGTTTTTCATGACCCTTTCATTAATGCTCATGAGACTAAAAAATCTTAAAAAACTAACTTTGCAAATAGAAACTTGAAAAGCACCTAAAAATGTTTTTTTTAAAAAAGGCAGTTAACTTGCCTCTCCTTTTTCATTTTCCACAGCAGCCCGTTTTATAATTTTAAAAAAATGTGTCCTAAATTGCTTCTAGCCAGTTTGAATGTGCCCCTTTATATGTTTTTACTTAATTAGTCCCTGCTGGTAATTTTATTCACAGTATATTTTTCTTCATTTTAGCAGTGTTTCCTATATTTTTTCCAATTTAGCCCTTTTGTAGGGAGCAACAGTCCAGAAATCAAAGCACCCAACACATGGCTCAAACCCTTGACTCTGAGATTAAGAGTCTACCACCCTACCAAGCCATAGAGGCTGCTGTTAGAAAAGCCTCTAGGAATATAGGAAACTGTGTGCTCCACTCCCCTTTATTTTTCTGCAGACTGCTCTTTGTTCCCTATGTGTGCAGCAGACTCTCAATCTTACAGTAATGGATTCAAGCCCTCTGTCGGCCGCTTTGTTTAAAATAAAATAAAAAAAAAATTCTACTCATCAGAAGTGAAAAACCGGACAAAATCACCAATTTTTAGAATGTCTGGAGGATGGAGGACATGAAGGTAAAAAGGAGGACATGTCCTCCTTTTGCCAGACATCTGGTAACCCTATGTATGTGTTTTGAATTATTTTGTGTGTAATAAAGACAAGTTGTGAGAACAGAAACTATTCTGTCTTGTACATAGTACTTTCACCTGCCACTGATACATAGCTCAAGTTGAATAGCAAGGAATGGCTTAGCGCTATTAATGAAAACAGCTTATTAGTTGTCATCCACAAAAAATAGGCCATCAGTGCCTCCCTGATCCAAGTGGTGCCACATTGCACCCCTCTAATACCCCTAGCATCTGGCTGTTCGTACGCAAATGTAGGACAGTCTGCCTCTATCGTCCACCCAGGACAAAGTTTTCACTCTTAACATCACAAAAACTACAAAGCACAGAGCAGAAATCTATTACCATGTGAATATTGTCCTCACTGAGGTCTAGCCTACCTTAAAGACACCTCCAGTGAGCATTTAATTTGCTAAACACACATTCAACAGTCATTTGGCAACAGCTTTGCAGATGAGACCCATCAGGGAGATCGATACTTAACATTCCTCCCTGTGAGCTCCATAGTCTAGAGGGCTACGGTGGGGGGGCATTTGATTCGTGGGCATCCTCTATTTGCCACTGGCTAGTCACTATAGCTATTTGTTTGTCTGTTTATTTTAGGTATTGTGATTCTTAAGATTATTATTTCCCAAACCTTATCCACTATTATGGTTGCATATACCCCCTTGTCTCAGTGCCCGCGCGGAACCCTTGACGAGGAGGAGGAAGAAAACAGTTTTTGACCCTCCGATGAGGTCCAATTCAGGGACGGGGGGGACAGGTTGGCCACGGGGGGGGGATGTCAATGGAGGTGGCAGACATAATGGCCACACCACCCCCCAACGTAGCCCTCTAGGCTATGGAGCTCACAGGGAGGAATGTTAAGTATCGATCTCCCCTGATGGGCCTCAATTTCCTGGGTGAGTTTCTACCTCCCAAGCCTTGTGTCATCGGGGGGGGGGTGAGTTTCTATCCCCCTGATGAGTTTCTCAGCACCCCCATCACCACGAAGGAGGGATCATTGTCCAGGGTCCCAGTTACATCATTGGTCCTGACCTGCACCTCACTTCCAATTGTCTATTTTAGACTCTGGCCTTGCAGTACACTATTTAAGCCCCTGCCTCGTCTGGCTCGAGTGTTCTCCCACCCTTGAACGCTGAAGGGCATGCCACGAGCTGGTTGGACTGATCCCCCAACCGAGACAGGGAGCTCCCGCCCGTGAGACTTTCGGGTGTACTCAAATTGCCAGCCGAACGATTAAGTACTGGGATGCTGCAGCTGGTCTGCCTCCTCGCTTTGGGTTCCACTATGGTGCTAGGACAGGTATTATAAACTGATACAGTTATTCTACCTCTCTCAATTTGTTTGTATGTAGTTTGTATGTAGTTTTTCGTTTGTTCCTTGTATAGTCCTTTTACTACATAGCTGTTTATTATCCCACTTGTATCTTGCACAGTCTTTTTCACCGTGTAGCTGTTTACCCCCCCCCACACACACACACAGGCATTTTTGTTGCTATTTTGTTGTATGCCTTTATGAGACCACTATAAATTTTTTTCTACTTGAAATTAGTATCCGTCTCCTTGGTGGGTGTCACCGGTCCATCGCAGTTACATCTCAAACCTGGGGTTCAGCATCCTTTGGCTTTTCCTCTGCCCCAAGAGTCTTCATGAAATGCATGGCAGTAGTAGCAGTGTACCTTCATTGAAGGGGAATCCATATTTTTCTGTATTTAGATGACTGGCTCATCAGAGGTCGATGCAGAAGCCAAGTCACAGCCAGCGTTGAGATGGTCTTGAACACTTGCAAGAGACTAGGGTTAATGATAAATATGGAAAAATCCAAGCTCATCCCTATCCAATGAATAGAGTTTATAAGTGTGACCTTCGACTCTTGACAAACCAGGGCTTTTCTGCCAAATTCCCATTTTTCATAAATGACAAATCAGATACACCAACTGTGGAAATATCCAATGACCAGTCAGGTGCTGCATGAAACTGCTGGGCCATATGGCAGCTTGCATGTATGTGGTCCGTTTAGCAAAGTTAAAACTAAGATCTCTGCAAGTGTGGCTCGCATCAGTCTACTCACCAACATGTCACCCGCTGAAAAAGGTTTTCACAATCACCCCGTGGGTCCTAGAACAGATAGACTGGTGGAGAGATCCATCTCTTGTCCTGCAGGGAGTCCCATTCCAAGAAGAGGACCAAGTGGTGACATTAATCTCAGATGCCTCAGACTTGGGATGGGGAGCACACCTAAGCAAGGGAGTGAGAACACAAAGCACTTGGTCTTGACAAGAAAAAGATTTGCACATCAGCATCAAGGAGCTGTGAGTGATCTGCCTGGTGTGCAAGGTTTTCCTCCATGGCATTTCACGGAAAGTAATTCATGTGCTGACAGACAACACCACAGCCATGTACTACTAGGTAGCCCATTCCAATGCTTCACCACTCGCCTAGTAAGAAAGTTTTTCCTAATATCCAATCTAGACCTCCCCAGCTGTAACTTGAGACCATTGCTCCTCATTCTGTCCTGTTACTACTGAGAACAGTCGAGCTCCATCCTCCTTGGAGCAACCCTTCAAGTAGTTGAAGGTTGCTATCAAATCCTCCCCTCAGTCTTCTCTTCTGCAGGCTAAATAAGCCTAGTTCCTTCAGTCTTTCTTCATAGGCTCCAGCCCTTTGATCATTTTTATTGCCCTCCGCTGGACTCTCTCTAATTTGTCCATGTCCTTTTTGTAGTGGGGAGCCCAAAACTGGGCACAGTATTCCAGATGTGGCCTCACCAGTGCCGAATAGAGGGGAATGATCACATCCCTCAATCTGCTGGCAACACTTCTTCTGATGCAGCTCAGTATGTCATTGGCCTTTTTGGCAGCAAGAGCACACTGCTGACTCATATCCAGCTTCTCATCCACCATGACTCCCAGGTCCTTTTCTCCAGTGCTGCTATTTAGCTGATCAATCCCCAGCCTGTAGCAGTACCTCCCAAGTTTCATCCCAAGTGCAGATTTTGCACTTGCCCTTGTTGAACCTCATGAGATTTCTATTGGCCACTGCTCCAATTTGTCTAGGTCTCCTTGAATCCTGTCCCTGCCCTCCAGGGTATCTACCGTTCCCCCCAGTTTGGTATCATCCGCAAACTTACTAAGTGTGCAATCTATCCCATCATCCAGATCATTAATGAAGATGTTGAACAGAACTGGCCCCAGGACCGACCCCTGGGGCACACCACTCGTTACTGGTTGCCAACTTGACATGGAGCCATTGATTCCTACACGCTGAAACCGTTGATCTAGCCAGTTTTCTATCCACCTTACAGTCCACGCATCCAACCCATACTTCCTTAATTTGCCAGTGAGAATGCTGTGGGAAACTGTATCAAAAGTCTTGCTAAAGTCAAGGTATATCACATCAATGGCTCTTCCCGCATCCACAAATCCAGTCATCTCATCATAGAAGGTGATGAGGTTAGTCAGGCATGATTTACCCTTGGTGAATCCATGCTTACTGTTCCTGATCACTCTGTTTTCCTCCAAGTGTTTCGGGATGGATTCTTTGAGAAGCTGCTCCATGATTTTTCCAGGGATTGAGGTGAGGCTGACAGTCTGTAATTCCCTGGCTCCTCCCTTTTCCCTTTGTTGAAGATAGGCGCTGTATTTGCTTTTTTCCAGTCCTCTGGCACCTGCCCCGTTTGCCATGAGTTTTCAAAGATAATGGCCAGCGGTACTGCTATCTCATCAGCCAGCTCCCTCAGCACCCTCGGATGCAGTTCATCCGGCCCCATGGACTTGTGCACATCTAGCTTCTTTAAGTAGTCCCTAACCTGACCTTCTGTCACCAAGGGCCTCTCTTCTTCTCTCCAATCTACTGTACCTAGTGTAGTAGCCTGGGAGCTGACCCTGCCTGTGAAAACTGAAGTAAAAAAAGTATTGAGCACTTTAGCTTTTTCCTCATCCTCTGTCACGAGGATACCTGCCCCATTCAGTAAGGGACTTACACCATCCCTGATCCTCTTCTTGTTAGTGATATACTTGTAGAACCCCTTCCTGTTGTTCCTTCACATTCCTTGCTAGCCACAACTCCATTTGTCCTCTGGCCTTTCTCTGGCCCTGCAGTCCCGAGCAATGTCTTTATATGCCTCCTTAGTCATCTGTCCTAGCTTCCACTACCTGTAAGCTTCCATTTTATGCTTCAGCTCAGTGTGGAGCTCTCTGTTAAGCCACTCTGGGTGCCTTCCACATTTGCTGTACTTTCTCGTTATCGGCAGCCATCTATCATGAATCTCCAATTACCAGTCAAGTTCTGCCATTTCACATACTTGTTCAATGCTCTTAAGTCCAGAATGGGTCTCCATCCTCTACTTTTTTTCTGAACTACAAGATAGGGAGAATAAAAGCCCTTTCTCCTACATTGAGGAGGAACTGGTTCAAGCCCCAATGTGTACCAGGTGGTCTATTTCTTGGTGCAGAATTTGCATGTTAGTGGGGTCCCTGAACACAGACAGGGAAGAGATGTGCATCGGGAGAACAGATATGAATGGAATCTAGTATCCAGCTTTGACTATCTCTCTCACATCTCATGTCTGAGATGGAATTCAAAGTCTATGATAGCTAAATCTGGTGCTGTATGCTGAGTAGGATTTCTAAGACCATCAACCATAGAAACAAATTTGCTGTTTTGTAGACACCAAATGGGTTCCTGATGTGATCTGTGGTGTTTGTCTATGTCTGTAACCTCTCTGCTCCCCCACCTTAGTTGTTTGTACTGCCTGTGCTGGCAGTTAGGCTGATATTGGCAGGTATAAGGTTGAAACTTCTTTTCTGTCTTCTTGAAGGTAGGTGTGTAAAGTTCTAGGTTCTTAGCACTGGTCAATAAGTGGATTCCCAGTCTTCTCTGAGAAGAGATGGGTTTTTTCAAATGGAAGATCATCTACTTTGGTTTGTAGGTCTCTTGGCGGTGCTGCAGCATGAAGCCATGAGGCCTTGCACCTGATTGTGGCTGTAGCAGTGGTTCTGCTGTATCTGCCACATTGAGGGAGGCCTCAAGGAAGTCCTCATCATGAGCTGACCTTCAGTTAGTAGTGCTTTGAATTGTTCCCTTTTCCTGTCTGGGAGAGCTGTTGTGAACTGGATGAGGTTGTCATATATGATATGGTCATAATTAGAGAGCAGAGTGGAATAATTTGCTTCTCTCATTAGGAAAGGGGAGGATGAGTAGACCTTCCTTCTAAGGAGATCAAATCACTTCCAGTTTTTACCTTGCAGGGTTGATTTGAAGCTTGTTTGTTTGCCCCTTTGGTTGGCTGCATCTCTCACTAATGAGTTTGCTAGTGGGGGTGTGAACAGAAGGTCCATCCCATTGGTTGGCATGCAGTACCTCTTGTCATTGCATTTGTTCACAGGACAAATCATGGCTGCCATCTACCACATTATATTAGCTGGTTCCCATAATGCCTTATCCATGGGAAGTGCAATTTATAAAGATGTCATAGTCTAAAAAGTTTTCAGTAGTTTGTGCTGAGACTCATTTACTCTTTCAGTGGTATCTCAAGCTACTGTGCGATCCCTTTGAACAGCTTATTGAATTGTTTCAAGTTGTCTAAAAGGGTGGAAGTGGATGGAATCATGGCTTGTGAGGAAGATGAATCATGTATAAGGAGGAGCAGCCCTTGATCCCTACTTGTCTCTGATGTTTGTGTATGTTCCAGCTGTCTTGGAGAAGTGGTTGGGTGAGGTTCCCTAGGTGACCTGTGTGACCCAGGCCTCCTGGAATAACCTTCTGAATGGACCAAAATCAGGGCAAGCTGCCAAAACCAGGGCAAACCCCCAAACCATTGACAGGTGGTACTTAAACCAGTCTCCCAGTCAGTAACAAAACATGCTTCTGATTCCCCACTCTGGTCATCACTGAGCATAACAAAATAGGAACAGCCCCCTTTATGCACATCAGCTCCTATGGTCCCCCCTAGTCACTGGGTCTCTTAAAGAAATGGTTCTCCTGACCCCAAAGGGCCAGCCACATCACCTAGAACAATATAAAGTTGGATCTTACCCAAAATACCACACTGCCAGCCAATCCTTTCATAACTACAATTAAAGGTTTAATATAAAAAGAAAACAAACAAAACATGAGAGATGCTAAAGGGCCAAAGTGAATTACATACATACAAATGATTTAGAGTCCATAGAAACCAAGTCCTTGAAGAATGTACAGTTTGCAGGTTAGTCTAATTCCTCTAGTATGCACCCAGCACCTGGGTGGGTCTTGGTCCTTTGTTCAGTCCCAGAAGAATAGTTTCAGAGGAGGGTGTTGGTTGCAGACAGACTGAAGACTAAAGACAAAATGGAAATGGGGCTATTACCTTTTATCACCTTCTGCTCTCCCATGCTCTCAGAGTCCTTGCCAAATCAAAATGGAGTTGAGTCACATTGTTGGTCTGGGTGACTGGCCGAACAGGTTTCCCCTTAGGCCCACTGCAGCTTGGAGCTCTTAATGGGCAATTAAAGTGACAATGGTTTTGCAGGCACCCATCTGAGATTGCCTGGAGTCAAATAACCTGGCGTACAATAAAACAAATACATTCCTCATATCCTTTATAGGCATGATACCTACATATAAACCATATAATTATTCCCAGCAGATTACAACTTTTCTATTGATACCAAACACGGTATATCAAATATGGATTATTGGAAATACGAAACATTAATATGAAAGATAACCATAAACAGTCCCCTAGACCCAGACAGCATTACAACTTGTGTCTAACAGCATAGGAACTCTGGACTCCGTCTGGCTCCTCATTGAAGGAGGCTCTTAGGGACTTCTCCATGAGGATAAGTTTTAACCTCAGGTCCAACTCCTTTCTTGCCACTGCACTCAGGTTTCTGCAGTGGCTGCGGGAGTTAAAGTAATGGGGAACACACCAGAATGCAGTTCTGGGGCCCCTTATTTTTAGGCTGGCAGTCTTCCAGGGCCCCTAAAAATAGAGAAATGCACTGGAACGCTGCATTCTTCTTCGAGCAGTGTCCCCGCACTGTTCCACTTTAGGTGTGTAGCTACGCCTGCACCTCACACCGGAGATGTTGATAGCAGAATCTGAGGGGGGGGGCGCTCCTCCGATGATGTCAGTGCTGTCTTCCCGCTGTTTGGAATGTGCGCTCCCCTCTCCCACCTGTCAGTTCCTTCTTAACCGCCCTAGCACTGTCTGACAGGAGCTCTTACCTCACTCATTGTACTTTAGTTTATTAGTTCCCCATAGTTTAGATAGTGTTAGTTAGTTAAATAGTTAATAGGTTAGTACTTACCTGTTTAAAAAATAAAAAGCCAAAACAACAGAACAAATACTAATGTCCACAGCAGCTCTGTCACGATGCCTATTGCCTCAGGCTTCAAACGTTGTGTGAATTGCCATGACCCCATGCCAGCTTTGGATGGTCATGATGAATGCATAAAATGCCTGGGAGAGACGCACCTGGCTAAATCCTTCCCTCACTGTGCCTGTTTGAAGTGAAGGGGAAGGAGGGACAGCAGCATGAAGCTTAAGCTCATGCTAATAGAGGGAGCTCTCCAGCCAGCCTCCAAGCTGAGTGCCTCACCCTGCAGCTCGTCAACAGGCAAAAGGGGCTCTCAGCCCTCATCCCCTGCACCAGGCACTGGTGACAAGAAGAGGCACAGCCGATCACAGTCCAGAGAGACCTCGGCCACCACTAAACGATTAGAGCGGAGCAAGAAAAAACAGCCAGGAAGCCCTGCAGCGGAGCGGGCGCTAAAGCCGCCACTTGACAGCTCCGCGCCACTTTCAAAGCATTCTTCTCCAGCGCCGGGGCTAGCTGACGGCACCCCGGCACAGATCCCGGCGCCTGCAGCTTTGTCCATGCTGCCTGCGAACGGCACCGCAATTGTGCCCAGTGCAGCCCCGCTTCCATCAGTGGCTGCGGTGCCGATGTCGGCACTGATGCTGTCGGCGCCCACAGCACTGGTGCCAAACAGCTCCATTCAGGGGCCACCCCTCCCTCCACCAATGTGTGCTCAGATGCCGGCACCATTGTTTCAGGCACCGGCACTGCAGGCTATGCCCCCACCTCCAGCTACCTGCCAGGATGCGACCCAGGGGGCCCCAGCACACCAATCTCAGGCAAGCAGGTCTCAGTCTCCCCCGAGGAAGAGACCTAGAAAGACGAAGCACTGCTAGAGAGAGGACTTGTCTTCAGATTCGTCCTCGCACTTGTCTCCATTGTATGGCATGCAGTCCTCGGCCGAGGATGATCATTCTCAGTCACCCTCTGATGCCTGTTCCTTTGCAAGCTCTGGGTCAGAGCTAGAGGATGCAGACACTGGGCGCCCTCACAACAAACCGGACCCAATAATCAGCAACTTCAGTCATGGCCGTGGCAGAGCAACCCTTGGTACCAGTGCTCACCTTATGGGATACCCTGGGCACCTTGGTTCAACTGGTCAGGCTACACACCAATGCAAATGCCTGCGGCACCCGTTCAGGGTCAGAAGCCGCATCAGACATAACCTACAGTAACCCCTATCAATGACCTGACAAGGGACCCAGCGACTCAGACGAAACTTCCTGGGGGTACCAATGTGGATGAACCACAATCTAAAGGGGATGAGGCCAGACAATTTCAAGAGCTTTTCAAGAGGATTGCGGGGTCTCTAGACTTGCCAGAACAAACTGTTACAGCCTCTAAACATAGACTGTATAGTATCCTTCAAGCCAATACCTCATCCAAGGTATCACTGTCCATGGATGAAGGAATTATGGAGATGGCCACTGCCATGTGGGAGACCCTGGCCTCCATACCACCCACAAATAAGATCAATAAATACTTTATTATGCCCAATGATAATGAATTCTTGTTTTCATACCCACAAACCAACTCGCTGGTCATACACACAGCAAATCAGCGTCTTAAACAGAGTTATACCAGAACATCACTGCCTGACAAGGAGGATAGGAAGATGGATATAATGGGCAGGAAGATATATACGTCAGCGACATTGCAATTGAGGATCGCAAACTATGCTGCTCTCCTGGCGGACTATAATCATGACAATTACTCCAAGCTGGTGGATTTTATTACTTTATTTCTGGATGAAAAGAAGAAGTTATTTAATGCTGTTCTTCGGGAGGGCTTTCTAATATCAAGAATAGCCCTCCAGGCAGCACTGGATGTGGCAGACAAAGCAGCCCGTACTGTTGGCTCCACCGTAGTGCTGTGTAGATCCACCTGGCTTCATGCAGCGGCACTTCCGAGACAGCTCCAGGCCCTCATTGAGGATCTCCTGTTCGATAGACACAAGCTGTTTGGAGAAAAGACAAACGAGATCATGCACTCGCTGAAAGACTCGAGGGCTACTCTTCGAACACTAGGAATTCAACCACCTATGGATAGAGCTCGAAACAACAGGTACCAATATAACAGAAACTACAGATTCTCCTATCAGCAACAACACAGAAGGTTTGATTCCTCGCGCCTGAGATCAAGACGACAAAATTCTAGACGCAGGCAGGGCATGCAAGCAGCATCTAACTTGCAACCCCAATCGGCCAAGCAGCATTTTTGAGGATTTGGTCGAGGGTTCACCTAGCCAATGCATAACACCTTTCAGTGATGGAAATGAAGCACCCACACATTTTACAGATAAACTAGCACCTTACATTCATAGATGGTCGTCCAATACATCGGACAAATGGGTGCTAGAGATTGTTGAGTCTGGCTATTTAATTCCATTCGTAGCCACACCTATCCCAAAACCACCTTCCCCATTCCTCTTCAGGGACCCCTCTCATGTACGACTCCTAAGAGAGGAAATAAATACCCTCCTAACCATCGGGGCAATAGAGGAGGTCCCCGTACAGTACAGGGGAAAGGGATTCTACTCCAGATATTTCTTAACACAAAAGAAGACAGGGGGTTGGAAACCGATCTTAGACCTTAAGAGCCTTTAACAACTTCGTATAGGTGCAGAAGTTTAAAATGGTAACGTTGTCTAATATTCTTCCGTCCCTGGAGAAAGACGATTGCTGGCATCCTTTGACCTCAAGGATACATATTTCCATGTCACAGTACATCTAGCTCACAGGAAATTCCTGCAGTTCACATTCCTTCAGCAGCATTATCAAGTTCAATGTGCTCCCCTTCGGACTATGTACAGCGCCAAGAGTGTTTTCAAAGGTTATGGCAGCACCAATAGCGTATTTGATAAGAAGGGGGATATCTGTCTTTCCCTATTTGGACAACTTCTTATTAAGAGCACACTCCTTCCCCGCAGCCCAAGAAGTGGTGAGAATAACAGAGTCCCTCTTCCTTTTGTTGGGGCTTACCATCAACTACGACGAGTCCCTTATGATTCCAACACAACGGATACAGTTTATAGGAGCTCAAATATGTACTCCCTCTTGCAGAGCATTCCTCACAAAGTATCGGATTACAGCTATATACAATCTCATAGAACAGATCCGGTCTTCCCCTTCAGTTTTGGCCCTCACATGCATGCAGCTTACCTGGTGCCTAATTCCAGGCTGCACATGAGGCACATGCAGCTGTGGTTTCTGAAGGAATTCAAGCTGCACAGACACGCAAAACATCGGACTCTATCAGTACCGCAGCCAATAAAAAACACCCTTACCTGGTGGACCTTGCCGCAAAACTTGCTTCAGGGCATGCCATTCACTCAGGAAACAACAGACATTCTCATCTCCACCGACGCCTCTCTTGCAGCATGGGGTGCCCACTTTGGAGACTTGACAGTACAAGGAAGGTGGTCCCGTCAAGAGAGCACCCTGCATATCAATCTACTTGAGCTACAGGCAGTGCAGAATGCCTGTCAACACTTCCTAACTATGATAAAGGGCAAGAGCGTCAAGATTCAGACAGACAATGTGGCAACTATGTATTACATCAGTTGCCAAGGAGGCGCTCGCTCACAGTCCCTGTGCTTGGAGGCATTGAAATTATGGCAATGGTGCCTGAACCACGACATCCGGATATCTGCCGTATATCTACTGGGCATACTAAACACTGTTGCAGACGATCTGAGCAGAAACTTGGCAGATCCCCACAAACGGGAATTGGACGCCACAGTTCTCACAAGTATATTCCGTCGCTGGGGATATCCAACGGTGGACTTGTTCACGACCCAGGACAAGAAGAAATGTCCTCTGTTTTGTTCAAGAGCAGGTCGTGGATACGGTTCGCTGGGGAATGCATTCCTAACCAAATGGGATCACGGTCTGCTGTACGCCTTTTCCCTGATTCCTTTGATACCCAGAACAATTCAAAAGGTGAAACAGGAGAGAGCGGAACACATATTGGTCGCCCCAGCTTGGCCGAGACAAACGTGGTACTCTCTACTCATGGACATGTCCAAGGACTCACCCATTCCCCTGCCACTCATTCCCAACCTACTTACTCAGAACAAGGGCAAGGCGCTTCATGCTCACCTAAGCAGGATGCACCTTACAGCGTGGCTCCTCGATGGCTCGATGACACGGAGGGACAATGTTCTGATAGAGTGAAACGTGTATTAATAAACAGTTGGAAGCCGGTGATGAGGGCTACTTACCTTCAAAAATGGAAAAGATTTCTTACCTGGTGCCAAGGGAGATCAGTCCTTCCGCAGTCGGCCTCCATTCTGGACGTTCTGGAATACCTTCTCGAACTGAAAGAGAAAGGGTTGGCGACGGCCACTCTGAGGGTTCTATCCAGATGTCAAGCCTCCCGTTCATCCATGGGATCTATCTTTGGTCCTAAGAGCACGCACCAGGCCACCATTTGAGCCCATGGCCACATGCTCCCTCTTACACTTATCAATGAAGGTGGCTTTCCTGGTGGCAGTGACATCAGCCAGACGAGTAAGTGAATTGGCGGCTCTAATGGCTTGTCCTCCATTTAGTGTCCTTATGAAGGATAAGGTCTCTCTTAGACCCCATCCAAAGTTCCTGCCGAAGGTTTCTTCTGCCTTTCACATTAATCAAACAACTCATCTCCCGATCTTTTGTCCGAGACCTCACACCAGCCCGGAGGAAGCAGCGTTACATACTTTGGATGTTAAACGGGCAGTTTCATTTTACATCCACAGGACTAAATCCTTCCGCAAAACTCCTAGGCTCTTCATCTCCATAACGGAAAGATCTATGGGCAATCCCATCTCTAATCAAAGATTGTCCAAATGGATTTCTAGCTGTATCCGTCTCGCTTATCAGAAACGTGGACATGAACCTCCAGGCATAATTAGAACCCACTTGACCAGAACGGTCTCCAGTACTGCTGCGTTCCTCCGCAACGTTCCCATATTGGACATATGTAAGGCCACCACTTGGGCGTCAGCCGATACTTTCGTAAAACACTATGCTATGGATAGCCACGCCTCTATAGACACAGCTGTGGGTCTCACAGTACTTAACACTGTAAGAAGGGACTACTCCGAAGGTCCCGCTGCCAGCAAACAATACTGTTAGGCAATCATCTAAAGTGGAGCAGTGGGCACACTGCTTGAAGAAGAAACAGAGGTTACTCACCATGTGCAGTAGCCATGCTTCTTTGAGATGCGTGTCCCCGCATTGCTCCACTCCCCACCCGCCTAACCTCTGCTTCGGAGTATCATTCAAAGGATGTTCTGCGGTAGAGAAGGAACTGATAGGTGGGAGGGGGAGCGTGCATTCCAAACGGCGGGAAGACAGCACTGACATCATTGGAGGAGCCCCCCCCCCCATGTTCTGCTATCAACATCTCCGGTGCGAGGTGCGGGCATGGCCACACACCTAAAGTGGAGCAGTGCAGGGACACGCATCTCAAAGAAGCACGGCTACTGCACATGGTGAGTAACGTTCATTTCTGGGACCCCGCTAAAAATAGCATGAGCAGCCAGAACACAGCGTTCCAGTGGCTCCACCTTAAGCTCTGTTCCACCTTAAGCCCAGCCAGCAGAGACCTGTGGCAGGCTGGGAGTTTATGAATCTCCCCCTGCGGGACAGAGCAGCTTTTAGCTGGAACCAGCTC
>ML682085.1:2132029-2206839 GCA_007922195.1 Podocnemis expansa
TGGCTGCATTTCTGTATAATGTGGGCTTCCGCCAAGTAGCAAACACATAGGGTATGTCCATCTGAGCTAGGCATAGCCTCCTTACAAAAAGAACATTTCTTGAATCCTGGTGAGCCCAGCATATTAAAGGCTAACACAGGGTGGGGGGAGGCTTTTTTTTAAGGAAACACTAAGTAAAGAACTGACTAAAACAGACTAAACTAAATATTTTTTTTCCTCCAAATACTGTCATTTAGGGACAAGAAAGTATCTCTACTTTGACATTTCATCTTCGACTGTGTGTGACTGAAAAGCAACTGAGAAGAGAGTGTCGGGCGCACTCTCTAGTCACACTGAGACTGTCACAAGATTCACTTTGCACATGTGCGACCTGGAGGAGTACTGCTAAAAGATCTCTGATCAACAGCATGAGACACTTCTAAACTGGCTCATCCACAGAAAATTCACTTGAAGAAGAATTTAAACTATTTTACCTTTTATTTCTCATATAACCAACTTTAACTTCTATGTCTAACACTTATACTCACTTAAAATCTATTTTTTTCTAGCTAATATTGTATGTTTTAGCTTTACCAGTGGGTTTGTCTGATGTGCTCGGGGAATCTGCTGAGGTTACAAAGGGTGGAGTATATCTACTAGCTTTGATGAAGTAGTGAATGAATTATGGAGCTTGCACTATTCAAGAGAAGGCTTTTAGCAGCGTAAGATGGTGCACTTCTGGGGTGCAAGGCTGGCTATGGCGGGAATTTGCTGGTGTCCCCATATGTAGGGGTGTAGATAGATAAAATGAATTCAGATTACCTTTAGAGTATGGTAGTCAATGTTGTGTTGTTACGTGTTAGCTCTGTGTTCTTGAGGAATCAGAGCATAGTATCCAGCCTGTGCCTCCCCCCACACATCCCCCAACCTCTGCTTGAACTGAAAACCAAAAACAGTAGGAAAGGAGAGACATCCTTATCTACCCATATCCAAAAGCCATCAGCACAGTTAATGGAGCTTCATTTGCATTGACTGTGGAGAGCCAGGCTCCAAAGCAAGAACTGCACTGAACCCTGGGATTGAAGAAGTAGGAACCGCACTGAACTCTGGGATTTAAGCAGGGAAGCATTGTATGATGGGGGATCTCACACCAACACGAACACACTCAGCGATTATCAGACCATTCTAGTCACAGATGTGATAATTGATACCCAAAATACTGAGTCTGCCTGATTGTATTGTGAGCTTCTCTGAACCATAACACCCAGCCAGGAATGTGTATTGGCCACTTAAACAAGTCCTTATACAAAACCTTTACCCACATCCAATGACACAGTAGTGTGTTTCCTGTGCAAGTCCTGACTGGATCCTGTCTGAGTCTGGATTGAGTCCTGAGTCCTGATGCTTGGATCTAAAACTGTATCATTTCCACTGGGATTTGGCTTTTCTTCCTTGCTGATTGCTGTGGGAGCTTTGTTTCCATCCAGCCTCTGACCCTGATCTGCACAACCTGGAAACCTTTCTGCTACACCGAGTGGTGAGACCCCCCACCCCAACTTCTCTCTCTCTCTCTCTCTCTCTCTCAACCTGTCTTGCTCTTTGTTAATTAGGACTCTCTCTCTCTAGGCCTGATACAGTAGAATCTAGGTAATATTGTAGTTGGGTGTTTTTCTTTCCTTGTATATTTATCAATGCTGTAACTGGGTATTTTGGGGTATTCTTCTCTGCTTTTGTAATTATTATTATTGCAAGTTTTAAATACCTAGCAATAAAATGCCTTTTGTTATGAAGCCAGTTTCCAGACTCTTCTAAGACATCATTCCTTCTCCTTTGTGGTCTTAGTTTCTTTATATTGCTTTGCAGCAACGCTTCTATTACCTAGCCAAAGATCCCTGTAATGCTCACAACCCGGTAAGGTTTGCTCATTGATAGGGATAGTAGCTTGATTGACTCCAGGGGCATATAAGGGTAGCAGCTGAGAAGTGCTGTGTGACCCAGCCTGCTCAAGATCCATAATCAAGCCTAGTTTGGTGCGGCAGAGAGGCACAAGAGGGTAGCAGCAGAGAAGTGCTGTGTGACCCACCCTACTGAGTTCAGGGACACATAAGGGGTCAGCTGAGAGTGCTGATAGACCCGGTCTGCTCAGACGCACCTATATAGAAACACAAGCAGCACACTAATAGAATTATCATCTTCCCCAAAAAGAAAGTAACCCTAATAAATGAGCATGCCCTGACTTGGTGGGCAAAGTTGGTAACAGTGTATCTGTTCTTAATATCAACTAACACTGTAATTATGTTTAATAGACATTAACCAATGTCCAACAAGACTCTATTTTGTCAATTTGGAACTCCATCTTGAATATTGTTTTCTGGTTTGTATTCTTGGTTAAACTTGTTTTAGGTGTTGTAACAAGGGACTCTGGCCTTCCTCGGAGCCTGGGCCTGAGGAAGGGCCTGAATGCCCTCTCTGGGCTGACCTAGACATTACAGGACTTAAGCCCTGGAAGCAGAAGGGCGGGGTTAAGACAGAAAGGAGAGATATAAAAAGCCAGCCTAGCAGCTCAGCTAGGGCTGAGCTGCCCCAAAGGACGCACCCTCTCTGAGGCCACTAGCCAGGCAACACTGGGGCTCCACTACAAGACTGACCCCATCCTCCCTGGCTAGGAGGCCTGAAGGCCTGCCCAGCTTAACCAGCCCTAAGGACTGGGAGGGAATTCCAGGAACAGCAGACTGGGGCAAATACCCAGTAAACTCCTATAGTTCTGCGTGGCTGCCCCTCCCTGGGGATCCCGGGGAATTGGAGGGAGCTGTCAACAATGAGGACTCACTGGGGCCCTGCGACTTGGAGGCGTTCCCTCTGCAGCAGGCAGCAGAGAAACCCTATGACCTGGAGAACCTGCCTTTAGTGGATGGACCTGAGGCCTTCCCCAACCTGCTGTGGATGGTGAAGGGCTTGTTGGAATTCCCCACGCAACCTACTTTCTGGACCCAGAGGAACCCCTGGAAGATAGGTACCTGAGCACAGGGTGGGAGAAAGTGGCTCAGGGGCAGCTGAGCCTGCTGCAAATAGGCTAGCTCGAACAGAGGTCAGTGCATTGTGGCAGGCGCCCCGGTGACTGACCACAGTCACTGGTAGGGCCCTGGACTGGGACGCAGTGGAGTCAGGCAGGTCTGCATGCCCCATGCCCTTTTTTTTTGGTTGTTCCCAGCTGCTCGGAGTGTTAACCCCATCTGTGCTTGCCTTGCCCTGCCTAGGGTCCAGGGGCTACTAACTCTGTGCTTGCCCCACCCACCTGGGGTCTTGAGGGCTACTGATTGTATACCCACTGAGCTGCCCAGCAGATGGGACAGTAGGTGAGCTGGGCCATGGAGCTCGCCGTATCTCGCCTAAGACGGCTAATTCTTCCTGGACTGGGCCCTTTGGAACACTCGCCTTCCTTGGAGCCTGGGACTGAGGAAGGGCCTGAAGACTCAGGCAAACTGTCACTGTCCTACAGGTGTATACTGTGAAATTTCATTTAGATGTGTGTATGATGTGATGATGGGTCTCCAACCCCAGCCTGTCCTGATGAAATGCAAGTACCACCTTAATGGCTCAAAAACACAGACAAATCCCTGAAAAATGAAAAGAAAAGGATTCTGTGGTGATGTCTGGCAATCAGGACAAGAAGAAAGTCATGTCTGATAGCAACTGGAGATCAGTGATCACAGTGGAGCCCTGAGGCAGCCTGACATAGCAGTACTCAGACTCACTTCAGAAATTAAACCTATAAAAGAATGGGTGAGATTGTAAAGGTTTGGGTCTTGGTCTTTAATTGTCATTGTTGAGCATCAGATTCATGACCAACAGGCCTGGCTCCCTCGTCATGCCCAGCCTAGCTGGCCATTAGGCCGGCTCATGCAACACATAAAAGGACTGGTTATTATATGACACTAGTTTGCAGAATTTCTTGGGCATGAATGTTTGTATCTGCTTTTTGTCATTCTTACATCTACAATAAACATGATATTTTGCCTTGTACCCTTGAATAAGATTCTGCTAGTCTTTTCTTTTATGGGTAAAAACACCTATGTGCAGTTCATGAGTGGCTTTTAGAGAGAAGTCAGGCAGCTTAACTGGGTGTCATCTTTCTATGTTGGTGGCTGAGAGATAACATAATCTGGAGGGATTTGCTGCTTGTTACTAGCACAGCATTGTGAGAAGCAGCCCAGATTTGAGAGTTAAGAGGCCACAGTGGCCCAACACTTCCAGCTTGCATCCCAGGGATCTGTCACAAAATATGAACAAGGGAATATTGAGTAGGAGCAGGGATGTGGCATTTCCCTCTGAATATACATTAATAAGACTATCACTGGATGTTGTGTTCAGGGCAGATGTCCACACTGTAAATAGGATGATGACAAATTAGAACAGGTTCAGAAAAGAACCACAAGAATAATCCCCTTTGGAACAATGTTCCCTGTAAGCTACACGGGAGCATGGGAGTGCAAGCCCCATTGCTTACCTGTGCAGGCAACACTGACGTCTGCGCAGGGCCAGCAGCCACAGCCCCTACCTGGCTGGAAGACACAAACTTCTGACTGGCAGGGCGCTGCTCTAGGGTAGGGGAGTTTTTAAATCTTCCACCCTGAGCATGCAGTCTGTGGGAGCAGTCTGTGGCCAGCAGCCAGGGAAGGGGGAGGCCCTGGAGGTCAGGGACAGAGTCAGTGGAGAAAGGTGGGGGGATTGGGGGAGCCAGCCGGACAGTTCAGGGAAGAGGAAGGGCCCAGGGGGGAGGTATCAAGGGAGTCGGCCAGCAAGTGGCTCAGGGAAAAGATGCAGGAGGGATCAAGAGGGATACGGCTCAGGGAAGAGATGCAGAGGAGAGGAGAGGGAGGGCTTTGGTTTTGGTTTTCTTTGCTAAGAATCAACAGTTCCATGAGAGAGAAGAGCAGAAAGTCTGCAGTGATGGGGAGCTTACTCAAACTAAGTCCCAAAATGTTGACTTGAAAGGCTAAAATGTTGTTTATATGAAATTCAATTTGTGAGTGAAGCTAGTTGAAAGACTAAGAAAGAATAGGTGAAAAAAAAAGTTTAACTTTGTGGTGCTTCCTCTTTTTCTGCATTAATCAATTTTGAAGTTTATGTAAGGGTCTAATGCATTATGTTGGCTTTACAAGTTTTCTTTTCTATTTTTTTCCCCTCCACTTTTCTCCCTTCATCCCTTTTTGGAAACCCTTATTTTCACTAGTACTGCTTTAGCAGGTGGTTGCAATGCAGCTTGCTCTTGGTGCCAAGCACATTCAGGCACCAGGGCCATAACTACACATTTGGGCGCCTGGGGCAAGCAGCCCCAAAGGCACTCCCTCCCACCCAGGCCCTGATGTGGGGCCCATCCATTCCACCCCCTCCCTCCAGGGCAGCCAGAGCTGGGTGGAGGTTCCCTACCTCACCATGGCCAGAGCTGAGTGGGGGGTCCCTTCCCCGTTGCCATCCAGACCCAGGCCGGGAGCGCGTTTCGCTGCTCCCAGAGGAACATGCCTTTATGGCACATTCCTCTTCAGGGCCAGGAAGGGTCTGGTGTGGCAACCTCTCAAATTCATGCCTGGGGCTTTGCCCCATTCACCCTGCTGTAGTTATGGCCCTGTCAGGCACCCAGCCCCTCCAACCACTGTAGTTTTCTTGCAAGAACTCTTTTGGCCTCTGTTTACAAAATTCTTCAGGCAAGAGAAATACTAGATGGTAAGCCAACAATCACACAGTCATTTTATTCCATAAACCTTTGAGCTTAACCAGTTGTGGGGGTTTTTGTTGTTGTTTTGGTTTTTTTTTTTTTAAAAAAACTGTTTTTCCCAGAAGTCCTCAGCCACCTCCTTCTTAATTGCAAAAAGTAAACCCACAGTAAAAGCAAATTTTAAGGAGTTGTTACTGAAGATGAGGAACAATTCTGTTAAATGTAAATTACTGATATAATTTAAAATAACCTTTAATACCAATATATTCCTCCCAACATCTCTAGGTCATTTTCTAAATGTCCTAATTCTTTTAGGATTTGACTTTTTGAGGCATCTATCAGAAACTGACATAACTAATAAACCAATCTAAGTGGTTTTCCTTTAAACAAAAATAATGTTCATGAAGGCAGAGGAAAATACTTAACCGTGACGTGAATACACTATCTAGTTACTGATTGATATTATTTTCTTAATAATCTCTACTTTTTTCCAGAATACAGAGTTCATATTAAATTGCTTTAAACGGAACAGACTAACCTTTATGCTAATTTCCTATTTAAATTTGCTATATTCAGATGTGTTTTTTTTAACAGTCTGTATTTTAATAGCAAACTTTCTCCCCTAATATTAAAAACAAGCAAACAAGATAGAGGCAGACTTTCTTGAATTTTACAAATGGATCTAGATTCCAGTTGCATATCTAGACCTAAACTAAATAACATCTTACAAAAAGGGAGAAATGACTTGTTTTTTATCTGTGGATTTCAGTAACCCTGTACTTCTGCAGAAACTGATGGCCATCATAAACTAAAGCAGTACAAAAGAATGTCTTACAAAACACAAACTCCTATCTCAGATAAGTGGGTATTAATTTCCAAGTTCTTATTTTGAAATGCTATTTGTAATTGAAATTCTGTTCATTTTTCCCAAACAAAAAAAATATCTAACTTCAACCTTACAGTGGTATGGTGAACAAGCAAAGTTCAGATTGATTTTGGAACTGTGACAATTTTCTTAAGGCCTGGTATATACTTGGAAAATTTTGCTGGCAAAGCATATGTCAGTTAGAGATGTTTTGGTTTGATTTTTTTGGTCAACATCACTATGGTAGCAAACCTTCAATGTAGATGCAGTTATATCATCCAAAAAAAAAAAAAATCCTGTTATGGCAAGAGTTTATTTCACTTGGGGATCTGGTATAAGCTACACCAGGGATTCCCAACCTTTTTAAGGCTGGGGACCCCTCTGTAACTAAAAAAAATTTGCAGCCTCCTAGGGTGCCTGGTACTGCTGCTGTGGGCAGAATTTGGCCTGCGCTACTCTCCTGCCAGGGAGCGGGGGCCACCGCAGCTATGGGCCAGTCCCGCTGCCCAAAAAGCTGCTGCACCCATGGCCCCCTGACCCTGCTGGGGAGCTGGGAGTGGCTGTCTCCCCCTCCCCCTGCCTGGGAGCTGCTGCTGCCATGGCCCCCTCCCCTGCCAGGGGAGCTGCCATGAACCCCTGCCTCTGCCTGGGAACCACCATGGCCCCATCCCGCTGCCAGGGAGCAGGGGCTGCTGCAGCCATGCCCCCCCCCCCCTTGTTCGCTACCTGCCACCCCATTCTTTGCCTCCTCCCTCACTGGTTCCCCATCCCCAACCTCCCCACGGCCCTTTCCTTCCCCCATCCTTACCTGGCCAATGTTCCCTCTAATGACTCGTAGACTGCGTGCGCAAAGACATTTCTTTGTGTGCGCAAAGACATTTCTTTGTGAGCACCAGTATTAGCACTATTGAACTTTTTTGTGCACACTTTATTTTGTCGTGTGCGCAGGTTTCATGACCTGTGTGCGCGTGCACACGCGCATAGCTTAGAGGGAACAGTGGCCACCACCACTGCTACAGCTGGCCACCCCTGCAGGCTGCCCCCTGAGCATGCTCTGCATGCTCAGGCAGGTTGAGAGTTTTAAAAACTCCCTCCCTGGGGGAAGCTCCCTACTGGCCAGAAGCCTAGGTCTCCATAGCAACCGGAAAACCCAACAGCTTTTGACCCCAGCTCCCAGCTTGTTCGCGGACCCTCTGGAGCCACTCTGTGGCATCCCAGGGGGCCACGGATCCCAGGCTGGGAACCACTAAGCTACACCAACAAAATGACTTTTTTTGCTGGTATAATTGCATTTATGTTTAGGTTTGATGATACAGCTCTACAACAATGTTCCCTTTAAGCTGATGATGCAGCTGAGCAACTTATGAATGTGTTTGGGGAGCCAGTGGGGGTTGTGGAACTAGCTCAGCTGCATCCATAACTTGCTCAGCTGCTTCATCAGCTTAGAGGGAATATTGCGGAACCTGTCAGTTTGATATCAGGAAAACCTACCTCATACTGAAAGATTGAAGGAACATTATCTAATACATCCAAAAGAAGGCTAAAATTCCAGTTTATATGCACCTATGTTGGGAGAGGTTATATGAGAACAGAGGGCTTTTTAATGCAGCAGCTGAAGGCAGACTGAGAGCCAGCTGGGAACTGAAGAATGAGAGTATCAAGGTAGAAATAAGACATGTTTTTAACAAGGAGGGAAATTAAACCATCAGAACAGCTCCCCTTCAAATGTGTTGGAATCTCAATCACTGCGACTACCACTCAAGCCCCCTGAAAGTTCTGCTCCGATGCAGGAATCACTGCATGTGATTGGCCAGGATCACACAGAAAGCAACATTTCTAGACAGTTACTATCACTGCTGGAGATCAGAACTGTGCTGTGCAAATGCTACTCAGTGAGGCAGACCCTGCTTCAGAGAGCTCACAACTTAAGGCCCGGACCCTGCAAAAACTTTTGCCTCTTAATTGACTTCAGTGCTTCAGTTTAAGCATGTGTCTCTTTACACGATCAGGGTCTCAAGAGATGAGATACCCTGTCAAAGGATGCACCCCCCTGAATCCTTAGGGTATGATTTGTGCAACTTCCTGTTCACTTTTGCCATGTGATTGTATGGTTTAATACAAAATATGCCATAGAAGTTCCTTTTTGGAATGTTCATAATATGCTCTATTGTTATGATAGCATGTTTCCTGCAGTATCATGTATGTATACGGATGTGAAACATGTCCCTGTGAGTTTCATATGGCTCTGGAAGGAGGGAGATAATCAGCACTGCCCCCCAGCAGCATGCACACAGTCAGGGCTGCACACACACATCCAGAGAAAATACAAATGACAGCAGCCTGTAGCACCTTGGCTTGAGATGGGAGCTCACCCACCCTTTGTCTGAACAAAGAGATAGTCACATTTTGAACCGAGAGGCGCTTTTTCTTTTTTGGCCAGAGACCCTCCAGCTTGAAACATCTCCATCTACAAGCAAGGACTTTGAACCTATCCTATCCACATGGCCAGGAGGGCCAAGCTGCAAGACCACCAACAGCCAGGTATGTGGGTAAGGTAGAAATGGACTACTACAGTAAACTTTAGGTTAGAATACATCTTATGGTTTAATTTGATAATGCTAATTCCTGTGAGTGATTGATTGTGCATTCATTTGCTACATACTCACTTAAAATTATGTTTTAAATCAACAAACTAGTGTTTGTTTTATCTAAAGCTGTGTTGATTAGAGAGCGTGAAGGAGCAAAAGCTGTTTGCATTTATAGTTTGTTAAATTGATGGACCAGAATATATGAGCCTACAGTGACCTAGGAAAGGTCCTGATCCCCAAAGGATGGAAGTTCCTGGTGTAGCATCAGAGAGCTGGAGGTATTCACTAAGGAACCATCCCCCCAAGTGGCTAAAAAGCACACTTCCACTGCCAGGGACCAATTACACACAAGAGGCTGGTGTGGACTGACCCAGGCATGGGTGTCCACTGAGTAAAGCAGGGTGAGTCAGGGTCAGTTGGGGAGGCACAGCAGCACTCCAGAGCAGACAGGAGGAGGAGGAACGTCACACACCCAAAGCATGGGTGAAGAAAGAGACTCTGAGAAGGACTAGGACATAGGCACATAGTAGGCCAGCAGCAGAGCTAGGGAAGAGTACCCAGGAAGCCTGAATCTCAGCCAGCGTCCTGTCCACCAGATCACACTGCCTCATTTGAATGGCACCAGCATTAAATTAACAGGTCCAGAGAACTTGCATCCAACAGTTTTAAAAGAGCCATCCAAGGAGCTTGTTGGGCTGGTAAAGCTGGTTTTATCAGTAACTCTTTGAACACCAGGGAACTTCCAGGGGCCTGGAAGAAAGCTAATGTTGTACCACTATTTACAAACGGTAAATGCCATGAACAGAGGAATTATAGGCCTGTCAAACTGATATTGATCCAAGGCAAAATAAAGAAGCAGCTGATACAAGACTTCAGTTCTTTATTAATAAAGGGAGCAATATAATTCATGGCAAGCAACTTGGGTTTATGGAAACCAAATTCTGTCAAACTAACTCAATTGCTTTTTTTAATGAGATTACACGCTTGATAAAAGGTCACAGTGTTGATTTAATATACGTAAACCTCTGTGAGGCATTTGACTTGATACTGCAGGACATTTTGATTAAGAAACTAGAACAATACAAAATTATTATGCAACACATTAAATGGTTGACAAACTTGCTTACTGGTGGGTTCAAAACGTTGTTACATAGGTGGAAGGTGTGTTTTCAAAGGTACCTGCAGGAGGGACTGGTTCCTGGCCCTGCACTAGTTAACATTTTATCAGTGACCTAGAAAAGAACATCATTGATAAAGTTTGCAGATGACATGTAAGATTTGGGGAGTAATAAATAATGAAGACAGGTCATTGATAAGTACAAGCAAACAACATGCATTTTAATATGGCCAAATATAAGGTCATACATCTCAGAGCAAAGAACATAGGCAGTGCTTACAGAAGGGGGACTCTGTCTTGAGCAGCAGTGTCCCTGAACAAAATGCGAGTATCACAGGGGACGATCATCAGAAGATGAACTCCCAGTGCAATGCTGTGACTAAAAGGGCTAACATGATCTCTAGGTGTACTGAGTTGGAGTAGGCCAATTATGTTAGCTCAGTATTTGATAATGGTACAACTGCTGTTGGCATCCTGTGCCCTGGCCTAGGGTCCACAATTCAGAAAAGATGTTGAAAAATTAGTTCAAAGAGCCACAAACATCCCTTATAACTGGGATCTCAAACTCACAGGCCGCACGTGGCCCCAGTTACTTCCTGCAGCCTGCAACACTGTCATTATCAATTTTTACAATATCATTGTGTGAAAAGGTTTCAGTGGTGCAGGCCTCAAGCTAACATACTGGTCCTCATGCCACAGTGATTTGAGTTTGACACCCCTGCCTTATAACAAACTCCAGGAAACAAATCCAGTTTGCTTAACAATGAGGGTGATTTGATCACAGGGACACCTCAACATGATGCAGACAAGGAGTCCTGTGCCACTTAAAGACTAACAAGTTTATTTATTGAATATTTGTGAGTTATTTTAATTTCTTAGTCTTTAAGTGGCACAGGCCTCGTTGTTTTACTTAACTAGACTCTGCAACTTGTCAACAGGGTGCAATGGCTGGAAACTAGAAAAGGTGAATTTTTAGCCAGGGTAGTAGCTTTTACCCAACGACTGGATGGATTTCTTACAGAGCTGGTCGAATTGAAACAGGCATAAATCAAGGCAGTCCTAGGGCCTATGGGTCCTTTCTGGCCTCGCAATCTGCGAGCAAATCAAAGGCCTCCTAGCGCCTCCCCAGCCCCACCCGCCGTCACCCCACTAACCCCCGCCCAGGGGCAGCACAGCCCGCCAGGCGCGGCCCAGGAAGCGAGCAGCAGGGACACGTCCCAAGGAGGGGGCGGGTTAAGGCTTGGCAGGGCAGGAGCCCGGACTCTTTCCGCTGCCCACCCTGCAAGTGACCCCAGCGCCAGGCCGTCCACACACCCGCTCTCACACTTTATCTGCTCGCTCTTCCCCCGGCCGTCTTAACCGTCCTCCGCGAAGGCTCATGCGCAGTGACGGCCCAAGATGTCAGCCGGAAAGCGCTAACGGCCGCGCACGCGCGCGGGAGCGAAGCTCGTTTTCGCCCGCTACGCGCGCAACCACACGCATGCGCAAAAGCCCCTTTCTCGACTCACCGGCCGAGGCAGCCCATTGTGGCGACCGGGCCTCAGTCCGCGCATGCGGGACGAGGCGGCGCTGTTCCGCATGGTTCTACAGAGCATGCGCAAGGGTGGGCGGTCGAACGAGGCGGGCGCTTTACCCCGGCGGAAGGATCAGAAAGTTCCCTCTCGGCATCACGTGGTATGACTCATCACCGCGCTGCGGAGGTGCCCGGCTGGCGGTGCAGTCGGCGCAGGCGCACTGAGCAGGCCTCCCCGCCGCGCTGCCCCCCTTCTCTCTTCGCCGTCCACACAGACTCATTGTGCGGAGGGAACCCGACTGAGGAGAGGCCGCGGCCCGAACCTGCTCCAGCCGGACCGACTCGTCTTCGGCTGCCAGCGCCTCTCCCCCACCCGCTAGCCAACGGCCGCTCCGACCGCCTCGCGCCGTGCACCCCACCCGCCTCGCCTCTCGCGCGCCGCAGGTTGAGTCGCTCGCGTCCGTCCGCCAGGGTGACTGGGGCTGCGCCGGCGCCGCCATGTTGAAGCAGCCGCAGCCGCTACCCCCGCAGCCTCCCCCGGGCGGCCCCGTGCCCCAGGCGGGCCCCCCGCCCGCCCGCAAGGCCCCGACGCCGGGGGCCGCTCCCAGCCCCAACGGCACCCTCAGCCCCCTGGGCGGAGCGAGCCGAGCGGTGACAGCAGCGCCTGGGGGGGGGCGGCGGCAGCGGCCCTGGAGGAAGCGGCGGCGGCGGCACCAGGTAACATCCGGGTCCTGGTCTGGGGGTGCGGGGCGAGCGGAGCGACCCCTCCTCGTGCGCGGGGGGGGAGGACGCCGCGAGGGTCGCGTGACTGCGCGCGCGCCGGGAAGGGGGGGGGGGAGAGCGCGAGCGCGACACTGATTGGCTGCTTCGGCAGCCAATCCCCGCCCGGCGGCGTGAGAGGGTCGGGGGTTAGGGAGAGACCCTGGCGTCTGGTCTCCCAGCCCCGACCCCCGCTATAAGGGGTGGGACCTCGGCGTCCGGGCTCCTAGGCCCCGGTCCGTCTTGAGCTCACTGCCCGTTCGTGGCGCCCTGGTGAGCTGCTGAGCCCTGCGGTGGTCGGCTGTGTGTGGTACAGCCGGTGCCCCGGGCTCAGCGGCTGGGGGCAGAGTGAGGTTCCGTCCCTTGTAGGCAGAGGGGACTAGGGCCTGTGGAATTGCAGTGGTGCTGTCCTGGCATTAACCAGCTGTACTTGTGATTTGTTTTCAGGGGACAGAGCACAGGGAAGGGGCCTCCCCAGTCTCCAGTAAGTACCCCAGGCTTCTCTAAAGGGGAAATGTTGGCCCCTGTTAGTCACTAGGGTCTCTCCCAGCCAAGTCAGCTCTCACACTCTGACTCTTCTATTGACTTCTTGAAAAAGTGTGGCTTTTCATCTGGATCTGGTGTTGCTTACCTGAGAACATAGCTTGGGCTGGGAGACCCTGCCTGGACCTGGGCTTCCATTCGCTCATCAGCCAGTATAGTTTCCAAATTGACAATCCCACAGCCCTCTGTTGCACTCTGATGGTGTTTCTTGCATGGTAGTGCCAACGCCAGTTGGAGTGTGTTTCCCCGTGATGTGTGCTAGAAAAGAGAGAGAGACCCCTTTGCGGTCTGAGCTTTAATGACTGCCCTGTGACCCAAGTGATAATGAGCCAGTTCCCTTGGGCCTGGACCAAGATCAGAGAACTCCCTAGGTGGAAAAGGCACTAAAGTGCTGTTCATTATCCCCTGAGCCAGCCTGTCCCCTGGACTGGGGCCAGATTGGAGCTAATGCTCCAATTAGCCTGTATCTCTTTCTTCACTATGGCCTGGGCCAGTGTATTCTTCCATCTTAGGGCCAGACTGGAAACTGGGCCTACTGAGGTGAAAGGTCTGGAGTTGCCCTCTTGATTTCCAGGGTATCTGCTTTTAGGCTGGTCCCTCACCTTCACTCCAAGTATGCTGCTGAACATACTAAAAATGTTTCCTGCCTTCCCACTAGCTTCCTGTTCCCGTGGGTGATCTCCTCTGAGAAAGAGTTTTAGACAACGTGCATTCTGCACCAGGTTCATGGTTTTGGTGCCACAAAGTGTAGTCTGCTCTCTTAGCAAGCCCAGCAACATCATCTCTAGTTTCTTCGCCATGTAAAACAGCTGTAACAGACTCTGCAGTCAGAGTTTACCCTCAGCAGGATGGAGGATGGTGTGTGAGGCAGAGCTGCATGGGAGTGTGACTGACATTCACAAAATATTTTAATTAAGAGCAGAGTTATCTTACACTCAGATCCATTGGAGCATTCCCTGTAGTTCTCTCTTCAGGCCAGGTGCTTGGTTTCTGTGTGAGAGTCTCTGGCTTAAATTACACAGGAGATCAGGCTGCATGATGGCATTGCTCCTTTCTGACTTAAGGGCCTGTGACGGCTTGGGTTGGTTCATCTGGGAAGAGAGGAGACTGCTCACGGGTCCTGCTGGTGCCAGTGGGTTTGGCATGAGCTCAGGGGTCCAAAGCCTGTGTCTCCAGACAGGAGCATGTGGCTGACCCTGGGGTTGGGCCCCAAGCAGGCTCTGTGGCCTTAGCATCAAGAAATCATTATTGTGAGCACACCAGGCAACCTGGTAACTGATCTGATGCATAACCTGGGTGCTGAGGGTGGCACATACAGAAGCTTGGGGGATGCAGGCGGCGGCATGTTCACTGCTCCTCGTTGATGGGTTCCTCTCCCTGTGTTAACTGACAGGTGTTTGAAGGTGTCTATAACAACTCCCGAATGTTGCATTTCCTGACAGCTGTTGTGGTAGGTGCTGCTACTTGGTGCTGTAATGTCGAGGGGGTTGTCTAGCATGATTCACACAGGAACACAGTTACTGGGGGCTGTTCTGGGGGGGGGGGGGCCTGGCCTCGGGGGGGAGGGGGAGCAGTGAAGGGTGTGTACGCATCTTCCAGAGGACATGTCCGTGCGAGTCTGGCAGTGGGGATGCAGGGAGTAAGTAGGGAGAGGAGGTCTGGAATGTTTTCTTCTGTGGGGAAGGGGCAGGAATGGGTGGGGGAGTGTTAGAGGATAGATCTGGGATATTTTCTGCTGTGAGGCTTGGCCTGTGGGGGGGGGGAGAGGAAAGGAGCAGCAGCAGGGTGAGTTGAGTTGTCTGGGGGTGCAGGAGCAGGAAGGATGAGCTGTGGCCTGGGCTGGCACTGCAGAATGTGCACATCACCATCACATCAAAGCCCTGTATACACTATTCAGAAAAGGGTGTTTCTCAGTAGGAGCCTGTGCTCTCCCTAAGTGTGCGGTAGAGCTGGGAGAGATCACTGACTGTTGGCATGTCCTGGCGGAAAGAGGCTTATGCTAAAAGAAGCACTTGGAGGTGGTCTGGTGGTTTCACAGACAAAGGTCTCACCTCATCCCAACCTGCAGGCAACTCTGCCTGGGCTCTGGCAGTGGATCAGAGATGCAGGCTGGATCTCAGTGGGGGACCCAGCCGTATATTGCTGCCAGGCCTCTGGGCTGCTGAACATCTGTGAGTGGCCAAGAATCCAGTGGGATGGAACATGCTGCTTCCAAGAGTGACTCCCGTCAGGAATCTCTTCTTGTCTCCCATCTCGGGAGGGGTGGGCAGGGAGACCCGGAGCTGCTCTGGGGAAGGGGATAGTGTTGCGAAGAGGGAGAATGGGCTCTAGTGTTGCATTCTTCCCCAGCCGCCTCTAATGTCTGGCTCTGTCCCTAGGGTTCTACGTGTGATGTGAAGGTGAAAAATGGTAGCACCTTTGAGGGGATTTTTAAAACTCTCAGCTCTAAGGTAAGTGTCTGCGGGGGCTAGTGAAATACTCAGGTCCCCTTGGCTGTCGTTAGCGTGCATAGCCAGGCATCTGGGCAGTGGGAGGCCTGGCTGTCTTGGGGCAAGGGCAGAGCACCTAAGCTCTGGTAAATATCTGGGGATCATCCGTATGGCAAGGGACCTGACTCTCAGGGCGGGGCGCAGCGTGTGGTAATGGTGGCTGTTTGCAGTTTGAGCTGGCTGTGGATGCGGTGCACAGGAAGACCCCAGATCAGCTGGTGGGACCTAAGCGGGAGGACATTGTGGACACCATGGTCTTCAAGCCCACCGATGTCATGCTGGTGCATTTCCACAACGTTGATTTCAATTATGCTACAAAAGGTAATGTTTGCCCTCAGCTGGGGCCTCACCCTGCTTGGGGCTGGGGGTCACCCAGAGGGGCTGGCTGACCTCATGGCACATTGTCTGCTCTTAGACAAGTTCACAGATTCTGCCATAGCTATGAACTCCAAGGTGAATGGGGAGCACAAAGAGAAGGTGCTGCAGCGCTGGGAAGGAGGTGACAGCAACAGTGATGACTATGACCTGGAATCTGACATGGTGAGACCCTTGCATTCAGGGTGGGGAGCTAGATGGGGAAGATGGTTCTGGGGCACCCAGGGCCCTGCTGCTGTGGGCTCTGGCGAGCCAGTAGCAGATGCTTGTTCTTGTTGCAGTCAAATGGCTGGGACCCAAATGAGATGTTCAAGTTCAATGAAGAGAACTATGGTGTGAAGACAACCTATGACAGCAGTTTGTCCTCCTACACGTGAGTGTGGGCCTGAGCCATATGTGGGAGGGGGCCTCTCTGGGGGAGAGTGAGAGTCTTTATCGGGTTAAAACGCAAGAGAGCCTGCATCTTCCAAGAAGAAGGGCAACAACAAACACAGCTACGTGGAAAGAAAACAACTGGGGCTCTCAGTAGTGAGGAAATACTCACGTTCAAGCTGCCCAGGCTGGCTTCCTTTAAAGACACACATCTGTAGAATGATTTTGTTTGCTCTGGTTCCGTGCAAAGAACCGATCCTTTTCCAGCTTGTCAGTTTTGGCGTTTGTCTAGTCCATCTTTCTGGTTCCCCAAGTAGTTGAGCACTGTTTCCTTTGATCTTTGGGACTTTCGCACAGTAGAAGGGTGAGGGAAGGATTAGAATAGGAAGAGGAGGTTGCTTTTATCAGGCAACTCAATTCCAAAAACAGATTCATTCTCAGAGCAGTGATTCTCACCCAAAAGGGGTGACTTCAGACAGGGCCAGCTGGCAACAGGGTTTATCCATCTATTCTTTTCCTAGCGTCCCTCTGGAGAAAGATAACTCGGAGGAGTTCCGGCAGCGGGAAGCTCGGGCAGCCCAGCTGGCCCGGGAGATCGAGTCAAGCCCCCAGTACCGCCTGCGCATTGCCATGGAGAATGATGACGGACGGACGGAGGAGGAGAAGCATAGCTCTGTGCAGAGGCAGGTTTCCGGCAGGGACAGCCCGAGCTTGGCCTCCAGGTGAGAGAGGCACATGCATGGACTGCAGTGGGCTGGGGAGGAGATGGGAACCAAAGTGACCCCTCTCTTTGTTTCTCTGCAGGGAGGGCAAGTACATCCCACTGCCCCAACGCGTCAGAGAGGGCTCACGAGGAGGCGTCCGCTGTAGCAGCTCACGGGGTGGGAGGCCAGGTGTGGGGTCTCTGCCCTCCCGGGCTAGCACACACCATCCAGACAGCAGTGCTAGCCCTGTCCCAGAGCAACGAGGCATCAACGGAGGTGAGATTCAGGGCTTCGATTCTAGCAGTGCCTGAGGCTGATCTCCAGTGTCCTGCAGCCCAAAGCCGGCAGTGCTGGGCATGAGGAGAGACCCCCTTAGGAGCTGCCGTCTTGGAGGAGGCTAGGGACTGCACTGGAGCAACTGCATGTGACCTGTAACCCTCTCCCATGCATGCTTGTTTTCCAGGCCCCTCCCGAATGTCTCCAAAGTCTCAGCGTCCCATCCGGGGTGCTAAGGCCACAGTGTCTTCCCCATCCAGTCGCCCAGTGGAGGTTTCAGCAGCCCCCCCTGCAGGTAAGCATGGCAGGGATTTGGGTCTGCTCTAATGGCTGGAAAGGATCTGTGACCAGGCTGCAGTCTACAGCTGGAAAACATCCCCAGTCACTTTCGTCTGGTGGGCAGGAGGAATGGCAAAGCAGAGCCTTAGGTTGTCTGTGATTCTCCATGTCTATTGTTGTGTGGGGGGGGGGAGTGGAGTGGGATATGTCATCTCCCCCAGTCTCACCAGAGTTCATCCTCGTTCTTCCTGCAGTGGGCCGTGTTTACCCTCCTCGCTCTCCTAAGTCTGCCTCAGCTGCTCCGATCTCTTCCCAGGACTCTCCAGTGGGATCTGCCGTGCCAGCTGCACCTGCATCCCCGTCGGAGACCAGAACTGGCTTGGAGTCGAGTGTTTCCCCAAACCCCCCTTCTCCCAAAGTAGCCACTCCCATGCCGGCCACTCCTGGGGAGGGTAAAGACTGGGGAGCAGCTGGGGACTGTTTCTGGTTGGGGTGGGGGATTGGCTTTGGGGAACTGTGTTGGGGGGGGGCGGAGGGGCTGTGTTGGCAGGGCACCTGTGCTAAGGGGTTTTGCTTCTTCCCATGCAGGGAAAGAGGCCCCTGTATCTGTCACTAAAGATCCTGTCAGGACCTTGGAAGTGACTGGCCCATGTGAGCTCAGCAAGCCAGGCAGCAAAGGTCAGTGTCTGGGAGCCAGCTCAGGCCCCCCCCCATCCAGTCCCTCCCCTGAAACTTCCCCGAACACCTGCCTCCCAAGTACAAAGTGTGGGGAACAAGGGATAGGGTCTTGCTCCCCCCAGCGATGGACTCTCCTCTGCGTCAGGTGCTCCCCCATCACCTGTCTTGGCAGAGCTTCAGTGACACTGGGGGGGGGCTGGGGGCCCCATGGCTGGGGCAGCTTCTCACTCTGTCTGCTCCCCTGACAGGGCTGCAGAACGAGCAGAAGCGGACCCAGCTGGAGGAGCTGCGCAAGTTTGGGGCCCAGTTCAAGGTGAGACCTAGTGGCAGCAGAGAGGGCAGCAAGGGGCCATGGCCTGGGTGAGGCTCACCATGTGTGTCTGGCTCCCCACAGCTCCAGCCTAGCAGCTCCCCTGAGGCCAGCCTGGATTCCTTCACTGCCAGGCCCAAGGAACCCCTAGAGGGCAAGGGCAAGGAGAAGGCCCTCGAGCCAAGTGTTTGTGAAGGGTCTGAGGAGGCGCCCACTGTCAGCATGGTGCCAAAGGCCAGCGGGACCAGCCTGGAGCTGCTGCCAGAGACTTGCAAGGAGGAGAAGGGGCTGTGCGAGGGGGCCGAGCGACAGGTGGCCAGCCCCCCAAGGAAGGGCGAGCCTGAGGACAAGGAGGAGGGGCCTGTGTCCGAGTGAGTTTACAGTGGAGGAGCTTGTGGGGGGTAAAGGGGGGGGGGCGGCTGAGCTCCAGGCTTTTTAAGTATGTGTTTGTCCTGTGTTGGTTTCAGGCAGGTGAAGAAATCGACTCTGAACCCTAACGCCAAGGAGTTCAATCCCTCGAAAACACTGCTTTCTGTGGTGAGTGGCTGGGGGGGTGGGGTAGGGACCCCATTGTTTCTAATGACCTGCTGTCCCTCCCGCCTTCTCCCCAGGGCAAGGGGGGACCTGGATGGGCCCCAGGCTCATCTGATCTCTCCACTTGCAGAACAAGTCGACGAGCACCCCCACGTCACCAGGCCCCCGCACCCACTCGACTCCCTCCATCCCGGTGCTCACGGCTGCCCAGAGTGGCATGTACAGTCCCCAGTACATCTCCTATATACCTCAGATCCACATGAGTCCTGCTGTCCAGGTGAGCCCTGCCCGCCTGCTATGCTGTGGGCACTTGGGAAGGGCAGGGAGAGATGAGGGAGCTGCAGAGGATGGGTACCTATAGTGGGGGAGCAGCTGGGAGGAAGTGGAGGAGCTCTCTTGGTTCTCAGGGAGACCCCTCTGCGTTTCTCATTGCAGGCACCCCAGATGTACCCCTATCCTGTCTCCAGTTCTGTGCCTGGTCAGCAGGGGAAGTACAGAGGGGCCAAAGGTGAGCCTGGCGTTGTTGAGCAGGGCCCAGTGCGGGCGGGTGGCTGGCTAAAGAGTAGTGGAGCTGCTCTCAGCAGCTGGGCCATGGGCAGGACTGGGACCAGCATGAGCCCTCCTGGGCAGCAGATGCTGACCCACTGGGCTGATGGAAATCGGGGACGGTGGAGGAATGGGGTGCATGGCTTGTGGGCAGGGGAAGAGTGGGGCTCCCTGTCATGGGGCTGGCTTGTGTTCTGAGCTAATGGCAGTTTCCATCCACCCCCCCGCCAGGGTCCCTGCCCCCCCCAGCGCTCTGACCAACATCAGCCGACGTCAGCCCCTCCCATCATGCAGGCAGCAGCAGCAGGACCCCCTCTGGTAGCAGCCACACCCTACTCCTCCTACATTTCCTATAACCCCCAGCAGTTCACGGGGCAGCCCACCATGATGCAGCCCATGGCACACTACCCTTCACAGGTAAGGGGATGGGTGGCCGCAGGGGGCAGTCTTGGGTGAGGGGTCCCTCTAACATCCACGGGCCTGGCGTCTTCCCTTGCAGCCCGTGTTTGCCCCGATGCTGCAGAGCAACCCACGCATGATGGCATCTGGCAGCCATCCCCAGGCTATCGTGTCATCCTCCACACCTCAGTACCCCCCCCCACAGAGCAGCCTGCGCCCCAAACGCTCTATGGTGAGTTTGTGCGCTGGGGAGGGACCTCTACCTCTGGGGCCTTTCTGTTTCTCTGCATCTGACTATGTCTTTCCCTCTAGCTACTGTTCACCAGTCCTACCCCCACCACGCACCGCAACTGCACCCTCACCAGCCACAGCCAGCCAGCACCCCAGCCGGGACCCAGCAGCAGGCCCAACACCCTGCTCCCAGCCCTGTGCAGGTGAGAGGAATGGCAGAGTGTGGGGGACAGATGTGGGTGCTGCTCTGGGTTTGACTGACTTCCCACCCCCATTCACTCCGTTCCTGTGTCCCGGCACAGCACCAGGCTGGACAGCCGCCCCACCTAGCCGGTGCCCAGCAGCAGCAGAACTTGTACCACACAGCCACGCTGACAGCCACGCCGCCCTCCATCACGCCAGGGCCCACTGCCCAGTCTCCCCAGAGCAGCTTCCCACAGCAGGCTGTGTATGCCATCCACGCCCACCAGCAGCTCCAGCACAGCTACACCAACATGGCCCACGTCACCCAGGTACAGGTCGTGGGGGTGGGGGTAGGCAATGCAGGGCCCTGTGCACCAAGACTCACTCTCTGCTCTGCTTTCCTTTCTCCCACAGGCCCACGTCCAGACTGGAATAACAGCAGCACCGCCCCCCCCACCCAGGGGCACCTCATCCCCCCCAGGTCATGCTGCTCCACCCTCCACAGACCCATGGGGGGCCCCCTCAAGGTGGCGTGCCTCAGAGCGGGGTGCCAACGCTCTCAGCCTCCACACCGTCACCATACACCTATATAGGACACCATCAAGGTGAGTGCGCCATCTGCTCCAGTCAGCCCCTGGTAGGGAATGTGGGAGATTGGGGGGGGGAGTGTAGCTGGTACCAGAGACACCTCTCGTGTGCTGGTGAGCTATGGTGGGGTTGCACACTTTGATCCCAAAGACGGGGGCTTCCTAGGGTGGGGGGGGAGGTGTCCTGCGCTGGTCTGTTATCAGATCTCAAGGGTGGTGGCTGGCTTGCATCATGAATCTGGGCCCAGGCATGCCACCATGGCAGGGGCCATTGGAGGCTCAAGGCTGGGGTGGATGGGCTGCAGCCTGGGTGTGTGGTGTTCAGCCCGTCTTGCTCACTCCCCAATCTCTGCTCTTTCTAGTTCAGTCTCACCCGTCCCAGCAGCTTCCCTTCCACCCACCTGGAAACTGAAGCCTCAGTTCCTGACTGTGAATTGAACTCCCAGTGCCAGCCCCTCTGCCTGGGCTCCAGCTCCCTCCTTCCACCTTTCTCTTGGGGGTGTGCCAGCTTGGCAGCTGTGCCCTCAGAAGTGGACCCCTGACCTGCCCCCCCCCATGGTGCCACAGCTGGGGCAGGGCTTTACCAAGCACCTTTTTGGTTTGTTTTTTGGAGCGGGCGGGTGGCTGTGCCTGGGGGACAGTGGTGAGAACACCCTGCCCTCTCGCTCCGGGAGATGCAAAGGTTTTATTTTCTATTATTTATACTGGAAACCGGCCAGTTCCTAGAGTTTGGGTCTCCATTCCCCCGGCACGTGACCACAGCGCCGCCACACTGACAAACTTGTACTTTTTATTACAAAAATATTTAAAAAGTGGAAAAAAAATAAAATTTTAAACTAACTCCATGGTCAGTGTTAGGGTGAGTCTCTGCAGTGCCAGGGAGGGTAGCTAACTTACTGGGTGGGGTGGGGTGCTGGGTCCTCATCTCCCTTCAGCTTCATTTGCCCACACAGCCAGGGGTTGGGGCCTGGTGGGAGAAAGGGGCTGACATGGGCCACTGGGGGGGGCAGCATTTGCTGCAGATGGTCACAGTAGGAGCAGTGGGCTTCAGGCAGGGAAGTGACTATTTACAGCTACTGGGTTCCTTCTTGTTCTTGGCCTGCCATTGGTCCCCTCCCACCCTAGCAGCAACCTGGCTCAGGTGACTGTGACAGACACACCATTGGGGGGGGGGGGGGGGGGGGGGAAGGCCCATGGACTGGGGGGGGTTTTGGGGGGGGCAAAGCAGGTGTCCTCTTAAGGCCCCAGAGTAGCAAGGGAAGCCCTTTGCCTACCCCAAAACCAGTGCCTGCCTCCCACCCAACAGGACACATGCCAGAGGGCCAGGGCCAGCTCCAGCTCCAGCTCCAGAGCATTTTAGGAAAGTGAGGCCCAGGGCCCACCATCCTGCAGCACTCCTGGTTTTGGAGGCAGAGTGTGCTTTGCCTGAGGCAGTGCTCCTGCCCTGTGCCTGGGCCAGCTGCTCCACTATGCCCCCAGGGGCAGAGTGGGCCATTCCAGAGGCTCTGGTTTGTGCTCCTGTCATGCACCTTGCCTTTGGCAGGGGGGGGAACCTCCAGCAGGGCACTGGGGCCATTTTTGGGGCCCCTAGCAGGGGGCCAGGGCTGTGGAGAGAGCCACACAGAGAGAAGGTTGCCGGGGGGGGGGGGGGCGGTTATGTCCCCTGGTGAGAGGAGGAGGCTAAAGCCATGGAGTCATGGCTGTGGGTGGGGGGAGTGGAAGGTGGACTGGGGGCCAGCAGTGGGGAGCTGGGGGACCCTACTCCCTAAGGCTACTTCTGCCTACTGGTTCTTATTAGCCCTGAGCTCTGTTGTTTCCTTCTCATATTTTCAGTTGGGGCAATAGCCTCCTCCTGGGCACCCCTCAACGCTAGCTCTGCTACCTCAGCCTCCCCAGGCAAAGCTGTCCCGTCCCCCGTCCCCCCCAAAAGCAGACCTCTCAGTAATTAATGCTGTCTCAACACCACCTCTCTGATTTTATAGCTAGATTCTTTAGATGTATCATCCTCTGCTTCTCCCCCAAGAAGCAGAAGAAAACAGCCATGATTCCAGGTCTTTATTAACAAAAACGAAGCTGGGAGCAGCAGGTGCCCAGTCCCCTACCTGCAGCAAGGGCAGAGAAAGGAGGGGTCCAGGCACAGCACTTGCCATCACCCCAGCAGCAGGAGCCATTCCCAGCTCTGGGTGAATGTGACCCTACACAGGGCAACAGTAATCAGTTGGGGCACCCCCAGCCAAGTTAGGGAGCCAGGAACAGAATTTGTTCATCCCACACAGCGTTCACCACTCATCACCCGTTGCCTCCAGCGTCTTGGTGACCACACCAGTGCCCATGGTGCGGTTGCCCTCGCGCAGCGTGAAGCGTTGGCCTTCTTCCAGCACCATCGGCTGCCGCAAGGTGAGTGTCAGGGCTGTGTCCTCACCAGGCATTACCATCTCCTGCAGGGGCAGAGTGGGAGCAGGTCAGGGGGGGTCGTGACCATGCCAGCCAAGGATGTGCTATGGGGCAAGACAGGGGCTTCGTACCTTTCCAGGGGGCAGGACAACCCGACAAGCCATGTCCCAGGTGAGGGAAAACATGACAGGCACAAAGTTAGAGACAAAAGGCTTGTGCCGCCCGCCCTCTGCCTTGCTGAGGATGTACACCTACAGAGGGAGGGAGACAGAATTGTTACATGCCAGCCTGGTGCCACCACCCCACAACTGTCCAGCCATCTGCAGCCCCCACCTGGGCCTCGATCTTCTTATGGGGCTTGATGGAGCCAGGTTTGCACATCACCATGCCCCGCCGCACGTCCTCCCGCTTCAGCCCACGCACCAGTGCACCCAGGTTGTCCCCAGCCTCAGCCCGGTCCAGATTTTGGTGGAACATCTCAATACCTGCAGGGGAGGGATATGGTAAGGCCACTGAAGGGAGGTCGGGGGGCAGGGAGGTTTGCACCACAGAGGCTCCTACCTGTTACCACAGAGCGCAGGTTCCGGTTGTGCCCCACAAACTCGCACTCATCCCCCTTCTTGATGATGCCACGCTCCAGCGTCCCCGTCACCACTGTCCCACGCCCTGTAACAGTACAGGGGTCAGTGCCATGGTGCCCTACAACATGGCCTGGGAAAGGAGCAGTAGTCAGTGCTCCAAAGGGGTGCGCCGGGATCTTGGCAGGCATACCTGCAATGGAATAGATGGCCTCGATGGGCAGCAGGAAAGGTTTATCTAGCTCTCGCATGGGCAGAGGAATGTGTGTGTCGATCACATCCAGCAGTTTCATGACTGAGTTCAGGCCCAGCTCAGGATTACGTTCCTGGAAAAAGGGCAGGGGGTTAGCACTGTTGGGAATGGGGGTGCTGGGAGGGGATAAAGGAGAGACTCACCTCCAGGGCACAGAGGGCAGAACCCACAACAACAGGCGTCTTCTCCCCGTTGTAGCCAAACTCGGAGAGCAGCTCCCGGATCTCCATCTCCACCAGGTCCACCATCTCCTGGTCCTCCACTGCATCTACCTTGTTGATGTACACCACCACATGCTGCACCCCAATCTGTGGGCCAAAGGGGGATGGGCAGCACAGGCAGGTCCTCAGGAAAGGAACCTCAGCTCACAGACCAGCCCCCCCAACATGATGTGCTGCACCCCTATCAGAGAAGGGATGCCCTCAAGTCCCCAGGTGCCATGAATTCCAGCAAAGATGCCCCCTTCTCACCTGTTTGGCCAGCAGCAAGTGCTCTCGGGTCTGTGGCATCTGCCCATCTGTTGCTGCCACCACGAGGATGCAGCCATCTAGGGGAGAGGTGCCTGTGATCATGTTCTGGAGGACAGAGGAGGCAGTGGTCAGGCCCCACACACTGCAATGTGAATGTGTCATTGGTGCACTGAACCTGGCAGTAAAGCTGTGGGGGTGACACACAGTACCTCCCAGAGATGATGCCCAGGATGGAGAGTGAAACCATACACAGCCCAGCCTTTCCATGCCCACCCTCTGCACCTCATGAGCTATGTTTCCTTTAAGGTGTGCACGTGTGCATGCGCACACAGGTCATGAAACCCATGCACATAAAATGCACACAAAAAAATTCAACGGTTCTAAGATTTTTATGGTACTTTAAGAAGGCAGTTTCAAGTAGTATGTTTCAAATAAGGTTTTGTAATTTATAAAATCATCACCATCTCCATATCAAAATAAAGTTTATATATTTGCATCATGCATATTTGCTTTGTGCTCAAGTTTGACCACACTCACTGGAGTGTGCACAAATTTGGACACCAGTTCCAAAAATGTGCACAAAAGAAATCCTTTGTCCACACAGCCTACAAAAAATGAGAGGAAACATTGCTCATGAGGGTCTGGGATCAGGGTGGGTACCTTCTATGTGGAAAGAGGAGGACTGAGCGGTCTGTACTGGGGGAGGAGGCTATGCGGAGAGAGGGAGGGAAAGAGGAGGAGAGAGAGCAGTGCATTTAAGGACAGGGATGGGTAGAGATGGGTGGATGGAGGGATGAACAGGTAAGCACACTGGGAAAGAAGGAAGAACAGAGGAAGGGATCAAGGGGCATATTTGGGAACAGAAGGGCTGGTGAGTGTGAGGCTAGAGGACTACATGGGGAACAGAGGAGTGGTTACAGAGATGGGTTTAGGAACAAAGGCAGGAACAGTAAGGTGTGGGGGAGTGAAGGAGGGCGAGGGGGAGGGCGGGAGAAGGATGGGACGGGAGACAAGCAGAGGTGGCAACGGGCAGATGGGTTCCCAGCCCTGCGGAATGACCCCAAACACAGGCCCAGCCAGGCAAAGGGCAGGCCTTGGCGGAAACCCTGTGCTAGGCAGGGTGCAGGGGGGACAGCAGATTGGCAAATTCCCCTATAGTCCAGGACCTGGGGACAAGGCACAGAGCCAGCTCCCTAGCCAAAAGCTTACAGCGGAGAACTAGTGTTCTTTGGGTGGACTTGACTCTTCAAAACAGCAGAATTCTGGGCATGGGGGAGACTGTCGCAAGTCACATGAGTCCCAGGGCTGCAACTCTCTACCTCAATTTGAGGAGATCACTAAAGGTCAGTCATAGGTTCAGGGTCTATTACAGGAGTGGGTGGATGAGGGTTTGCAGTCTGCATTGTGCAGGTCAGACTACCTGATTATTAAGGTCGGAAGAGACCATTAGAGTCTACGTCATGCCCTCACCTTGACGTAGTCTGCATGGCCAGGGCAGTCGGTGTGGGCGTAGTGTCGGTTGGCCGTGGAATACTCTACATGGGAGGCATTGATTGTGATGCCCCGAGCCTTCTCTTCTGGCGCGTTGTCAATCTCCTCATACTTCTTGAACTTGGCACCTCCGGCCTCAGACAGGACTGCGGGAGGGGAGGGCGAGAAAAAGCGGGTAAGTAGCCAGCTCAAGAGGAGACCGGGAGCTCAGAATCCAGGGTTCCCTCCACAGCTCTGGAAGGGAAGTGGGGTCTAGTGGTTACAGCAGAGGGCTTGGAGTCAGGACTCCTCAGTTCAACTTCTATATCTGCCAGTGATTTGCTCTACAACCTTGGGCTAGCCCTTTTCCCACACTCAAGCTGCGAGCTCCTGGGGGATCAGAACAGTCTCTCTTTGGGTCTGTGCAGCACCCAGAACGATGGTGAGGGGTTAAGAGCAGTGCCCAGTCACAGCAGGGACAGTTAGGTGCTACCATGAGACAATCAGGAGGACTAGTGTAGGGACCACTTCGTGATACACAGCTTCCTGCTTGGGGGACCCCCCTGCCCTGTCCCTTCTCACTCTTGGTGATGGCTGCTGTCAGCGTGGTCTTGCCATGGTCCACGTGCCCAATTGTGCCCACGTTAACATGGGGCTTGTCCCGCACGTAGGTTTTCTTGGCTTCTACAGCAAAACTGCGCAGCAGCAGGGGGCAGAGGCGGGAGGCCGGGCTTGGCAGAGATGCCTAGGGCACAGGAAGACCTTGGTATCAGTACATCCCCCGACCCTCACAGCCTCCCACCATCCCCTTGGCCCCACCACAGCTGCCAATGGCCGCTCCCCAGGCAGCACAGCTGGGCTCTTGACAGCCCAGTTCCCCACCCTACCCCATTTACCACCTCTTATCACAGGCCTCCATCCCCATCCTACTATGACTCCCACTCCACTCTCCCCTGTCACCCCGATTCCCACCCATCCACCTCACCACCACCCCTCTCAACATGGTTCTCCTGACACACTTCTTCACCCCCACCTGACTTTGCCCCCACTTTCTCCCTTCTGTAGCCAAGGCTGCAAAAACATCCCACCACACAATGTTTCAGATGCCCATCAGCTCCACAGCCTGCACTGCCAATCACAAAGATGTGGTTCCTTACCGTCCCCAACGCGCCCAGCATGTAGTGGGAGAAGCAGCCCCAGAGGCCTGTAAAAGACACCAGGAAATGGCTGTTCTCACTCTGTTACACTAGTCAGTCACCCTCACCTCCAGTCAGCTTAGAGGCTCCCCGTCTGGTTGTCAGGACCCCCTACTGTCTCTCAACTGGTGCCTAGATTGTGAGCTCTTTGGTCAGGGACTGCCTCTGTTTGCACCCGTGCAGCACCATTCATACTAAGCTGTGTGGCCTGGTCGATTGAGCCCTGAAGTGGGAGCCAGGACTTCCAGGTTCAATCCCCAGCAACATCATTGTCCTGCTGTATGATCTTGAAGAAGTCCCACCCGCTTTCCATACCTCAGTTTTCACTTCTGACTTTGTCTATCTACTCCACAGACTCTTTGGGGTAGGGACTCAATGGATGTACCCAGCGTGCCAGTGGCCCTCCATCTCTGCTGTGGTCTAGCACTTATAGCTACTCATTATACTGATGATTCCAAATCACCTTGAGAAAGTAAAGCTGACAAGATGAAATTCAATCAAGACAAGGAAAGTGCTTAACTTAGGAAGCTAAAATCAAAGACATTACTACACAATGTGGAATAACTGGCTGGTGGCTGCTCTGTGGATTAGAGTGGGTCATAAACTAAATGAGCCAACAATGTGAAGCACTTGTGAATGAACTGACTATTAAGAGGAGTGTCACAGGTAAGACATGGAAGGTAGCTAGCTGGTCCTCTGGTGAAGCCTGAGCTGGAGTAGCGCATCCAGTTCAAGGTGCCACAAGTTACACAATACGTGGACAAACTGGAGAATCTACAGATGAGCAACAAAACTGATCAAAGGTTCAGAGACCCTTATCTGTGAGGAAAGGTTAAAAACATTAGGCATGTTTAGTTTAGAGATGAACAAAAAGGGTCCTATGCAGCTGTGTGAAGGGCCATTACAAAGAGGATGGTTTTCAGCTACCTTCCTTGAAGCTAGGACTAAAAGGAGTTCAATCTCAGCACTAGAGACTGGACGTCAAGAAAGGCTTTCTAACTAGATGGCCTGGAGCAGGCAATCTCGGTGGGCTGCGGAGCCACCGTCATTAGAGACTTTTAGACCCAGCAGGCCGGTGGCTGAGGCAGGCCTCGATGTCCTCGATCCTGCCCCAGCGCCAGCCGGGACGAGATGACCTCCGAGACCCTGATTCTGAGGGACAACCTCGTCGTACTTCATGGCGAGCCCCTGAGACCCGCTGCGAGGGGCGGGCCCGCGCTCTCCACGGGGCAGTACGAGGGGGCCGGGGGACAAGGCAGAAGGGACCTTCGCAAGGAGCGGGGGGGGGGGGGGGGCGCGGCCAGGGGTTCGGGAGACAGAGACGGGTTCGGAATTTGGGCTGCTCGGCCCCCCCCTCCTCAGCGTGGACCCCCCCTCCGCAGAGACTGCGACCCCCCTCACTGACCGGCGGCTCCGCTCCGCCCCCCCGCACACCAGCATCGCGTGCGCCGCCATCTTTCACCCGGAACGGAAGTGACGACCATGCAGCAGGAGCCGGTCCGGAGCTAATGACCTCGTGGACAGCCACTTCCGGCCGCGAGTGCCGAGCGCACTATGGCCGCTCTATAGCTCCAACGGGAAACTCTATGGTCTAGCGCCAGGAGCCCGTCGCTCTACTCCCGACCAGTGGGAAGCTCTATGGTCTCGGCGGCGCCTCTCAACCTCGAGGAGAGCGACGGGGCTGCTCTGGAGTCATGGAGGGTCGTCTCTATGGCGGTGGCGGACTCGCCGCTCTGCCCGGCCAGTGAGAGTCTGTGGTCAAACACAGTCGCGCTAGGCAGCGAGCGCCGGCCACTCTGTGGCGCTGGAGGACCGAAAGGGGGAGCAGATGAAAGCGCCCCCCCCCCCGCACCGTCAATCAATCAATCAATCAAATCATAGGGCTGGAAGGGACCTCATGAGATCATCAAGTCCAGCCCCCTGGGAATTCAACCCAGGACCACCTGCATGTTAAGCAGAGGTGCTAGCCACTACACTATTTGCGCATGTCACCCTCCTCACATCCCCACCCTTCCCGCGCCTCAGTTTCCCCAGCCATGGAGAAGCCGCCTCCCAGGAGCCAAGCGGCGGGCCCTGCTGGAGACGCCCCGGCCCACGCAGCAACTAGCAGGCCTAGGAGCAGGTCACTGCAAGTGAGGGGCCCCTTCTCCACCTGCCTGTTTTGTCCCCCAGCACCAGCAATTAGAGGCTCCAAAGGCAACTCCACCAAGGCCTTGGCCCAGCACGTGCCAAGCGCCCTTAGCAGAGGCCTATGGCCCCCATCTCCCTGCCCCACAACACAGTAGCCCCCCCCCCCCCCTATTGTATCCTATTAGTGATTTGCTCCAAAACTGGGGAGCCTGCTGCCTGGCCTAAGTTAACAGAGAATTGACTCCTGCATATTGGTGAGAAATTTCCCCACTCCACCAGACGCATGGGGGTGGGGGCACCTGGTGCAGGACCCAGCTCAGGGAGCAAAAACCCTCCCTGCCACACAAGTCCAGGAGGACGGCCGGGGGGGCTCTAGACCAAGAAGTGAGATACCCTGTGTCTGGTCTGCAGACACAGCAAGGCAGCACTGAGCGATCTGCAGACCCCAGCCGGCAGAGCACCTCAGCTCACCTCTAGCACAAAAGGCAGTCTTCTAGCTCTGGCAGAAAAGGAAAGAAACTTGGCTCAGAAAGCAGGAAAAAAAACAAACTGGAGTCCAACAAAACACAGGCTTATGGGTTGGGCACACGCTGTTTTCATAGGTTCGCCTAAGAAACTTGGGGATGCGGGGTCAGTGCCCAAACCCCACTCTCTCACTGCACACAATGCATGGTTCACTCGCATCCCACGGGCTCCCTAAAAGCCCTTCTAGTGCGCAGGGCAGGGAGGCATAGAGAGTGGCAGTGGTTTAAAGTGAAAGGGGAGAGCTGGAGAGAGATGGTCACATAGGCACCTTTATTGACCCTGCCCGGTACCCCTCCACACCAAAGCAGCCTGCGGAGTGTTAGTGTCAAGGAAGCCTGCAGGCCATGCCTGGCATGGACCCTGGGGAAGGGGGATGGACACCGAACCAGCTGGCATCTCCTAGCACCAGAGCCCAGCTCCTATCCTCACTGTTAGTAACAATTAGTAACAGATGCTAGCTCCCACTAGGGAGTCACACATGAGGCAGTGTCAACTCTCGCCCCACTGGGCTCCCTCTTATGGGGGGTTAGAGGGAACAGACAGAAGCTGCATCTTTGGTTAGTAGGGGGGAGTGAGCACCTTCCCTGAGAGACTGCACAGGGGCAAAGAGACTGGGACCCCAAAACCCCAGAGGGGACATCCAAGTGGGAAGGGATCTGTCTCTGTGCCCTCCTGGGTAGGGGTGGAGTCCATGGCCCCAAAGGAAAGGGACTGGAGTTCGTGCCCCCTCAGGGCTCCTTAAGCTCTGCCACATCCCTCAGCTGTGTCCCATCCACGATGCTGCGCACGTGCTCCAGCGATGGGGCCTGGCGGATGTGCTCCAGCTGCACCTGAGGGATGAGAGCGGGGTAAGATGCTGCCCAGAGAGCCCCTTCAGGCAACCTCACAGCCTGGTGTGACATGGGATGCAGAGAACTCTCCCCCCACCCAATAAATTCAAGTGACAGCCCCCCACAACAGACAGTGGCCCCAGCTCCATGACACCCCCGTACCTGCAGTGCCTGTGAGAGGCGGACAAAGTCCCTCTGCACCTGCTCACTGGTGTCCAGCTCTGTCTGCAACCGCTGCAGCTTCCCCCGCTGCTCTGACAGCGCCGCCTCCAGCCCAGCCTGGGGAGAGAGCCCGTCACAGCCCAGGGACCAGCCATCTACCTCTAGCCTGGCTTAGGGAAGAGCCTGTCTCCAGCCTAGCTTGAGGACAGAACCTGTCAGAGCCTGGAGGACTGGCTCCTGCCAGTCTCTAGCCCGGGGCACAGAGCCTGTCACAGCTCAGGGACCAAATCCTATCCCCCCCGACCTAGCCTGAAGAGGAAAGCCTGTGACAGCCTTCCGGCTCGAGGCAGAGCATGTCACAGCCTTGAAGACTGGCCCTCTTCCCACCTCCAGCTCAGCTTGGTGAGAGAGACTATGAGAACCTGGGGACCAGTATCAGCATGGGCCGCTGCTGGGGTTCAGAGTCATGTGCACCACTACTTCTGCCTCCTGGCAAGGGGAGGAGGAACATGGGAAATGCTGGATCACTTTTGTGAGCCATGTTGCTTAGAAACTCACATGCTGTGGAACTCCTAAAGACTAAAATTTATTTAATGCTTGAGACTTCATGGGAGAAAGTCCATAGGTGTGAAGGGATTAATGTCTGCTCTGGGTGCAGTGATGGAGGGGTTAAGGTGGCTTTGCCCAGGAGACCCTCTGCTGCACACAGGGAACCTGGCCATCCCTCTGGGTGGTCAGAGCCACCATTGCCTCACTTCTTGCTGTGCCGCACAGCTGATGTATTGGAATCATACCAGCCCAGAGCCCACTGACTAGAGAGCCATTGGGGAGGGGGGCAGCTTGTGGCTCAGGCAGCAAACAGTCCTGCCCAGTCACAGAGAACGCCTAGGACCCTCCCAAGGCTGGTTAGGCAGGGCACCACAAGGGAAAAAGGCAGGATGAACCACTGAGTTGTTGGTGTGTGGCCACAGGGCATCCCAGGACAACAGCAATACTGCGGGAGCTCTGCTGGGGCTGCCTCAATGCTGCTGCATCCAAAGCACTGGATTCTGCACGGACGCACTGGCTGCATTGCACCCTAGGCACTGGCTCAGCCATCTCGCCCACTTCAAGTAGAGGCTGCCCCAGTAAAAGGATGAGGGCCCAGGGCAGATTAGGGACGGCCCAAAGGGACAGAATAAAACCAAATGCCCTGGATATCTGTGCCAAGGGGAGTCAAGGGTGGCTGGAGGAGAGGGGCCAGGAGAGGGTCTGTTGTGGTTCACTCACCTTCTCCTGCTGCCAGGCCTGGCCTTGCTGCTCGCGCTGGGCAAGTTCCCCCCTGGAGCCGCTGCACATCCTGCTCCAGAACCTGCGCCTGCTGCTCTGTCTGGGGAGGGGGAACCAGGATTACCCCATCAGCCTGTCACCCCTCCCCAGATGCCCCAATGCTCTGCTGGGTTGGGGGGGGCTCAGTGTCAGCCTCCAATGGCATGTCCTGCTTGTATGGAGACAATTCAGCACAGACACCCAAGGGCACGGGGCAGGACAGACACAGATGAGCCTTCCCATCCGCTGGGCCTCACCTGCTCCAAGGATTCCTCCCTCCACCTCCACCCCCCCCAATCACCCACCGTAGCCTCCCTACCAGCCTCTCACCTGCCCCAGCTGCTGCTGCAGTCGCTCCATCTCAGACCGGACACTGCACAGGGAAGCTGAGGAGAGACAGATATGCAGGAAATGAGTCACAGGGGAAAGAGTGGGTAGTGACACACACACACACACCGTCCCCACTTACCCTCCATGAGCTCTGCACAGGATGGTGATGGAGTCACAGCAGGGGGTGAGGGAGGGAAAAGAGATACAATGTCAGACAAAGGGGACTTCATTTGCCCTGACACCCCCAGTCCCCGCCCATCCCCTTTCCCCTCACCCCACGGGTACCCAACCCACTTCCCCCATCACCCCAGGCCACACTGCCCCTTACGGCTCTCCTCGCGGTGGGCCCCCCTCTGGGCATCCAGGAGCCCCTGCAGCTGGGCCTGGGTGGCCTCCTCCTCCTCCAGTCGCTCCCGCAGGCTGACAATCTCAATCCGCAGCCGCTCATTTTGGTGTTCGCTGGCTCGGCGCACGGTCCTGGCCTCCTCCCGCAGCTGGCACACCAGGGCCTGCAGCTCCTTGGTGGGGGAAAGGAACTGAGAATCATACCCTGATGCTCCCAATCCCAGCGCTGCAGCCCCTGATGAGGAGGGCCATCGCCCAGAGACTCCTCGGGAAATAACTGTGTTTTTAATCATAATAAATGTGGCGTATTGCCTTGTCCTCCCTGAATAAGATCCAGCTGGTCTTTTCTTTTTAAGTACAACAGGACGCCTGATTTCTGGGGCTTGATAAAACCAGGCCATATCGCTGCTCTGGGGTTTCTGTGGGTTGGGACTAGATGTCACTGGTGAGTGAGGCAAAGGAACGCGAGGCCTAGGGTGCAGCTATCATTACCCCATGTGGGGAAGTCATGGCTGGCAGAGTCTGGATGAGAGGGCTTGAGTGGCTGATGGGTTGGGGAGGGTGGGGGGGTGGACAAAGCTGCCACCAGAGACACTCCATCCTGCTTAGCAGGGGAAGGAGGGGACTCAGAGAACGGAGTACCCCAAGAACTGTCACAGGAACTAGGTGAGTGTGAGAGACAGACCCATACCTCAATAGCTCCCTCAATAGCTGTAGTGCCTACAGCTCCTGGGGAAAATGAAGATTTGCATGGGCAGGTGCTCTACAGATATCATATCCCCTGGCACCCCTGGGATGGCGCTATGATCAGGAAGATGTCTTAGGACACAGCCCTTCCCCAGGACACCTCCTCTGACTCTGTGGTACCTTCACAGAGTCAGGCAGTGACGGCTCCTCACTGGGGCTCGGGGGAGTCCTGGAGCCACGCAGTCCCTCATTCTCTTCACTCAGTCGCTGTACCTCATAGCTCAGCCGTTTGTGCGATGATGCCAGGTCAGCCTCAGGGAGGAGATGGGAATGAGCAGTGGGGCTGGATCCCCCATATTCTGACTACCCCAAACCACACCAGTGCTCCCTTATGGGCCCCAGCTGCCCTTCCCTGTGGAAGGGACAACAAGAGGTCATCGAGTCCAGTCCCCTGCACTCATGGCAGGACCAAGTACCGTCAAACTGTCCCTGACAGATGCTTGTCTAACCTGGTCCTTAAAACTTCCAATGATGGGGATTCCACAACCTGCCTAGGCACTTATGCCAGTGGTTAATTACCCTGCCAGAAATTTTTTCCTAATGTCCAACCTAGACCTTCCTTGCTATAATTTAAGTCCATTGCTTCTTGTCCTAACATTGGCAGCTAAGGAGAACAATTTTCTCCCTCCTCCTCCTAACAACCTTTTAGGTACTTAAAAACTGTTATCATGTTCCCTCTCAGTCTCCTTTTTTCCAGACTTAACAAACCCAGCTCTTTCAATCTTCCCTCATAAGTCAAGTGTTCCAGACCTCTAATCATTCATGTGGCTCTTCTCTGGACATTCTCCAATTTCTCCACATCTTTACTGAAATGAGCTGCCCAGAACTGGACACAGTACTCCAGCTGAGGCCTAATCAGCATGGAGTAGAGCAGAAGAATTTCTTCTCCTGTCTTACTAATGATACTCCTGTTAATACATCCCAGAATGGTGTCTGCTTTTTTTTTTTTTTTTGCAAGTGTTAGCTTGTGGTCCACTATGGCACCAAGATCCCTTCCTCCAGTACTCCTTCCCATTTTCTACATGTGCAATGAATTGCTCTTTTCTAAGTGGAGTACTTTGCACTTGTCTTTACTGAATTTCATTCTGTTTATCGCAGACTATTTCACCAGTTCATCCAAATAATTTTGAATTGTGATCCTATCCTTCAAAGTTCTTGCAACCCCTCCCAGCTTGGTATCATCTGCAAATTTTATAAATGTACTTTCTATGCAATTATCTAAATCACTGATGAAAATATTGAATAGAACTGGACCCAGAACTGATCCCTGATGTACCTTGCTTCTAATGCCCTTCCAGCATGACTGTGAGCCATTGATAACTACTTTCTGGGAGTAGTTATCCAATCAGTTTTACACCAATCTTATAGTACAGGTGTGGCCAAACTGTGGCTAGCGAGCCACAGGAGGCTCTTCAAAGACAAAACGTGGCTCTCAGAAGAGCACAGCAGGGAAGGGCGGAATGGTCAAAGACAGAGGGAGAAGTGTGGTATGGTCTGGGACAGCAGAGAAGCAGCAGCATTGTCAGAACCGGCAGGAAAGTGGCAGCATGGTCAGAGACGTGGGGAAAGCAGGGCTTGGCCGGAGCCGGTAGAGAAGCTTGGCATGGTCAGACGGGGGGAGAGATTGTGGCATGGTCAGGGACTGCAGCATGGTCGGGGCCAGCAGAAAAGCAGTGGCACGGTCGGTCGGGAATGGCAAAGAAGCCCAGCATGGTCAGATGGGTGGGGGAGGTAGGAGTGCGGCATGGTTGGGGCTGGGAGGGAAGCAGCAGCATGTTCAGGGACAACAGAGAAGCTCAGCATTGTCAGAGACGTGGGGAAAGTGCGGCTTGGTCGGAGCCAGTAGAGAAGCATGGCATGGTCATATGGGGGTCAGGGTTGGAGTGCAGCATGGTCGGAGGCAATAGGGAAGCAGCATCAGCATGGTCAGGGACCAGGGGGAGAAGTGCAACATGGTCGGGGACAGCAGAGAAGCATCCACATGGTAAGAGATGGGAGGGAAGTGGCAGAGACGGTGTGTGTGTGGCAGGAAGCGTGGTGAGGTCGGGGAAGCTGCAGCATGTTTAGATTTTCTCATAGGCCCTAATACAGTTTACTTGTTGTTAAAATAAAACCATGTTTTACAAGTCCTAAACATGACGTGGAATAATAAGAAATGAAAATCCAGAGAAGAGTTTAAAACTGAATGTAGATTCTGTGAAGCATTGTATTCCACAATGAAATTTGTTAAATTGAAACACTGTGCAATACTTAGGGATCAGCACCTGAGCAAGCTTTTACATACCACATTGACAAGTTACTGCCTAGGTTTTAAAAATCTCGCCACTAGCCTGCAGTGTTCCACATCCAGCAACAGCTGAGTTTCTACTGTATAGGCCTAGTTTTCATGGTAACCTTAAGTAATTATTAGAATCTGACATCAGTAGGATCAATATTTGCCCTCTTATGATAAAATTAAAGCGTGCAATGAATTTTAAGCTTAGTAATTTTGGAGTAGGTAAAAGTATGTGATTACATGCCTCTGCAGCTCTTGAAGGTTTAATAGTCAACTTGTACGGCTCTTGAGTTCCATAACTTTGGCCACCCCTGTTACAGTAGCTCCATCTAGGTTGTACTTCCCTAGTTCGTTAATGAGGTGATGCAAAACTTTATCAAAAACCTTACTGAAGTCTAGATACACCACATCTACCACTTCCCTTTTGTCCACAAGGCTTGTTATTGTCACAGAAAGCTATCACGTTGGCTTGACACAATTTGTTCTTGACAAATCCATGCTATCACTTAACATCTTATTCTCTTCTAGATGTTTGCTGATTGATTCCTTAATTATTTGCTCCATTATCTTTCCAGGTACAGAAGTTAAGCTGGCTCGCTTGTAATTCCTTGGGTTGTTCTCATTTCCCTTTTTAAAGATGGGAACTATGTTTGTCCTTCTCTAAACCTCTGAGATCTCTCCCATCTTCCATGACTTTTCAAAGATAATAGCCGATGGCTCAGATATCTCTTGAGTCAGCTTCTTGGTGAAAACTAAAACAAATAACTCATTTAGTTCCTCTGCCATTTTCACATTTTCTGTTACAGTTTTCCCCTCTGTTGAGTAATGGTCCTATGCTGCCCTTGGTCTTCCTCTCATTTCTAATGTATTTGAAGAAAGTTTTCTTGTTACCCCTTACACCTTCAGCTAGTTTGATCTCAGTTTGTGCCTTGGCCTTTCTTATTCTTTCCCTACGTAACTGCATTACTTGTTTATAGTCTTCCTTTGTAATTTGACTTAAATTTCCACTTTGTGGTTGACATTTAAAAAAAAAAAAAAAAAAAGATTTTCAATAATTTCCTGGTTAAGCCAGGGTGGTCTCTTCCACTGTCTGGCACCCCCCGCTCCGATCTTCCACTCACTATCTGTTCTTGGGTCTGGCGCTGGGTCTGCAACACAGTTGTTTGCAAGTTCTGCAGCAGCTGCTCCGAGTTCTGGATCTGATCCAGTAGCACCAGCACCTGCAAGAGACATGGCGATCAGCACAGCCCAGCCTGGCCACAAGATGAGGGTTTGCAAGTTGGCACTGAGGACCCCCAGAGCCGGGCTGGCAGGGGGGCTGCAGGTCAGGGCCAAGGGGGAGAGGGGAGACACACAGCACACGTTACCTGCTTGGCACAGTCCTCGCTGCTTCGTCTCAGTGCCTCCTGCAGTCCCAGCTTCTCCTGCATCACTGCCTCTAGCCGCCCGCTCAGCTCCTGCAGGGAGTCCTGCTGCCGCCTGGCCTGGGGGACAGAGGCCACAGTCCACCCTGTCATGCCTGCACTCCTCCACCCCCGAGATCCTGAGTAGACCCCCCCCACACACACTCCTGGCTTCTCCCTGCCCCACAATTCCCACCACCCTCCTCCCAGCTTCTGGTCTCCTCCACATCCATCAACCCTGTACCCCACAGCTCCCTTCTCCCATGCCCACCTCACCTCGTGCTGCAGGTGCACCCACTCCCCGTCAGGCACCAGCTGGAAGCCAGGGGGTGGCAGGTAGATGCTCTCAGGCACTAGAGTGCCGGTTGACAGCAGAGAGGCTGTGTCCTCATGCTCTGGGCTGGGCCGGCGCCGGGGTTGGGGGGAGCTGGCAACGGAGCTGGCGATGGAGATGCTGTCACAGCCGTGGGCAAAGGCCAGGCTCCCTCCTGGCTCCTCCTCACCCTCTGGCCCAGAGCCTTCATCCCCCTCCACATCCTGCTGGACGGGAGGTGTTCGGCCAGGCGCCTCAGCATCAGACAGCAGGGATTCTGATGAGCCACAGTGCGAGCCCTGGCGAGAAAGAATCATGGGACAGAGAGCCCCCCCGTCAGACCCCCAGCCTTCCTAAGGCCAGCACTGCCTCCCACCCCTCCACATCAGCCACCACTCCCCTCCCCGCAAGCTTCCTCCTGCATAGCCCTCTAGTGCAGTCATTTTCAAACAGTTTTTCTTAGGACTCGGTTGAAAAAAATCATTTATGCCCACAACCCAACAATTACATCTTTGAGAAATTCATTCTAGTCTTTTGGCGTGGCAGCAGGGGATGCCATGACCCAGTGCCCGAGTGCCTGCAACCCTGTATCAGGTCCTGACCCTAAATTTGAAAACCATGCTTTAGCGCTCACTGCCCCACCAGAAGCCCCCACACAGCTCCCCACCCCACCCCAGCCTCACCTCAGGCCCCCGCAGCCCCCGGATCAGTCCCTCGGCATGGGACAGTTTGCTCTTCAGCTGAGCTATCTCCTCCTCCATGGGCAGCACAATGCTACGCAGCCGCTCCGAGTCTTCCTGTGCCTGGGGCAAGGGCAGGGACAGGGTCAGCCCCAGACCCACACCCCGACTCATGGCACCCCCACCACAGTGCAACCTCAGCATCCCCACCCCATCACCCTACATTTACTGCCTCTCCACCAGTCGTTATTTTACAGCCCTCCATCATATCCCCCTTCAGTCATCTCAGTTCTCTAAGTTGAACAGCTCCAGCTTTTTCTTCTCCTCCCACAGGAAACCGTTCCATACCCCTCATTGCTTCTGCTGCCCATCTCCGTGCTTCTTCTAGTTCTAATGCACCTGTTTTGAGATGGGGTACTCAGATCTGCGGGCAACACTCAAGGTGTGGGCGAGCCATGGACTCATCCAGTGGCATCACAATGTCCTCTGCCTCGTTATCTCTCTCTTCGTACAGGTTTGTAGCATTTGGAGCCCTTCTGATGGCATGTTTTCAGAGAACCATCCACAGTGACACCAAGATCATTTCTTGAGTGATAACAGCTAATCACCATTCAAGAAAGAGATCTTGGGCAGGGAGAATGTGAGCCAAGGACCCCACTGTCCTCTTCCCTGCAGCCATGACTCCCTCTGCCCCACAGCCCCTATTCCCATAGGACCCGCCACCTACAACCTGTGCATGCCTCGCCCACCTCGAGCCCAAGGACTCTCCCAGCCTGCACCCGCTCTGCGTTCTGCTGGGTCCGAGGAGCAGTTGGGGTCGAGACCAGCCTAACAAACCGGCAAGGACCCATCCCACCCCTCAAGGGCTCTCTCACCACCCCCAGGGGTCCATCCTCCCCCGCCTCACCTTCTCCATCTGCCGCTCCAGTGAGTCCAGGGGGTTCCCCTGCGTTCCCTGCTGCTGCTGCTGCTGCAGGCGACTGGGCTCCTGGCTCCCCCGCGGTCGCCCACCACGCTGCTCCTGTCGCAGCGCCACCAGACGCGCCTCATAGCCGCTGATGGTGTCTGGGGGTGCCGGAGAGGGGCACTAAGTGTCGTGGCCGTGGCCCGTTCCCCCACGCGGGGCAGCACCGACACAAGCAGAGTGGGGGCGTCTGGCCTCTCCTGGCACTCTGGCAGCTTGCTCCCTGCTCCCCGGGGCGGGCGGCCAGGGGACAGGGGAGCTGCGGGGTGGGACGTAAGGGTGCCGGGTCGGGCTGGGCGCAGGCACCGAGAGGGGCTCCCCGTCGTCTCACCTTTGAGGATGGCCTGCAGCGAAGCCACCTCCTCCTGGCACTGGCGCCGCACAGCGCGCACGGCCTCCTGCTTGGTGCTCTCGCTCACCGTGGCCACGGCTCGCACCGTCTCCACCTCCGCCAGCGCGGCCGCCAGCTCCGCCCGCAGCGCCCGGATCACCGCCTCCGGCTCCCGGGGGGCTGCGGTCCCCGGCGCGCCCGGCTCCTCCGCCCAGCTCGCCTCTGGGAGCAGAGAACGGGGGTCAGAGACCCAACCTCCCGGGGGTACGTGCTCCTCGCCCGCCCGGCCGCCGGGGAACCCCCCGGGCCCCGCACCGGCCATGCCCCGCGCCACGCTTCCGCGTTCGGGACCAGCTGGCGGAGCGTCCCCCGAGCGGCTCCGGAAATAGCCGAGCGGCTCCGGAGGAAAGTGGAGGGGCCCGAGAGGGCACGGAAATGGCCGAGGCGGCTCGGGAGGCGGCGGAGGTTCCCGAAGGCACGTGGAGGCTGGGAGGGAGGGAGCGGGCCACGGGGATGGGAGGCGTCCGCGGGAGTGACCGTGGCAAACGTCCCGGCAACTCATTTCTGTGGCAAAGCGGGGAAATGTTGGTGTGTGCCTCAGTTTCCCCACGTGTCACTGGTGCGTGTGGGTGATGCGACCTGGGAGTGAGCATGGTAGAGACCACTAGAGGGCGGATGGGCCTTCCCCAATCCCCTGGAGGCTGACCCGGCTCAGGCGCCCCCCCCACACGCAGGGTCATGGAAGTGGCCACTTAGGGGGAGCAGGAGACCAAGGAGTGGGGCAGGGGCTAGGACACAGGTCTAAGCAGGGCTGAAGAGGAGCCTGTGGGGAGGGAGCCCAGACCGCAGGTGGTCACGGCTGGGAGGGGAGTACGAAAAGGGGGGCATCGGAGGACGCACACGCATCTGGGCCCCCTTCACCCACCCACCTACTGCCTCCCCAATGCCTGATCCACCACCACCACCACCACTCCAGCCACTGCCTCCCTCGCAAATGTCTGCCCCACCACCACACCTGGCAGGCATTAGTGAAAAAGTTGATTTTGTCTGGCTTTTAGCAGGACACCGGGGCCACACTCTAAAAACAGAAGTGTGCGAGAGCACACAGGGCCAGAATGTGTTCCACTGCCAGCTCAGGGGGCTGTGGTGGGCACAAGCAAGCCCGGCCGTCCCTTCCCTCCCTTTCCGGCGCCTGGGACAGTGGTTCCCAACATTTTTTCTGCTGTGGCGCTCCTTTGCTACTTTTAATTAATTTGAGGCACACTACCATATAGTTTCCAAATAAACTCATGAATATTCATGAGCCAATAAACCAACCCAGAGCTCTTTGAGTAGTTTTTCAAAAAAATTTGTGGCACACCTGGTCAGGCCCGACGGCACACCTGTGCTCCATGGCACACTGGTTGGGAAACACTGGCCTAGCAAGGCCGTACACCCACCGCGGCCCCCTGAGCTGTCAGGGGAACGCGTTCCAGCGTGGCTTGCTCCTGCACGCTTCTATTTTCAGAGTGCAGGCCTGGCATCCGGCAAAAAGCCAGACAAAATCAACTGTTTCACTAATACCTGCTAGACAGAGGATGTCAGGGTAAAAAGGAGGAGGGCAAAAAGGAGGACATGTCCTCCTTTTGCCAGCTGTCTGGTAACCCTACACAAGTCCTATGAGAATCCATGATGGATCCCACAGGCAAGTTTGAGGCAGAGAAGGTGTTGGAACCTCCAAGGCGGGATTTGGGAGTCACTGAACAGTGTGTGGGGACCCAGGGTGGACTAAGACACACTCCACCATGGCAGAGTCCTCATCCACAGCGAGAGGAGATTCCTATGAAGCTCAGCGGAACAAGTAAGGAGTCAGACACTTTGAATCTTCAAAGCAAGGGGGATTTTCTCCCACAAAAGGTCATGTGATAAATAAATTTGTTAGTCTTTAAGTGTCACAGGACTCCTTGCTTGTTTTGCTGCACTAGACTAACACAGCTGCCCCTTTGGAACTATGAAGCTCAGTCACAGTCTCCCCCCAGCAACCACCTTGGTAATTTGCATCTCTCCCCCTTCCGCCCAGCAATCACCCCGCTCCGCAGCAACTGCGTTTCCCTGGCTATCACCACAACAGCCTCATCTTGCTCCAGCAATCAGCCTGGCAACCATATCTCCCTGGCAACTGTGTCTCCTTGGCAACTGCCCTGGCACGTCTCCTCCGGCAACCTCTTTGGCAAATGTATTTCCGCCCAGCAGCTACCCCTTACAACAGCTTTCCCCTGCTGACTGTCCCATTGTAGTTTCCATGCAAGCAACCATTTTGAAACAACTGCACCTCTCCAGTAGCTACTCCTGGCAATTGCATTCTCCCCAGCAGCCAACCTGGCAACTGAATCTCCATGGCAACCATTGGTAATTGCATCCCCTCTGGAAACCATGTTGATTACCTACCAATCTCTCTTTGGTAAAAAATGCCCCTTGCCAATCATCCCTGTCACTCTCCCCTGACAACCACTCCTCGGTAATGAGCTCCTCCTTCCATGCTTTGCCAGGAGCCACGTTCTCTTCTCAATTGCCCCAGCAGCAGCTGCCAGCACCTCTGGCAGCTACCATGTTTTCCTGGCAACCACTGCTTTAGGGCAAGTCAGCTTCCCCAGGACTTGAAATTAGGGGAGTTGGGGGGAGTGGAGGGGGTGTGTTGGGGTGCTCACTAAATTGGTACAACACTGTTACTAGCTGAAAACTGGGGGTGTTGGGAAATTCAGGGGGTGTAGGGAGGGTGTTAGGGAAATCCCTGAGGGCAACCTCTCCCCCAGTGGGGCTGCCAACCATCCATAAACTTACTGACAGTTAGTAAAAAATGTACAGTTTGACTGTCAGTAAATCTGTAAATAAATGAAAATGCCTGTAAAACTGGCTATCCATACAACACAACTGCATTTTGACATTGATTGTCATCATTCCAAATCAGTTCTTGTTCTGACCATGACTTTATCATTTCTATTATTGCATGTGCCCAGAGAACCTGATGTATCTATTAATGGCAGCTAAAACAATTGCCTAATTCCAAATTCCTGTGTACAAAATCGAATATTGCAAGTGGGTGCGCACTTGTGACATTATTGTATTGGTTGGGTATTTTTAGGCATGTAAGTAAAAAGGTGACCATGTCAGAAAAAAAATTAACTTCAGATCTTTGTGTCAGTAAAAGCTAAAATACCTGGTTTGTGACCCCCTACACCTGTGGAGTCGCACCCCAAAATTTGTAGGACTGGGCTCAGGAATTACAGGCTGTTTTACAAACCTCAAACCAGTGGAGTTGCTGGCGGCAGACAGAGACAGCTCAAGCCCTGGGTCCCAGTGCCAGTGCCCTTAGTCCACGGCAGTGACTGTCTTCCCTAGCCCCAGCTCCATTCGGGGCAGGATCAGGCCTGGACCCCAAAAAGGGAGCAGGAGCGCGCGTGGGGATCTGGGCCCTGTTCATGACTCATTGAATTGGTTTAATGGCTGCCCCTCCCGGGCCATCACTTAAGCATGCAAAGAATGTTAAGGGGAGCAGATGGCCCCTTAAACTCAACTAGATGGCCCCCTTAAACTTAATTAGATGGCCATTGTCACCCCATTGTTTCTCTTGGGCTGGGCGCAGGTGGACACTGCCTAACTGCAAGGTCCTTTGTAATACTGAAGACATGACTCACAGCACCTTTGCTCCTCATGTTCCCTGTAAACAGGGAACTGGTGGGAAAAACAGCTTAAATACTCAGGTTTTGGGGGCTCAGGCAGGACGGTTCCCAACACCTTGCCTGGCCTGATCACCCAGATGCTGACCTCCTCCGCTCACGAGTTCTTCCCCAAGCGTACCCCACATTTTGAACTGCCGGCCAAGTACGAGTCTCTCTCTCCTGCCTGTAATGCTGCTGCTACTGCTGCTAGGAGTGGTAAGAGCCTGCCCTGCAGCTTTCTTTAAAGATTGAAGTTACTTCGTCCTTTTGCTGCTGCTTTGACACTGTTTTCTCCCAGCTCTGCAGGCTTGTTTGTGTCTTTTACCATCTCCTTTTCTTTCTTTTTTCACTTGCTACTTAACTCTGTGTTGTTTAAAGGAGCTCCTGTGTCTCTAATTATTTGCCGCTGCTCTGTATCACTTGGTGTATCTCTTTCCTCTGAATCTTTTAAACTTGTTTTAAAAGTATCATTGTGAATTGCAACATTGATTTTGGTTTAATTGGTAGCCTTAGAAGTGCTAAGTTAGATTGTAAGATTGTTTCCTTGAGTTTGTAATCTTTAGAGTTGTTTGCTAAGTTGCCTTTGCCCACCCCTCTGTGACTCCCCTGATCTGAATAAACTTTTCTCCCTTAAAACCTTTCTTGTCCCCTCTTTATTTCTTTAATCCCCCTGTGTGCCCCAACTTCCCTTCTGCCCCTGTCCCCTTTCCTGCGGCTCCTGGCCCCTTTCCCCACTGCCACTTCCGTAGCTCCCCCTTTTCCCTTAGCCTCTTTCCCCATCGCCCTTTTTCCTCCTGCTGGCCCCCCCGCGGCTGCCGGCTCTCCCACTCCCATGGCTGGCGGCTCACTTGCTCGCCGCTGCACCCCCTTGCTGCCACCTCCCCCTTCCTGCTTCACCTCCCCACCAGCTCCCTGCGGCTTCCCGTGGCTCCCCTTAGTCGCTGCCCCTTTCCACCCCTGCCCCTTCCCCTGTTCCCTACCTACTGCCGGCTCCCCTCGCCACCGCACCCCCCCCTTGCAGCCTCTCGCCACTGCCGCCAGCTCCCCCTTCCTGCTTCGCCTCCCCGCTGGCTCCCTGCTGTCTCTCTGCAGCTTCCCGTGGCTTCCCTTAGCAGCTACTCCTTTCCACCTCTGCCCCTTTCTCTGCTCCCTGCCTGCTACCGGCTCCCTGCTCGCTGCTGCACCCCCCACTTGCCACTGGCTCCCTGTGGTTCCCCCAGCTGCTGTTCTGCCACCCATTCCTTCCCACTCCCACAGCCCCCCCTTCTCTGCACCCACTTTGGAACCCCTGCCTTCCCCGCTGGTTTTCGCCCTTCACTGTCACTGCCTCACACTAAATTATATGGTACCCCCCTCTTTCCTTATATGGTGTTGGAACATCTCTTAAGTAAGTTGGTCTGTAACTGTAAGTTAGGCTAGTTTTGGCAGAGAACCCCCATTGCCTCCCAACTCATTGCACCCCATGAAGCTGAACACTCCACAAATCTCCATTGCAGAAACACTGTGACACACACCACACATATACCCCACCACTCACCTTACTCCCATACCTGTTTTAATAAAGATTACCCCATACCCCACTGGTGCAGTAATTGCCCCCCAATGTCCCTAAATTTTCGAACCTGCTGGCAGGGTCAGGCCCTGGGTCTTTTCCTGGGCCCATGTTGCTCCTGCCCTGAGCAGCATGTATTTGCTGTGGTATTTCCAGCCCCCACCTTGATTTTCTACCCCAGAAAAGCTGTGATTCCCTCTTTCAGATGGTAGCTGTGTTAGTCTAGTCTGGCAAAATGAACAAAGAGTCCTGTGGAACTTTTAAAGACACATTTATTTATTGCATGAGGTTTCGTGGAAGAGATCCCACTTTGTCAGATGCTAGAAGCTGTAAAACAAGCAAGGAGTCCTGCGGCATTTAAAGACTAATAAATGTATTTATTGCATGAGCTGTTGTGGGAGAACATCCCACCTTGTCAGATGTTTTGAATCTTCAGAGTGAAGTGGGATGTTCTCCCACAACAGTTCATGCAATAAATAAATTTATTAGTCTTTAAGTGCCGCAGGACTCCTTGCTCATTTTAGTGAATGAGATTAACACGGCTTCCCCTTTTGGAACTTAGAAGCTGTAAGCTCCTCTTCTTCTTTGAGCACTGCTCAGGTACATTCAGTACTAGGTGTCTCCATGCTGGAGTGCCTGATTGGTCGGAACTTTTTGCCCAAGCCTGTGAAAAGAGGGCAGGTGGCCACCACCCCCCGCACCAGCCTGTGGCTATATATGTGGCCACTTCTCGGCCCCTCCCCAGTTTCATTTCTTCCTCCTTAGCGACTGATTGTGGAACTGCCTGCTCCTTGTGCTTTGCAAGCGGTCTATTTCTTTGTTTACTTTATGAGCCTTTCACTTGATTGGGAGCACCTATTCATGGACCTAGTTCCACTGAAAAAGGTTTCCCCTCTCGGGCTGGAACATCGCGGTCCTACACCATCCGCCATGCTGGGGTTTAAACCCTGTGCCGAATGCAACAAGGCCTTCCCACAGGACAATCCCCTTGAGAAGTGCCTCCAGTGCCTGGGCAAAAGCCATTTGGTCACCACTTGCTCCATCTGCCCGTCCTTTAAACCAAGGACAATCAAGGACAGGGAGCAAAGGCGCCGTGCCCTGGCCTCCAAACAGGCTTGGCAACCTTCCCCCTACGCATTGGAGTCTCCTGCAGCACTGGGTGCCAGCTCATCACCGGGACCTACCCGGCACCGTGCCGACAGAGGATGCAGGACCACCTGGGTACTGATTTCGGTACTGCGAACCCGGCACAGCTCTGTGTCTTCGACATGGGGCTCCCCTTGGTGCTGGGCAGGGTCAGTACTGACTCCAACTACCCCAGAAGCAGTCGAGGCAGCAAGGGAGCTCCTCCTACTGCCTTCACTTCCCTCTCCAGTGCCCGCTAGAAGGGGAAAACCAGCCTTCATTTTGAAGGTCTGGGCACAGCGCAAATGGCACTGTTCCCCTCCTCTGCTACTGGGCCTGGGCTCCTGGACATCAGAGCCACCACCTCCTTGAGTCCCAGTACATGGAGCCATCTCCCTGGCACCATATCACCCTGCCATCCCCAATACCGCCCGGAGGGTCCTGAGACACTTCCCCCTCTTCCAGCTCGGGGAAAGGGGCCTTACAGGGCTCCAAATGGCTCTAGTGCTGGCCTTCGGTGCCGTTGCCTTTTCGGTACCACTCCCACGAATGGTCCCCACAGGAGACCCCTGTAACTACACCGGTACCATCCCATTCGGCACCAGTGAGAGCTTTAAACCCTGTACCGTGCTCTTACACGGGGGATCTATCGGCGCATTTTGACCTCCTGTGCTGTGTCTCAGCCCACATGGGAATGGAGGTCCAATCCTCCGAAGCACCCACTGACACCTTATTCGGGGCGGTGTTCTCTTCGGCGGAACCAGTCACAGTTCCCCTCCACCTCAGCGTTTGGGACTTAGCCTCATCCTGCTGGCAAAACCCAGGTTCCATCTCCCCGGTTTCAGATATGGCAGGCCTCAAGTACAGGGTCCTGGGGTCAGAGTTCCCCTCCTTCACCCACCATCCAGTCCCACCTCCTCCTGTGGTGGAAGCGGCCATAGGGCCAGGTCGTGCTCCCCGCGATCCCCTCCCAACATCAAGGGATGGAAGGGAGTTAGACTTACTGGGCCGGAAAGTATATTCCTCCTCAGCTTTCCAGTTGTGGGTTATGAATAATCAGGCCTTGACGAGCAGATATATGCTGGACGTGTGGGATTCAATAAACAAATTCAGACATCTTCTCCCACTAGAGGTGAGGGAAGAGTATGATGCTTTCCTTGAGGAGGGTAAAGGAGCCTCCCAGGACCAGGGCCATCCTTAAGGGGGAGCAAAAGGGGCGACCGCCCTGGGCTTTGGGGGGCCCCACACTTTTGGGAGGTCCCACACAGCTGGCTGGAGTAAGGGAGCAGGGAGCTTCTTCAAGCTGCAAGACTAGCCTGTGGCAGGGAACAGCTCCTGCTGGTCAGGGAAGGGAATTGGGACAGGCAGCATTTGCTTACAGTAACTCTTGACTTAAGTAGCCACCTTCCCACAACTGCTCCCTGAGGGGAAGAGAAAGGGCAAGTGTTGAGATAAAACTTATGGAGCCAGCCTCAGTCAAGCAAATGGGGACAAAGTCAGGAGAATGTCACATCCCCAACCTTTACAAAATAGGATGCTCTTTTTGAATTTACATCAGCATCTCCAGAAGGTGTTCGAGATATTAAAGAACTTTTTTCCTTCTACATTTAACAAGACTTTTCAGTCTTCAGGGATGTCTTTTTGAACAAACTTCTCTGTGCAGATAATGATCTATTATACCTGAGAGAGAAGACCCCAGGCTAGCACTTATATGGAAAGACTGGGTTTTTAGGGTTAATGGCCATCAATCAACACATTAAAGAAGTTTTTTGTCCTTCCTTCTGCACTGTAAATATGCCCCATTGTCATTGATTGCAGTCAGACCACCAGTTCCAAAGCAAGACAAAGAGGAAAGCAGCTATTACAGATACACAGCATGTTGACAAGTTCCAAAGGAGTGGCTGTGTGGGTCTAGTTTAGCAAAACAAACAAGGAATCCTGTGGCACTTTTAAAGACTAAAAAAATTATTTATTTGTTAGCTTTTAAAAGTGCCACAAGACTCCTTGTTTGTTTTACATCAGGGTATCTGAGAGGAGGCCAAAGGTCCCTTGTTTCTTCCTCCCATCCTCAAACAGTACCTGAGTTTCATTACTTAAATTGTGCGGCAATTAACGACTAGCAAAAACAAAACAAAACAAAAACAAAAAAACCAAGGAGTTGTGTGGCACTTAAAGACTAACAAATTTATTTTTTGCATGAGCTTTCATGGGAGAAAATCCTACTTCGTCAGATGCGAACTTCGAAGCACATTCAGCATTGCCTATCCCAAACATCAAAAAAATAGCCACAAGTGTGGCTTAAATATATCATTAAAACTCACTTAAAAATAAAGAGATGTTTAAAGAAATAATAAATGGGTGGGAGCTATTTTCTCTGACTTCTGGGTTTTGAGCCTTTAGGATAAAGTCAGGTCATGTTTTTCTGCTCCTTTCTGCAACTTTTTAGTCTGAGGGCTAGAAATTTATGCTTTTATTAAAGAAAAATTATGACACTGCAGTGTTCCCTCTAAGCTGATGATGCAGCTGAACAAGTTATGGGTGCACTTGGGGAGCCAGTGGGCAGCAGGGAAGAAGCCTGTTGGGGCCTGGAGAACCAGCAGGGAACTTGCTCAGCTGCACCATCAGCTTAGAAGTAACATTGCCTGCAAAGTTTAAAATGGGGGGGCCCCGCACAAAATAATTTTCCCAGGGCCCTGCTCCCCCCCAGGGATGGCCCTGCCCAGCACCTCCTCTTGTCAGCCTGGGATGCAGTGGATACGACAGCCTGCACTATGGCCTCGGCTGTAACCTGGCAGCATGGCTACGGAAAGCCACGGTGCCCCCGGCCTTCCAACAGGTGGCCCTTGATCTGCCCTTCAGAGGCAACGCCCTTTTCCCACCAGAGACCTCAACTGTCTTGGGTACCGCTTGTGACCCCCGGGGGGGAGTTAAAAGATCTTGGCCTACTTCCGGTGGGGCCTCTTCCACGTCCTCCAGCCCCATAAGGCCCGATAGTAAACCGACCCCCCCCCCAACAGCTGCTGGTGAGGACTTAATCTTCACCACCACAACTTCAGTTTGATATCCAGCTGGTGGACCTTCCCGTCACGGCCCCTCCCCCCACAACTCCGGGGAGGGATCCTGACGGGCTAATCAGCAGTATTGATTATAACCAGCCAGACTAGTTGTCAATCACTTTCTGCAAACCCCTGCCGTGGAGTACCCACTGACTTGGGACCCTTCCTACAAGCTGACAGACAGCCCTCCCCACCATCTCGCTCTCTCTCCGTGAGAATGGGTGGTTCAGAGGTTAAGCAGCATCCTCTCCTTTGGTTCGGACCAAGGTTTAACCCATATTCATACCCTCTCTATTAACCCTAATACTTTCAATAACCGAGAGGACTCAACTCTCTGATTTTCCAAGCCTCCTCTACTACCGTAGTGGACAGAATGGAGGCCTGTGGTCTGAACCCACATTGGCAATTCCTGGTTCTGACTCCCAAGGGGCTACCACATCCTTGTACCCGACACTCCGCCGGGAGGGAAGCCTCCCTTCCCCCACCTGCTTCCTTGTGCGGCGATTCCCTTGCCCTTTCCAGGACACATAAGGCGGTCATGGAGCACACTCCAAACATCAAAGTGTGTACTGCCTCCCCTATGCCCATTCCCAACTAAACAGGGTCTTCCCCCATGGGTGCCATCCCCATACCTAGGAGCTAAGCTCACACATGCTTCCCCATGGGCAAAGATCATTCAACATTCAATCTTTCAAAACAGATGTTTGGAAAAACCCTTCGTCGGCTCTCGCTTCCCTTCCCTTAGAAGGTGCTCGCTTCCCTATTCCCAAGGTTGGGGGGGGGAGGAGGACTCTGTTATGCCAAGAAGTGACAAAAAGACCTTATGTGGGGGACAAGGCAATGAGTCACATTTTTTGAAAAACACAAAAACTTTCTATAAACTAAAGTTACGGGAAAAATATCAACAGTTCTGTTTTGCTCAGCGCTTAAATCCCAACACACTCACACACGCACACACATTTCTGCAACAGGGAGGGAGATAGTTACCAGCCTCACATTGCTCAAGTCTTACCCACTGGCCAGGTGGGAGAGCTCAAGTATTGGAGCAGGATCCAGTCGGTTGCAACACGATGCTCCTGGAGTTGCAGAATGAACCCCGAGTCCATTATTTTCTTCACCCTTTTTGTAGGGCCAAAGCCAGAAATTAACATATCTCGTCAGTTGTTTACATCCTTTGAACATGGCTTCTTGATTGTCTTATTCCTGTCACAGTCTTTATCGTGCTGGTGTGATGTTGTTCTCATTCTTCAGCCACCTGGATCTCGCTTATCTCCGGTCTGGCACTCGTCTCCTCCCAAATTACACATACATACCAGTTCAATCACTCCCCCTTGGCATCCCCTCCTTTACATAAAAAGAGAGGTAGAAAAGGTTATATCATTACAATTGCCAAAGAGATAGCCATGTTAATTTAGTCCAGCAAAAAAACCCCAAGGAGTCATGTGGCACTTTAAGACTAACAGATTTATTTTACGCATGAGCTTTCGTGGGAGAAAATCCCACTTTGTCAGATGCTTCGAAGAAAGTGGGATTTTCCCCCACGAAAGCTCATGCGAAAAATAAATCTATTAATCTTAAAGTGCCACGACTCCTTGTTTTTTTGTTTTGTTTTGTTTTTACCATTACATCCTTTTTAGAAGTTACATATGATTAAAACATCAGCTACAGTCTTTACTATTAGTCTGGCGCCTTTTAAACGTAATTGTTGCTCACTGCTGTCCTTTTTACAGCCCAGCTGCCAATTTATCTTAAGCTGTGACTGTCTGGTGTTACAAGGTGAAGTTCGTTTGCAGAGAACCATACACTATTGAATCATTCAGGGTTACAGGATGTTCTTTTGTTTTTACTTAAAGTCAATTATCTTTTGCATAAGAGGGAAAGAGAGGGGAAAAGTTCAGGCTTAAACTCACTACTTTGGTCAGCTGCTAAGGTATATGGGTAATTTAGGCCAGTATAGCCTACATCTCCACCCTTTCTCATTCGCCGCCCTAACTTGTCCTTCCCTTATGTCATCAGCAAAATTAGCGGATGCTTAAATACAGCTCGCGTCCAATTGACCCCCATCCAGGCTTCTAAGGTATATGCTTCTACCTCAGAGGTACTTCAGCCCCTCCTTAACCCATGGAGCAGGCAAACCGTCCCCGCCTGCCAAGCACTGGATGCAAATGCTGGAGCTCGGCCACCAGATGCAACCATCTGGCCAATCGCTCATGGTTTCCATGTGGGAGATGAACTCTCTGGTACTCACTACTACCAGCTGGTCCACAGCTTGGGTGAGCGCACTTGAGAGGGGTCACATTAATTGGGATCTCTGCCTCGTTTTCTCTACCCTCCCTTTCCCCATAGGGGAAAGAGGCTACGTTAATGAATAATAATTCACCCCCTACCCCCCCCCGGCCGCTGATCACCGTTACCAATGTTGTGCCCTAAAGTCAGAACCCCTGGATACAGGGTTTTGCCCCTGACAAAGTGGACCTGTGCCACTTCCCTTTCCGCCAGAAAGGCTGGTGTGGGGCCCAATGGGTAAATTGCCCCAGTCCTCATACCAGGGAGTGCTCTCTCTCTCTCACTCTCTCTAAGGTGGCCACTACCTTCCACTCAAATCAGGAGATCCTCAGGTCACAGAGAACCAGAGGAGATGACATAATAATATCAATATCATCTGGATCCCCCACCTTTGCCATTTGGTCAAAGGTAGAGAAACTCGTCCCTCTGCCTCCCTCTTTACACTCACAGTCACTGCTCGGTCCCACCATGATGGTTCAGAGACCATCCCTAATAGATGGAGTACGAGTCTGGGCCCAATCATCATTTCCCAGAGTTTCCTGCAGTGGTGCCTCTCATCTAGCTCACCCTCCGGGGATGGCCTTAGTGCCTCGGTTACCCCGGCCTAACTCTGGGAGACTTTTGCTCAGGAGTCCCGTGGGTAGAACTCCTTCTTCCTCTACATGATCCGAAGATCTTTGAGCCTTAGTAGTTGCTACTTGGTATGTTATACTTCCGTCCTAAGCGACTACTGGGGTTTTTCTCACATTAAACCCACTCCAAAATTCCTATCAGTGACTGGGAGTTGAAGAACTAGCTGACCCTTAACAGAATTCACCTTTCTGGGTAAGATCTAATAACAATGATAGCATGTTCTTAGAGGACACCTCAGATAAGTGTAAGTGTCTAAAAAGGAGTCAGCTGGATGTGCCCCATTGAGGTGGCGTACCCTCGCTCTGCTCCTTTTGGAGGAGACTCCTTCCTCCTCTAGTACATCTCGAGTCTCCCTTGGGGCTCTGTCTCACAAGGGGTCTCAAACCTGATACACAGCCCTGTGCGTCACCAGGCTTAAGGTTGGTACCATACCGGAGCAGGTCCTTCCCAGTGGTACGAGGTCACATAGGCCAAAGTGAGTTTGGTACCATAGGCTGCGGGGACTGGCAGCAGGGGTGATCACACTCATGAGCCTACCCCTCGGGCATCGCCTTATTGTGATCAGCTCTTCGCCCCCATATTCCTTCGGCCGCTTACCAGCCTCTGAATCTGTTTAGAAAAAAAAAAAAGGGGGGGGGTGGAATAGCAAAAATACCATTTCCTTGTGTCCTCGCAAGGTTACGGATGCTGATAGCCCACCTCAAAAGGGACCATCTCGGTGTTATTGGTAAACTCACATAGGCCTGGGATATATTCTCAGACCCATAGGAAGCCCCACCTGTGTCTTTCTTATATAGTGCCATAGGGTGGGTCAAGCATCTGGCTTTCCCCATGCTGGTCCAAGTGCATCACTTATAAGTGTGCTGTTCGAGGTTGTCAGCTGTCGCCTTTGGTCTTTCACATTCCTCTTTAAACTAGGACGAAGTAAACTCTCCTAGATCCTCCCCAACCGCTCCTGGTAGCCCGTCCCTCCTGCGGGACACCAATTGCACCAGATTCACGTACCCATCTGGCCCATGGCCTGCATATGCTTTACACTGCTGGACTGAGGGAGAGATGATCTACCTCCCTTCCACCACTTCTTGCAGCGTTGGTAACCACCATGGCCAGCCCAGCAGTCCTAAGGCCTTGTGAGCTCCCCCATAGGAATTACGCCAACACGTGTTGCTGCCAGAATGTGTCTCTGCCAGTACCCTCTCAGGTAGAGCAATTAGAGATGCATTCATCGACCACAGCAAGGATGCTTTGGTACCACACTTACGCGTAAGGTGATCTCAGGCTGCCCTGTCCACTTACTTCAATGGGTGCTTGGACAAACTGGGCCTACTTCTCTCCAGTAGCTTAGATCTTTCATTCCCAGGCTACCTAAGGTCAATCCCTTAGACCCCTCGAGGACCTTGCTCGTTGGACAACTATCCATGTTGGAGATATGTGGTGCTGAAAGCAGAAGAGCCAAATCTACCCGCCATCCATCAGCATGGCTAGCAGGCACCTATATTGCTGAATGTATCCGAGCAGCACTCAAAGAAGAACGGTGAGTTACTTACCAGTAACTGTCCTTCTTCGAGATGGGCTGCTCGAATTCATTCAGAACCCTCCACCCCTCCTCACATTTGGAGCTGGCGACTCCTAGGAACTGAGTGGGGGGCTGGGTGGCGGCCACATATATAGCCACAGGGTGGCATGGGGGGTGGTGGCTGCCTGCCCTCTTTTGACAGGCTAGGGCAAAAAGTTCTGACCAATCAGGCACTCTGGCACGGAGACACCTATCACTTGGTAAGTAACCCACCAATCTTCAAGTATCTGACAAAGTGAGATTTCTCTCACGAAAGCTCATGCAATAAATTAATTTGTTAATCGTTTGAAGTGCTGCAGGACTCTTTGTTTGTGATTCCCTGTGAGTCTCTGACTCCAGGAGGTGAAGATTTAGAGACCTTGGGCTATGCTGAGACTGTCAGGCCCGGGCTGTTCACCAAGGCAGGAAGCAGCTCCCCCTCCTCCACTTAGTGCAGCTGCGAGGGTGTTTACATCAACCAGAGTCCCCCAGAGACAGGTCAGGAAATGGGGAGGAGAATAGAGAGACCCAAGCTGACACAGGGCTGGAACTAGGGCAGACAAAGCATGGGGTGAGAGGGCTGGGGGAGGACACTGCTTCAGGTTACATGGGGTAGAAGGTATACACTGGGGAAGATGGGGTGGAGGTATACAAGCGAGTGGAGACAGGATGACTAAATAGCAGGTGTGAAAAATCAGGATCAGGGCCAAGAGGGCATAACAGGCACCTGTATAAGAAAAAAACCCTGACAATTGGGACTGTCTCTATAAAATCAGGACATCTGGTCACCTCGGAGAATGTGGGGTTGGCTGGGTCTGCCCGCATTTCTTTTGTCCTGCAGTGGCTGTTGTGTCAGAAACAGGAAATCCCAGGGCGTTCAGCCCAGAGGGATCACGCCCTTCCCATCAGAAATCAGATCCCTGATCTAGGGGGCTGCACCCCTTCCTCCCAGAAAGCTGTAAGGTCCATTCCCGCCTCTTTCCCCACATGTGGTGTCCCGTGACCCTTCCCCACCAACTGCAGAGCCCTTGGCTGCCCCCAGGGACCCTTTGCCAAGAATGTCATGGTCCAGAGCCCTCCACGCTATAACTACAAGGGTCCGGAAATAGCAGCCCTGACTCTGAGCCGGCCCACCCCTTCTCAGGCACCGCAGGGCCATTGCACTGGGCATGGGGGATGGCGCCCAAGTTATGCTGTCTCTTGCTGCTTACACTGCTGGGCCGGGGGAGTGTGGCCAGGACTGGCCCCACATGGAAACAGGGCCAGACACCCACAATGGTCAATGCCACAGGTAAGTGCTGCAGGAAGCAGCATCCCAGGGAGACTGCAAGGCAGGGTGTGTGAGGGGTGGAGAGAAGAAGCTGAGGTCCAGATTGCTAGGAAGAGGCCATGGGGGGGGGGGGAGCAGGGGAGTGTCTGGGCCAGGGCTGGGCCCCAGTGATGTCTTGGGCTAGGGGAGCCAGTGAGCATGTGGGAGAGGCTGGGGGAAGCTGTGACAGGTGGAGGATGGCTGTGCCAGGCTGGGATGGGGGTGCTGGCCCATGGGCAGAGTCTGATTGTGGCTGGGTAGGTAGGGGGGCTGTGACCAAGGGGAGGCTGTGTGGCTGGGCCAGGCCAGGCGTAGCAAGTTCCCCATTTCTATGTGTTCCCCCTGACCCAGAGTCAAAGGCTGCTTTCCTGCCCTGTGGCGGATCAGAGACTGGAGACGGGTCTCCCCCAGCTCAGCTCACGCTGTTCTGGCACCAGAAGGACTTGCTGCTGAGCCTGAATGTGACCCTGGGGGAGCCACCGCCCCACACTGGGACTGGCATCGGGATCCAAGGGTCACTGGTGCTGCCCAGAGTCTCCACCTCGGATGCAGGTCTCTATGCCTGCCAATGGGACGGGACTCACAAGCAGGCCGTGCTGCTCAGCGTGCAGGGGAGCCGTGAGTCTGGACTGGCTGATATTGGGGGCAGGGCGTGGTAGGAAGGTCTGGACTGAGCAGACGATTGGGAGGAAGGTGGTTGGAAGGCAGCATGGGAGCATGGGGATGCCAGTGGAATGGGCTGAGCCAAGGCAAGCTATGAGATGGGAGGTAGCTGGGCGGGGGGAGGGGGGGCTTGGCCATGGGGCTGATCCAGGAGGCTGAGTCTTAGAGGGGTTTGGGGGATGCTAGTGGGGTAGCCAGCAGGAGGCCGGGAGGGTAATCCAGGGGGCAGCAAGGGACTGGCTTATGGTCTGAGCCTCCTGTGACCTGTGCCAGGGAAGCTGTACATCTCTGGGACACCAGGGGGGCAAGTCATGCTCCCCTGCAATGGAGGAAATGCCAGCAAGACGCCCACTGTGGTCTGGTCCTGGGACAATGGGACTCATCAGCCTGTCCGTTATGGCCCACGGCACTGGCTCAACGGCAGCACCCTGTTCATCAAGAAGCTGACTCTGGATGATATTGGGTGGTACCAGTGCCAGGCCGGGAACCAGAACTGGACTGTGTACCTGAGCCTGGGAGGTGAGGTACCCTGCCATACTGCCTTCTCCTGCGTTCCTACCCTACAACCCCCCCCCCCCCGTCCCTGACTGTCCCTGTCCCCCACAGGGGAGCTGTCAGTCTCAGTGCCAGAGGGTAACAAGGCCCATCTCCCCTGCAATGGATCCATGCCGGACACCTGGGTCCAAGGCTCCCTGTCCTGGGTCAGGCTGGGGCCAGGTGGCTCACAGAAGCTGCTGTTGGCAGTGGCAGCACAGCGCAGTGGAACCTATGCATTTCAGCTCATCCTGGGCACTGGGGCAGCCCTGGTGCTGCCGGCAGTGACGCCCAGCCAGGCTGGGACCTACTTCTGTGTCAGTGGTAATGCCAGCCATGCCTTGGAACTCATGGTCACACCTCTTGCAGGTAGGGGGCAGAGTAACTGTGCAGAGTGGGGGTCATGCCATGTGCAGGTGGGGGCCAGAATAACCATGGGGGTCATGCCACAGGCAGGTAGGGGGTAGAGTAACTGTGGGGATGGTGATTGTTTCCCATGCAGATGGCAGGACAGCGTAACTGTGGGGTGTCATGCCCCCTACTAGTGAACATGTCTTTTCCTGGGTGGGGGAGGTAGGTGGTCCTTAGTGGATGGGGACAAGGACAATAGCAGGGTGTGGGGAGCAGGGGAGTGGATCTGGGGTGGTTGGCCCTTGTGGGATGGAGGGTCGGGACAGAGGCAGTAGCAGGATGAGAAGAATGGGGAGTGCGGGGGGAACATAAGGTGTTGGTAACCACGTTTCTGCCCAGGGACATGGCAGTACTGGATCGTGGGGGCAGCGGCTATGGGATATGTTGTTTTTGGCCTGGTCTCCCTGTATGGATACTGCAAGATCCACCGAGGTGAGTGGTAGATCAGGGACGCCCCCAGCCACTGCCCCACATCTCATCCTTTCTTTGTGGCCCTGGCCCCCAACCTCTGGGGTTGCTCTGTGTTATGGGGTGGAGGGTGCCCTGGGCTCAGCCCTCAGGGCTCCCAGTGCTCTGGAGAGGGGTTCCCAGTATGGGGCAGTGTTACTCGAGTGGAGCGTGGGCCAGCCATGAGGAGCAGAGGGGAACAGACCTGGAGGAGGGATGCTGGGGTAAAGGTGGGGAGAAGGCAAGGCATTCAGGGCGGTGACTGGTGCCCCTGTTCCACCCCCTCACCACCCTGTGCTGTCTGGTTCCAGCCTTGCAGAACAGGAGGAGGAGGCAGCACCTGATGGATCCAGCCAGGAGGTGATTGAGGCACGCGGGTGGGGGATATTACCCCTAGGGAGTGGGAGAGTCTGTGCCCCAGATGGGATGGGGAGGAGTCTCTGGGAGCTGCAGGGTGCAGGTGAGGGTTAAAGTAAAGGATAATGCCCTAGAACACCATTCTGGGCCTCCCCTACTTTTAGGGAGCCAGAGTTCCAGGCCCTCTAAAAATTGGGGAACACCCCAAGACACTGCATTCCGGGACCCCACAAAATAGGGGCACGGACTGGAATGCTGAGTTCTGGGGCCCCCTAAAAATAGCCTGGAACACTGCCTGGTGCATATGGCCAGCACCTGCAGTCCCTAGCTGCAGAGGCATCACTGGCTGGGGGAGGGACCCAGGGCACGGGCCCAGGCCCCACCGCCAGCCTGCAGGCCCCGCCCCCTGGCCAGGTACAGGGCCAGGCGCTGCTGTGTCGCCGCATGCCGCTAGGTCCCGCATCCCCGGCTGGAGACAGGGCCAGAAGCGGCTGTGGCTGGCGGGGCCCTGCATCCCTAGCCAGAGATGGGGCTGCCACTGGTGTGCGCAGCTGGGCCACGGATTGCCTGCCACGGCCGCAGGTGGCTAGGCCCCAGATCCCTGGCAGGGGCTGGGGCCGGAAGTGGCCGCAGGAAGCCGGGCCTTGCATCCCCAGCCAGGGATGGGGCCGCCACAGTCGCTGGCGGCTGGGCCCTGGATCTCCGGCTCAATTGGGCCAGAGATTCGGGGCACCGGAACTGGGGTTTGGGGCATGTGCCCCGGGGTGCCCAGCGCCAGCGACCCCTCTGCCTAGAGAGCTGCTCCAAGCTGGGAGCTTTTAAAACTCTGGGAGCCTCTGTGCATGCTCAGTGAGACCTTCCTCTGGCTGGAGGAGCAGCAGGTGGCCAGCCCATGCTGCTCCAGCAGCCAGGTAAGAGGGTAGACGGGGCAGCTGGGGACAGAGCAGGATCAGGCTGGCTGGACGGTGTTGGGGGGGAGATTGAGGCGGCTGGTGGGGTGCTGAGAGAGTGGGAGGGCAGGATTGGGCCATCTGTGGGGGATATTGGTGGAAGATTGGGCCAGCTGGGGGGTATGGGGGCAGGATCAGGCTAGTTTGGGGGGGTGATGGGAGAGTGGGGGGGCAGGATTGGGCCTGCTAGGAGGTATGGGGGGTAGGATCAGGCTGGCTAGGACTGGGAGAGCAGGGTGGGCCTGCGATGGTGTGAGGGGGGCCCACCCCTGCAGCAAGGGGGCCCACCAATTTATACTTTGACCCCTGGTTGCAGGGTAGCTCTCAGACACACACACTGAAGGATGGGGATGGGCGGCCATTTCTCTGTCGGCTGAGGGAAGGGAACTGCTGGGAATGGGAGGGTCTCTGACCTGGAGGAGGTTATGGGGTGCCTGGCAGCAGAGTGGGGGATATCTTTAGGCCAAGGGGTGTCTGGGAGCTTCAGGGGGCAGGGTGGGCCAGGTCTCTGTCCTGGAAGGTCTGCGACTAGCTTCTCTGTGCTCTTTCCCAGGTTTTTCAAGTTGACTGCGAATGGGGCTCATGCCTCTTATGTGCCCACCATGCCCCCCATGGGCCCTGCTGGTGAGTGACCACACCCACTGTCTCCAGCACGATCCTTCTCCTAGCACTCTTGGCCCTGCCTCCCACAACGTTCTGCCCCCCATGGTACCGTCTGTGAGTGCCCCATCAGTGCTGCCCTCCGAACCCTCCAGCACCACCCTTCGCCCTGCATTCCTGCCCTGCTCCACCCCATAATGTTCTGCCCCCATGGACCCTACCAGTGAGTGACCTCCACTGCCCCCTAGCACTGCCCTTCTCACAGCAATCCCCATCCTGCCTGCCAGTGAGTGCCCCTTACTAGCTGCTCCCCAGCAATACCCTTCTCCCAGCATTCCCTGCCCTGTTCCCCCCAGGAACATCCTGTGTCCCATGGCCCCACCTGGGAGAGCCTCCCCACCCTCTGCCCCCAAGCTCCCCAACATCTGGCAGTGGGCTGGATCCAGCCAGCATCTGTTCATAAGTAGCAGCCACTCCCACCCCCCCCCAGTGGCCACTGCATAGATCCCCCATGCACAACTCAACATCTATAAGTTACACACAAGGGACTCACAGCACTCAGGGAAGACATTAAGAATGTCTCCACTTCATCACCCCAACCACCCCCGGGTGCCATAGGCTATTTCCCCCCCCCCGCGGAGCTCAGGGACCAGTTAAACTGGAGCAAGTTAGACCCAAGGAGGCTGAGTTGTCATAAGCCCAGGCAGACAATGGGGAAGCTGAGCTGCCCCAATGCCTGCAGGACTGGCTTAGATGATGCATGCCCTTTTGATCCTAACAGGTGCCCCGCACCTCATGCTACAAAGGAAAAACCCCCACGGTCCTGGCCAACCTGACCTGGGGAAAAGTCCTTCTCAACCCTGAAAAGGGCCATCAGTGCAGCTCTGAGCCCAGGAGTCACCCAGCTGTGCCAGGCTGGCTCTCTGGCCACTTCAGGGCACTGCTGCACACTGTTTGTCCAGCATCTATGTCCAGCCCCATCTGCAGCCAGGGCTGGGCCCTGGCAGTCAGAGGAAAGTGAAACTAAAAGTGGAGATCCAGCTGGCCAAGGTGTGGGTGGAGTACAATTCCTTCTGGACCCTTTAGGCAACCAGATGCTGCTCTGCAGCATGGGACTGGATCAGCAGCTTTGGCTTAATGTAGAGCTCCCTTGCCACATCTGTACTTTTACCCCATCCCCAGGGCACCACAGTGCCACCACAGGCTGGGGGACGGGAGTGCTGAGTTCTCCAGCTCCTGGGCTGGTGGGGTGCGACCAGGGGTTAAAGTGGGCTGGAAAGACTGAAAAATAGCAGGCCCTGGAATACAACGTTTGGCCACCATTTTTTGTTTTTAGGGGCCTGAATGCTGGTTCCCTAAAAATAGCAAGCCCCCGAACAGCATTCCGCTGCGTTCCGGTAGGCAGGGGCAGGGCCGGTTCCCCTGCGCATGTGCAGGCTACAGCTTCCTGGCCCAGTGCACTGCTGCTGACTACCATGGCAGGCTGGCTTGAGCTGTGGGGAGCGAGTATTGGGGGCACTTGACCTCGGGCTGGTTATTGGGGGCTGGGGGTTGGTATTGGGGGCCAGGGTAGATTTTGGGGACAGTGGAATGGCTGTTGGGGGCAGTAGCTGGGGTGCAGGAGGGGGTCCCAGATGTGTGGGAGAGGGGCCCACCCATGCAGGGGGGGGCCCCCACCCTATTAAGAGGGTTCCAGGGCCCGCCAAATTATACTTTAACCCCTGGGTGTGAGTCTCAGGGCTGGCCAGTCGCCATGTCTGGATGCACTGATCCCCTTCTCTCAGCTGCCCAGGCCACTCAGTGTGCCTCTCCCCTGTGCTGCCCCTCCTCTTGCTGTTTGTGTTCTGGGAGGAGCCAGTACTCACCTTGACCCCCCATTCACAGATGTGGGGCAGACTGATGCAGTACCCTATGAGAACGTGGGGCCAGGCACAAGAAGACGAGGGAGGCCATTTCCTGCAGAGGGGCCTATCAGAGCCCCTGAGTCAGAAGGTGAGTGTCAGCCCTAACCCAGCCCCCATGGGTTCCCCAGCACAGCACGAGGGGATGTGCAGGGGTTAAAGTATAAACTGGTGAGCCCCAGAACCCTCCTAATCAAGTGGGCCCCCTTCCCGCATGGTTGGGCCCCCCCCCCCCCCCGGGGCCGGGCCCCCCCCGCCCCCGGGGCCCCCCCCCCTGCCAGCCTGATACTTCTCCCCCATACCCCCCAGAGAGTCCGATCCTGCCTCTCCACTCTCCTGTCACTCCCCAAAGCTGACCCAATCCTGCCCCCCCACACCCCCCAGCTGACCTGATCCTGCCCTCCATACTGCCCCAGCTGGCCCGATCCTGCCCCCCTGATCTCCCATCACCTCCCCTGCCAGCCCGATCCTGCCCCTGCAGCTGGCCTGATCCTGCCCCCCTGCTCTTCTGTCACCCTGCCAGCCATCCTGATCTTGCCCCCCACACACCTCCAGCTGGCCTGATCCTGCCCTGTCCCCAATCACCTCCCTGCCCCCTTACCTGGCCACCAGAGTGGCGCTGCCTGGCCACTTGCTGCTCCTCCAGCCGGAGGAAGGTCTTACTGAGCGTGCACAGAGGCTGTGTGCATTCTCAGTGAGCACTTACTCAGAGCAGGAGTTTTAAAAGCTCCTGGATCGGAACAGCTCTCAGCCAGCTGGAAGAGTCTGTCTTTCAGCCGGCTAGGGATTGCAGCTGCTGGCTGTGCACAGCTGGCAGTATTCCGGGCTATTTTTAGGGGGCCCCAGAATGCAGTGTTCCAGGGGGTTCCCCTATTTTTAGGAGGCTTAGAATGCTGGGTCCCTAAAAACAGGGGGCCTGGAACAGCATTCCAGGGCATTCCCCCTTACTTTAACCCCTGGGGGTGTGGGGAGCAGAGGGGGGGCAGGCACCCAGATGGGGTGGGGGGTAGTGATGAAGGCCACAGACTGAGGTGTGCAGTACAGATGGCACGGGGGGACACACGGGGATAGTGGGGGGGGATGGATTCTTAGATACAGTGGGGCAGCAATGGAGGCTCAGCCACAGGCAGGGAGGGCAAGAAAGGGGAGTTATGAGGAGTCGTGGGTCACAGATGGGGGGTGGGCCAGGGAGTGGGAGGGACTGGCAGGTGTAGTGAGCAGGGGATTACAAGGACTGGTGGGGAGGGAGATCAGTGCCCCCCTGGGGTCTGTGGTGAAAGAGAGCTCAGAACAGGGAGGAGGATAAAGTGAGGGGGTGCTGAGGATAGCAGGAGCCACCTTGACACCCTCCCTCCCCCAGATGAGGAGGAGTATGAACACCCGGACAGTGAGGGAGAGCCAGCACCTGAGGGTGAGTGGGGGAGCACGGAGGGGATGGGATGGGGGAGGGCAACTGGGGAATAGGGAGGTAATGGAGTTGGGTGGTGCTGGAGGGGGGGGAAGAATAAGGGAGGGGAATGGAGAGGGGTACTGGGAGGGGAGAGAAGGGGGAGTGTAAAGGGGGAATGGGGAGGGGATGGGATGGGGGAGGGGATCAGAGGAATGGGCAGAAGGTGATGGAAGGAGCGAGGACTGCACCCCCAGAACCATGGTTTGCGGTCACCCTGCTCTGGTTTTCTCTCCTGGCTCCAGAAGGTGATGGCTATGAAAACACCAATGGGGACATGAAAGTGTGCACGGGAGACAAGAGGTTGAGCGGTAACAGCCCCCACCCCAACTACCCCTGGCTCCACCAGCCTCGCACTCTGCACCACCCACTGTACAGGAGAGGGGATGAGACTGACCTTACCCCCAGCCAGCCAGTCCCCCACCCTGGGGACAGACAGCAGTTGGCAGCCACTAGAGGGGAGCAGTCCCATGCTCCTTCCCCCCTGCCCTAGCAGGCAGCTAGTCCTTGCCCTGTGGCCCGCTGGGAGCTGGTGCCCCTAGAGAGGAAAGGCCCCTGCCTCATTCCCCACCCCCTACCCTCAGTCTCCCTTTCCCTACCCTCCATTGGGACCTGCAGTCTCCATACTGGGTGAACCTCAGGGCCCATTTAAGGGTGAAACCCCGGTGTGCCCTTGCTTGCTCATGACACCCAGCCCCCCCCCCCCAGATGACACCTGCTACGAGAACAGCCTGGAAGAAAGCAGAGCTGGAGGCACCTGTGTTTCAGGTAATTGGGGCACTGGGGTGAGGGGAGCAGGGCTGATTGTGGGGGGGGCCTGGAGACTCCCTGCCCCCCAGGGTCCCCATATCTCTCATTCATTGCCCCCAAGGTGCTCCATGCTACTCCAATGCTTCCGAGGGCCCCAGGGCCAAAGACCTGGCATCCCAAGGTAACAGTGCATGGTGCTGGGGGGCTGCCTGGAGGACGCACAGTTGTAGGGACATCCCCATCCCACTCTATATAGCCTCTCCAGGTGGGAGGGGCCCATCTCCTTGGCACAGCTTCCCCAGCCCTGCCCCATCACCAGAGAAGTGTGGGGGGAGGAACGGGGTCCTCACCTCTGCTAACTGCCCCCCCCAGTGACATTGTCCATTTGCCTGGTAATGGGATCCCAGTGACTCCAGGCAATTGGGGGGGCTGCTCTGCAGGGACCAGGCGGCTACTGACTGGGGCTGCCCCCATTTTGGCAGATGGTGAGTGCTACGAGAATGAGGAGGTGGATGGTGCCCTGCTGAGTCCTGGTGCTGCACGCCTTGTTACAGGTGTGTGGGGCAGGGAGCATGGGAGGGCCTGGGTCCTCCCCCCCCCCCCCAGGATCTGTGGAAAGGATGAACCCTGGGTTGCCTCTTCGGGGTGCTGTGTGTGAGAGTGGGGCAATTCCAGGATGGCTATGGAAGTCCTGTGGGGGGGTACCAGGATGCGTATAGGGGTTACTGTGTGTCCTGGGGCCTCTCACCTGTGACAGGTCTTTACCCCCAGACCTGCGACTGCTGCTGCTGGGTGCACCTGAGGAGTCGGGGCGAGATCGGCAGGACAGACAAAGTGAGGACTCTGCTGGTGAGAGGGGCTGGGAGCTTTCCTGGGGGGTGGGGTGGCGGGCGAGGGGCCCCCTAACCTTTCCCTGATGTCCCTTGACCCCCACAGGTTCCCAGGCCTATGAGGATATGGCCGGAGCTCTGTATGCGGCCCCCGTCCGGCGCTTCCGTGACTGCACCCAGGAGGAAGGTGAGTGTTGAATGTCCCACCCTGGGATCGCCCATATCCCAGCAGCTGAGTCCCCCACGCTGTCGGGGGTCGTCCCTAGAGTCAGCATACCAAGGTTCTCCCCCCTCCCTGGGTCACCACTACCCTGGCACCCTGATGCCCTGCGGTTGCCCCGTATCCCAGCATGAAAAGAAAGGACGATTCCTGGCTCTGGACCCCCCGGTCAAGCCCTTCCCCATATCACAGCCTTACGCTGCACCTTGGATGTTATTGCCCCAGCTGCCCTCTCCAAGGCCAGGGGACCTGGTGGTGGGACTCCCTGGGAAAAGGGCTAGAAGGGCTGAGTCCTTCCTCTCTCTGCCATGGAGACAAGGTGTGCGTGTGTGTGTGTGTGTGTGGGGGGGGTAACAGCACCCTGTCCTGATTCTGGCCCTGGTTCCCATCCACAGATGCTGATTCCTATGAGAACATGGAGGCAGGGCCAGGTTGCCTCCTGCCTGCCCAGGAAAGGAATGCTGAGCTGCGCAGAGATGGTGAGTGGTGGAAGTGACTTGAAACCTCAGGTTTAGTCAGTGGAGATTTGGGAAGGCTGGGGTCAGAGGTCAGCAGGGGGTGCCCCTCCACTCAAACTCACCATATTGCTTTCCTTGCAGCAGCTGGGCTCAAGGCCCGTGTTCCTACCAGCACAGAGCCCAGCAGGCGGCCTGGACCCCTAAGCGGAGAGAGGAGCTGAGCACAGGAGCCCATGGCAGGGTCTGGCTGCCCTGCCCCCCCCCACAGACCTGCTTCTTATCCTAGCTCCACAGCTGGGGCAGCACCACACCCTGCCTTGGGTGACAAAGTTGGCCCCCAGGCTGTGGGGGACCTGTGGGTGACTCCAGGTGTTGCTCCCAGTGGTGCACCAAGGGTCTCCAACACGTGGGAGCCAACCCCACATTTGTGCCTTCGCCTCGCACCGTTGCACAGAGCAGGAGGTAGCCTGGTACCACCCCCTGGGCTGAGGAGGGGGGTCTGTATCTATGGGGGTTGCAAATTCAGGCTTTGTTCTGACTCCTCCCAATCCCCTGCCCTTACCCTGTGCATGGTGCTCACTGCTCAGGCAGGTGAGCTTTCCAGGGCCAGTTTTGTTCTGTATTTTTTCGGGGGGAGGGGGGGCAGTGTAAAATATAGTTGGTTCTTACTGGTAAAAAAGTGCTTGTCCTGCTTTTGATTGTTTTTTTAAGATGCAAAGTCACAGCTGAGGATTCAGGAAATGCTTTTCTCCTTTGAGCGCTGCTCACATCATTTAGTTACAGGTGTCTACGTGCCGCAGCGTATGATAGCTTGGAAAGTCTTTAGTGTTAGCCTGTCAGGTCAGGGCGTATGGCCAACACCCCCTGCACACCGCAACCACCGCTATATAGGTGACCATGACCCTGACCCCCCCAGTTCCTTTTTCTGCCATTGTCGGTTCGGATTAGCGTTACCTTGCATTCAACCCCGGCTTCGGTGCAGAAGATGAAGAAGCAGACCAAAGCGGCGCCATCCCCTTCAGCACCGCTGGTCACAGTACCGCCCCTTGTGGTACCGCTGCCAAGCCTGGTACCACCATCAAGCCCAGTACCGGTGGACCCAGCACCGTTGCCGACACCGCCCCTTCTGGTGCCATCACTTCCAGTACTGTTGGCCCCAGCACCCACAACAGCCACACCAGTACCTGCACCGTCACATGGCTTTTTGCCCTCCTCCAACCTGGTACTGTCAACTAGCCTGACACCAGGTCCAAGTACTGCAGCTCCGCCCCTTTGCTCCTCCGAGGAGCTCTTGGTACTGGACTACCGGATGTTGGGGGGGGAGGTCTTCCAGATCATTCTCCAAGGACCCCTTCCTCCCCCCCGCCCCCCAGGAGGAACATTTGAGAAAGCAGCCTCGAAAAAGCTCTGTGTCACCGAGCTCAAGGAGACCCTGGCCATCGGGAGAAGTCTCTGCTCCCTCCATGGCTCCTAGGCCGCCAGCGAGGTCACCACACAACGAGTGGACTCTCAACTGGCTGTACGTGACGGCAGATGATGTCTCCTCCTGTTATGCTTGATCGCCGGTGCTGGAGTCCTCAGATTTCTCTGACGATGAGCCAGACCCTGATTCTACTCAACGTAGCAGATCAAGGGCTCAATCATCTGTGTCACCTGATGAGTGCCTAACTGACATGTCTGCCGACTGCAAAGGAGATTCCCACATTGAGCAGGACCTCCTCTGCCACATGGCAGCAAATCTGAAGCTGAAGCTGGGGGTGATCCAAGAGGAAGATGATTCTCTCTTTGACACATGCCATAGAGTCCCTCTGGCTAAGGTCGCAATTCCCCTACACTCTGGGGTGTTTCATATTGTCTAAGAATGTTGGCAAATGCCTTCTTCAATTCCACAAGTCTCCAAAGTGGCAGACAAGAAATATTCTGTCTCTCCGGAAGGATTCCCCTTCCTATTCCACCATCCCGCCCCAGGATCCCTGGTGGTTGATGTGGTAAACCAAAGGGAGGGACAGGGCCAGCCGAACTCCATGCCCAAGAACAGAGAGGCAAGGAAGCTTGACCTTTCAGGAGGGAAAGTTTACTCTTCTGCCGCCCTCCAGCTGCGTATTTCAAATCACTCAGCCCTGATGATGCGCTACGTCTTCAACTCGTGGGAGGCCATGTGAAATCTCCCTCGACCATCCCTGAGGAGAGCCTGAGAGACTTCAAGGCAATGCTGGACGAAGGAGAAAGGGCATCCAGGGATGCACTCACGGCAACTTGGGACGTAGTAGATACAGTGGCACGCACAATGGCATCCGCAGTTGTTATGCGCCACTTGGCCTGGCTCCAAAACTCCAGCCTTTCCACACAGATGCAGCAGATTATTCAGAACCTTCCCTTTGAAGGTCCTGACCTCTTTGCATCTTCCAGAGACGCGAAGCAGCATGGTATGAAGGACTCAAGGGCCACACTCCGATCCCTCGGAATTTACATTCCTCAACCTGTTAGGCGCTCCTTGAGGTCGCATCAGCAGCTGCAGCAACAGTTACAGCAACTGAAACAGCAGCTGCAACTGCAGAACCAGTTCCCGAGATCCCTCCAGTTTCCCCAGTGCCATCTTGGGGACCTGGACAAAGAAAATAGCCGATCAGCTAAAGGGGGTAAGCTGAGCGCCTTGCAGTCTGGATGGCACGGACAGGGATTGGACCGCTCTTAGGGCTGCAAGCAGTGTTTTTGACGGTCCCTCAGAGGGCAGTGCTCCAGAGCCCCTGTTCTTCCCCCACCGCCTCCATCACTTTGCTCCACGGTGGACCCGTGTCATGTCAGACCAGCGGGGCCTCGACACAGTGGCACGAGGTTCCCACATCCAGTTCCTTTCAAGCCCTCAGGACAGGAAACCGCCCCCTTGCATAATATCAGAAAATCCAGAACTGCTGGGCAGACTTAAGGTCGAATGCCAGAAGCTACTCTCCCTCGGAGCTGTAGAAAAGGGTCCCAAAAGGGAGCGCGGCAAAGGGTTCTATTCCCGCTACTTCCTGGTCCCCAAATCCAACAGGTACCTACGACCTATTCTAGCCCTCAGAGCACTCAACAAACACGTAAAAAGAATAAAGTTCCACATGGTTTCCCTGCTCCAGATTGTCCCCTCCCTGTCCCCGGGAGACTGGTTGGCAGCCCTTGACCTAAAAGACGCTTACTTCCAAATAGCCATTTGACCCCCACCACAGATGTTTTCTCAAGTGCACCAGCTGGGAAACTCGGAGACTGAGGCAAAAGGTGCCATGGCAGTACCGAGGACAAAGCCAACTGTGGCTTTGAACTCTGCGCTGTGGGTTGGTGCCGAGACTCCAGTGCAGGAGTTGCTCGGGGTGCTGGTGGAGCACTAGTCACTCAGGTGGCATCAGAGGTGGGCACGCGGTCCTTGGCAAGAGTGTGTAAGCACCACTCTCTGTCCTTGTGAGTCCCACATTTAAAGGACTGGCAAATAGAGCAGTTCACCGTGAGGTGCGACTCACCCAGGTACGTGAGGCATTTCTTGTAAGGATCATCGAGTGGAAAAGGTTTGGAACACACCAGACATGGTTCAAAGCCTGCCCAGCATTTTAATTTTGCATGAAGGAAAGACAGGCATTTCCTTTCTCAAGGTTTGGCTGATCTGAAACCGTCGCTGAGGGCGGAAAAGGGAACTGTGAGTGTCAGGGTCACGATCACCTATATAGCTGTGGTCACAGCACAAAAGGGGCATTGGCTGTGTGCCCTGACCTGACAGGCTAAAGCTAAAGACTCTCCGAGCTACCATGCGCTGTGGCACATAGACACCTGTAACTGAATGATGTGAGCAGTGCTCAAAGACAAATTTCTTATCCCAGCCAGGTAGGTCAGGGAACTCAGAAGTCTGGCTGCATCTAAGCTGGGGTGGGGCCCGCTATGTGCAGCTCAAGGGCTGGGTGGTGGTGGTCACAGCCTTGCACTCCCCTACTTTTTCAGGGCTGGAGGCAGCTTTTCAGCCTTACTCCCATCAGAAGGAAGACTGGATGGGCAGCCCCCTGGACATTTGAAAATCTGACCGGAATCAGCATCAACTTGTCTTTGTCAAAGTGGAGACTGATCCCTAGAGAGGGTACATTGGGTATCTCTGACAGTTGAGGGGGAGGAAGCAGTTCTATGGGACTCTAGGTGGGTGGGAGGCATTGAAGGAATCAGAAAAATGGTGGTCCCACACTCACCAGACTCACATTCCAAAGGGAAAGCTCTGTTAGTCTAGTTCAGGACTCCTTGTTTGTTTTACAGGATCACATTGAGATGCTCACAGAGTGCTCACCACTCAAGCAGGTGACTGAGCTGCAGGGCCAGAGGAGAAAATGGGGGGCGGGGGTGTGACTTAAGGTAGGGAAATACACTGCTCTGTTAGCTCCCTTTACTAACTGGCTCCCTTCTTTTTTATCCTGCCTTATTTACAATGCAGTTCCGAGAGAATGGGAATCCCTTTGAGACTTGTCCATTCATGTAGGTAAGGGAACGGTGGGTTACTCACCAGTAACTGCCCTTCTTTGAGATGGGCTGCTCATATACATTCTGTTGTAGGTGTCCACTTGCTGCACCACCTGATTGGTTGGAAACTTTTTGCCCTAGTCTGTCAGAGCAGAGTCAGTGGCCACCGCCGTCTCTGGCCACTCCCACGGCTATATATATGGCTCCAACCCTGATCCTTCTTATCGCTAACTCTGAATAGTGGGGACGGAGGTGTGATGAAGTAAGAAAACCTCTTGGGTTACTGTGGTTCTTCTTTTCTGTTCCTGTTCTTTGGTGATGGTATTCTGGTGATGGGACACAGGGGTGTGATAACTATAGGTACCACTAGGGGGGGAGAGGTTTTAGTGCGACCTTACCTGGACCCCCTGGGGGTGACAGGTTGTGGCCAGTTTAGACCAGGGGCAGGGCAGCTGGATAGAGAGGAGAACAAAGGGGAGAGAGGGAGGAGGGAAGATGGAGGTTGGAGGGGCAGGACCTCCGGGGCTTGTCCTGGGGGTTTACTATCTGCCCTACTAGGTGATCTGAGAGCCAACTGTCCTAGCTGCTGTGCAAAGTGGATTGCTAATAAACCCTCTGACTGCTATACTGGCTGAGTGTCACTGCTGATTGGGACGGCTGGGACCCTCGTAGGGGGAGGAACCCCCCCCAAGGGAGACCAGACAGAGCAAGGATCGGACTCTCTGGGCCTGGATTTGGGAAGCTGGCTACAGGTAGCGTGGAGACCCTGGTGAATGGGAGAAAGCTCCACCGTAGCAGAGTCCCTGGTGGGCTGTGAACAGAGGGGATCCAAGAGGCTTTTCTGGGTTCTCTGTGACAGGAGGGAGGAACCTGAATGTATGCGAGCAGCCCATTTCGAAGAAGGATGGTTACCAGTGTAACCCTTCTGCCAGGGCAAGATGGGTTCTATATCTAGGGGTTTCCAAAGAATGTAACATCACCAACTGGCTTGAACCCCCACCCAGTTCTCTGGGAAATCATGCACTATCCCCTGAGCACCCCAAAAGGGTAAGGATTCCCCACTCCCAAGCACAAGATGAGTGTGGTATACAGACCTTTTAGTAGTAAAACAGAATGTAAAAGGCCCAATAACAAAAATCAGCACTGATCTAGAAAATCAATGCAGAGCAAAGTTCCGAACAGCCCACACCACATAACAGAACATACAAGACTCAATAGCAAAACCAGCACTGATCTGGAAAATCAGTGCTAAATAGGCTTCCAAGAAACCCAAGGATATGGAGGGAGTGTCTCTCATGCCAGCTGTCTACCGGTGGTGCCCACAGGTCACTCACACTGTCTAGCTTGCTGCCTCACCATCCCTTGGCTCTGACTGCTGTCTGCCAGCTCTGCCCACAGGTCAGTCAGTCACTCACTCACTCCATCTGCTGCTCCTCTTCACTGATTCAGCTCAGAGAGGATTTTTCTCTCTTAGTGATTTCAGCTCTTAAATCTCAAGTAGGTAGAAACAGCTTCTTCCATTAAAATAACACAGAAAGGCCTCAAAAGAAGCCTAGCCAGATCTACCTTTTGACAATGTCAAAGGGTAAAGCTACCCTTAGCAAAAAGAAACTTGTAAGAGAGGCTGAAAGAGGAGAGCACATTACAAAAGACAGTATCTCATGTTTCTCTTCAGTAGAATTACAGATATTGACAGATTTGTGATCAGATCAGCCCCAAATACCATTACCCATATTGCCCTGCACACATAGTGTATTTATGCTAATATGTTCTTTGTGCTCATGCAAATACTAAACCCACGCAGACTAGTTGCCCCCCCTCCCCCCCACCGAGAAGCTGTTAGGCACAGCTTCTAAGCCTCCCATACACTGGTAAGTAACCCACCATTCGTCTTTGAGAACTGCTCACATCATTCAGTTGTAAGTGACTACTAGCTGTACCTTGGGTGGTGGGCAGAGTTTGATTTTCCCCACCGTCAGCGCAGCTACTCTTAGAACTGCATCCCCAAAACATGATTGGGCAACAGAATAGTAGGCTGTCGAGCCTGCACTGAGGAATATACTACCAACCTGCAGGTTCTTCCGAGAGAAGACCACAAAAAGGAGTGCCGAGAGGTTGTGTGCCCCTTTATCGGGGAGAGTTGAGGCTCTGGTAAGAGGGGACCTTAACCCATTAGCTGATTCAGTGAAGGAAGTCACTGACAGTAGCAACAATCCGTTAGTCCAAAATGTGGCAAAAGATTGTCACATCCAGAAGAAAAAAGGGGAAGGAGAACGTGGCCTTTCCAACGTCAATGGGTTGGGATTAGTCACCTCTAGGTGTGACGTTGTGGTCTGGTTGACTGAGACCAAGATCCTGGTAGGACACACCAGAGGGAAGTTTTGGGTGTCCAAGTCCAGTGGGGAAGGACAGACAGGAAGACAGCCATGGAAAAAGCAAATGGGCTCCAAGCAGAGGGGTCCAATCTTCTGACCTGTAGGTAATCAAAGGGAAGAAAACCCAATTTGAGACCCATCTATGAGGTGAGGCCTGACCAGGAGGACCTTTGAAGAGACCTCAATGGTGATGGATACCTAAAGAAAAGAAGGGTTGGGGAGGGTGGCCTTCAGAAGGGGCCACACCCAGAAGAGATCAGCTTCCCTACAAGTCATTCCTTCAGGGATGAGGGTCCCCCCTGAAGGAGCTCCTGCTCTGAGTCCTGAGAAAAGCCTTCTCAAGCCCCTTAAGGAGGGGGAAGAGAGGGTTGTAAAAGGAGAATAAAGTAGGGGAAAAACGGGGGAGACAGTGGGAAAGTTGAGCAGACCCCACTTACAATTGTCCCTTATGAAAGCAAGTGAGGACCCTCGTATGACGGGTGGGGAGACAGGGACAATCCCAATCTTAGGTCCTCATGGATATTTACGCAGAGTGGATAGCCAGGTAAAGGTTTCCCTTACTCCCTTCTTACTCTGTTCTTTGGAGATAGAACAAGGAGATAAAGAATAAAAAGTGCTACCTTTGCAGCCACTGCTATGCAGGGGTTAAAGTATAATTTGATGGGCCCCGGAAACCTCCAGCATCAGTAGGCCCCTCTCTGGCATGGCTGGGCCCCCCCCCCTTCAGCACGGGTGGGGCTGTAGGGGAAAATAAGCAGAAAAAAATTGTACACAAAAGAGAGTGGCACTCTCACTCAGACCAAATCATGGGCTCAGAATATGAACGATTTATCACTTGCCTATGGTTCCACTCAGACCTGGCACCATGTATCTGTAAACATGAGCAATTTATTGCCGTGTTAATGGCCTCACTCAGAGCAGGGGAGTGGCCTTTCCCTGAACCAGGCACCTCCCTGAACCAGACACCCGTACAATTTACTGCTGCTTACGTAGGCATTGATAACCAGAAGACATACATATATCTACCTGTTCTCCTTCGAGCACTACTCACATCATTCAGTTACAGGTGTCTATGTGCCGCAGCGCGTGGTAGCTCTGAAAGTCTTTAGTGTTAGCCTGTCAGGTCAGGGCGCATGGCCAACTCTCCCTCCATGCCACGACCGTGTCTATATAGGTGACTGTGACCCTGACCCTCCCAGTTCCTTTTTCCGCCATCAGCATCGGTTCAGATCAGTGTTATCTCGCTAAACGCAAGCACCCGTCTTCTCGTGAAATTCGAGATGCCCAGTTTCAAGCTGTGCTTAGGATGCTGCAAAGCTTTCCTGATGGACGACCCACATGAGAAATGTTTTGCTTGCCTGGGTGAGTCCCACCTCACGATGGAGTGCTCCATTTGCTGATCCTTCAAGCAAAGGACTTGGCTGGAAAGAGAGCGCCATCTTCTCTTGATTTCAGGGAGTGGAGCCGCCACCCCCAAGACTGGCCAGGCCACGAGGGCTCCACCAGACCCTCAATCGGCCTGTGCTCAAGATCCCCGCTGATCATCGGTACTAGGCTAGAAATCTTGACCCACTACAGTACCACCTCGGCACTGACCTCACCGCTCACCGGGTAACCCCTCAGGCCCCGACAAGGGCACCGGCACAGGCAACCCCGATGGGCCATCATAGGCACACAAATCTGGCTTTGGTGCAGAAGATGAAGAAACAGCCAAAGCAGCACCATCCTCCTCTGCACTGTGAGGGCCAGTACCGCCCCCTATGGTACCGCTGACTAGCCTGGTACTGCCGACAAGCCCAGCACTGCCACTGGTACTGCCACTTCTGGTGCCATCACTTCTGGTGCCGTCGGACCCAGTACTGACAACTGCTATGCCGATACCGGTACCATCAGGCAGTTCTACGCCCTTCTCCAACCCGGCACCGGCAACTAGCCCGACACCGGGGGCCAAGTGCTGCACCCCCGAGCCCTCCTCCGCTACCTCAGTCCAGCACAGAGGGTCAAGAAGCCTCACTCCATCACTCCTCCAAGGAGCTCTCAGTACCGGGCTCCCAGACGTTGGGGGGGGGGGGTCTTCCAGATCATCCTCCAAAGACCCTTTCTCCCCCAGGAGGAGCATCTGAGAAAGTGGCTTCGAAAGAGCTCCATATCACCGAGCTCAAGGAAACCATGACCATCGGGAGAAATCTCTGCTCCCCCCATGGCTCCTATGCCACTAGCGAGGTTGCCACACAGTGAGTGGACTCTCAACTGGTTGACCACTACAACAGATGATGTCTCCTCTCGGTACACTTGTTTGCCATTGCTGGAGTCCTCGGAGTTCTCCGACAATGAACCTGACCCTGACTCTACACAACATAGTAGATCTAGGGCCCAGTCCTCCTCTTCACCTGATGAGCGCCTAACTGACATGTCCGCAGACTGCGAGAGAGATCCATGCGTCGAGCAGGACCTCCTTCACCGTATGGCAGGAAACCTAAAGCTGAAGCTGGGGGTGATCCAAGAGGAAGATGACTCTGTCTTCGACATATGCTGTAGAGCCCCTCCAGCTAAGGTCATGATTCCCCTGCATTCTGGGGTACTTTGCATTGTCCAAGAACGCTGGCAAACACCTTCCTCGATCCTGCCAGTGTCCAAAGTGATGGATAAGAAATACTATGTCTCCCCAGAAGGATTCTCCTTCCTGTTGCATCACCCCACCCCAGGATCCCTGGTGGTAGATGTGGTAAACCAAAGAGAGAGACAGGACCAGCTGAGCTCCAAGACCAAGAACAGAGAGGCGAAGAAGCTCGACCTCCTGGGGAGGAAAGTTTACTCCTCCACTGTCCTCCAGCTGCGTATTTCCAACCACTCAGCCTTGATGAAGTGCTACATCTTCAACTTGTGGGAGACCATGCGTAAGTTCTGCACGGCCATTTCTGAGGAGCACCCGAGAGACTTGGAGGCAATGCTCAAGGAGGGACAAAGGGCATCCAGGGATGCACTAGCAGCAACCTGGGGTGCAGTGGATACGGTGGCCCGCACGATGGCCTCTGTAGTTGTCATGTGTCAGTCAGCCTGGCTCCAAGGCTCCGGCGTTTCCACACAGATGCAGCAGATTATTCAGGACCTCCCTTTTGAGGGCCCTGACCTCTTTGCCTCTTCCACAGACGCGAAGCTGCATGGTATGAAGGACTCAAAGGCCATGCTCCAATCCCTCGGAATAGACACTTCAGAACCCATTAGGTCAGGGGTACTCAAACTTTTTGCGAGCGGGTCCACATTCAGCCTTCCACCATTGACCAGGGTCCACAAACAACTAGGGTGGTGGGGGTGAGTGGGAGCGGGGGGGTGTGATGTCAGGAGTGGGGGGTGGCAATGCCGGGAGCGGGGGAGGGCAAGTGGGAGCGGGGGGTGATGTCGGGAGCGTGGGCAGCGATGCTGGGAGTGGGGGGGC
>ML682085.1:2211839-2301495 GCA_007922195.1 Podocnemis expansa
GCGCAGCGAGCAACAGTAGTTGCTCAGCTGCCCTTAGAGCAGGGGTACTCAAACAGCCTTAGAGGGAACATTGCTTCACGTTCGGCTTTTACATGCAAATAGGGCAGGCCACTATGGCGGTCCACCAGAAACGTCTTTGCGGTCCGGATTGTGGACCGCGGGCTGCCATTTGAGTACCCCTGCATTAGGTGCTCCGCGAGACCGCAACAGCTGCTCCAGCAGCAGTTACAGCAACTCAAACAGCAGCTGCAACTGCAGACTCTGTTTCCGAGATCCCTCCAGTTTCTCTAGTGTCACCTTGGGGACCCGGACAAAGACAAGAGCCGATCACGTAAAGGGGGGAAGCTTAGTGCCTCACAGTCTGGATGGTGCGGACAGGGATCGGACCGTTCATCAGGCTGTAAACAGCATTTTTGACAGTTCCCTAGAGGGCAGTGCTCCAGACCCCCTGTTCTCCCCCCACCACCTCCACCACTTTGCCCCATGGTGCACCCGTGTCACTTCAGACCAGTGGGTTCTCGACATGGTGGCACGAAGATACCACATCCAGTTCCTCTCAACCCCTCAGGACAGCATACCACCCCCTTGTATAGCAAAATCCGGAACTGCTGGGCAGACTCGGGGTCGAATGCCAAAAGCTGCTCTCCCGCGGAGCCATAGAAAGGGTTCCCAAACGGGAACATGGCAAAGAGTTCTACTCCCAGTACTTCCTGGTCCACAAGGCGAACGGAGACTTGCGGCCTATTCTAGACCTCAGGGCACTCAACAAACACATAAAGAGAATAAAAGTTCCGCATCGTTTCCCTGCCCCAGATTGTCCCCTCCCTGTCCCCAGGAGACTGGTTCGCATCCCTTGACCTAAAGGACGCTTACTTTCACATAGCCATCTGGCTCCAACACAAGACGTTTACTCAGGTTCATGGTGGCACGGACCCACTGCCAGTTCACCGCCCTCCCCTTCGGCCTATCACTAGCTTCCAGGGTGTTCACAAAGTGCGTGGCACCAGACGCAGCATTTCTACACAGGAAGGGCATAAGAATCTACCCCTACCTAGATGACTGGCTCATAGTGGGCACATAAAGTCGACAGGTGCAAAGCCATGTCAACCTGGTAGTGAAACTGTGCAAGTTCCTGGGCTTTCGCATAAACTCAAAGAAGTCCAAGCTTTGTCCCATTCAGGACATAGAATTAATTGGGGCACATTTAAATGCTTGACAGGGCACGGCGTCCTTGCTCCTGTCAAGATTTCGGTCCATTTGCATCAGCATCACAGAACTGCAAGCGCCCGGCTTGACCACAGCGTGCCAGTGCATGCAGCTCTTGGGACACATGGCGGCTGCCACCTTGGTAAGCCGAACAGCTTGCCTGCGTATAAGATCCTTCCAACTCTGGTTTGCCACAAGCTTCCGGCCAGGAATAGACTGGACAAGGTACTCTCAGTTCCCCAATATGCCCTGGAGTCCCTCCAAATTTGGAAGGACCCCCGCTTCATGATAGGGGTATCCCGTTCAGGGAGTCCAAGCCCTCAGTGACCCTGATAACGGATGCTTCGGACTCAGGTTGGGGAGTCCACCTGTTTGGGGGCCTCTCCAAGCAGGGTGTTTGGAACCCCGAGGACAGTATCCTCCACATAAACGTGAAGGAGCTCTGGGCTGTCAGGTTGGCCTGCATGACCTTCCTCGACCACATCTGCAGCAGGATGGTACAGGTCCTCACAGACAATATAATGGCCGTGTTTTATACGAACTGTCACAAGGAGGTCTGCTCCTCGGCTGTATGCGAGGAGGTGACCAAGCTTTGGCAGTTAGCGATAGATCATCACTTTACGCCGACTGCCTCCCACGTGCCCGGGTAGGCAATGGCCTAGCAGACTCACTCAGCAGGAAACCCCTTGCGAATCACGAGTGGTCCCTCCACAATGAGATATTTTCTCTGCTGATAAACAGATGGGGAACCCCACAGGTGGATCTGTTTGCCATGGAGCAAAATTACAAATGTCCCCGATTCTGCTCCCTTCGAGGTCAGGAGGAGGGTTCTCTCAGTGACGCCTTCCTCCTCAATTGGTCAGGGGCCCTAATGTATGCCTTCCCAGCAATTCCCCTGATTCACAGGGTACTATTGAAGGTCCTCACGGACAGGGCACACATCATTTTAACAGCCCTAGACTGGCCTAGACAACACTGGTTTCCACTCCTACAGGACATGTCCGTGAGGACCCCGCTCCGCCTCCCACGGTGGGTGGGCCTCCTGACACAAGACTCGGGCCGCCTTCAGCACCCAAACTGGGGCCTCCTGCACCTGACATCCTGGATGCTCTCTGGCTTAGTGAGCAAAAGAGGTGCTGTTTGGATAGGCTTAAGAAGGTCATGGTTGGTACCAGGAAACCCTCCACCAGGTCCACTTACAGGGCAAAATGGAACCACTTTTCCACTTGGTGCCGTGACAAAGACATAGATCCTACCTCTACACCAATTCAGGCAACTTTGGACTACCTTCTTGATTTAAGAGAGAAAGGTCTATCCCTGTCCTCAGTAAAAGTCCACTTGGTGGCAATTTCGGCCTTTCACCAAAGAGTAGATGGGGCTCCACTCTTTTCACATCCCAACTCTTATAGGTTTCTGAAAGGGGTGGAAAAGCTTTTTACCCACCCCCAGTGGGATTTGAATGTTGCTTTACAGGCTTTAACAGAAACGGCCTATGAACCCTTGGACTCAGCCATTTTGCTCGTACTGTCCTGGCAGGTGGCTTTCCTGGTAGCGATCAGAGTTATGAGCCCTCTCCTCTGAACCTCCAGATACAGTTTTCTTCCTGGACAAGGTGGTCCTTCGTCACCACCCCTCCTTCTTGCCCAAGGTTGCCACCCCCTTCCACATGAATCAAGAAATTTGCCTGCCGGTTTTCTATTCCGACCCTCAGGTGACAGAAAACCAGAGATGGTGGCACACCCTGGATGTGAGGAGAGCACTCCTAATGTATATCAAGCGCATGCGATCTTTCCGCAAGACCTCCCAATTGTTTGTGGCAGTCGCTGAATGCATGAGAAGCTCCCCAGTATCCTCTCAGTGCATCGCCAAATGGATTGTGAACTGCATTAAAGACTGTTATGGAAGGTCAAACATACCTCTCCCAGAGACTGTGAGAGCCCACTCTACTAGAGCTCAGGCATCTTCCAAGGCCTTCCTCGCTAAGGTCCCCTTCCAAGAGATCTGCAGGGCCGCTACATGGTTGTCGATACATACCTTCACGACGCACTACGCCATTGCCCAACAGGCTAGAGACGATGCTGCTGCGGGCAGAGCTGTACTCAGTGTGGGTAGACTGTAACTCCTCCCACCATCCTTGGATATGGCTAGCAGTCACCTGTAACTGAACAATGTGAGCAGTGCTCGAAGGAGAATGGTTGGTTACTTACCAGTAACCATGCTTCTTAGAGATGGGCTGCTCACGTACATTCAGGTCCCTCCCACTGTCCCCCCTAACAGAGTTGGCAGCGGTATGTGGGACTGGAAGGGTCAGGGTCACGGTCACCTATATAGCTGCGGTCACAGTGTGGAGGGGGCGTTGGCTGTGTGCCCTGACCCGACAGGTTAACACTGAAGACTTTCTGAGTTACCATGTGCTGTGGCATGTAGACACTTGTAACTGAATGTATTTGAGCAGCCCATCTCGAAGAAGGACGGTTACTGGTAAGTAAGCAACCATTTATCTGAGTGACCATCCTGTAATCCTTACAAGATATGCCTGTTAGCAGAGCCTGTATGCTGACATGTGCATATTTTATAGTTAGTTTTTTCCCCTGTGATGCTATATAACAGTAAGAAAGTCTAATGCATGTTGGACTTCACCGACGGACCGGGACGCTGCAGCAGGTGCCCTTGGAGCTATAGCCCAGGAGCCCACCCACTACTATTTCCAAGGGGCCCCAGTAGCTGAAAGGTACATAAGCATTCTACCTCTTTTAATAAAATCATCTTTTATTCTATTGCTTGTGGTCACACTGTCACTGCTCAATCCAGATCCTGTTATAGCACCCCCTTTGGGCTACATCACTCCCACAATACCTGTCCCCAGAACCCACCCTGTGCCCCCCAACCCCCCCCCGGGCAGGAAACCTCCAGCAGCACTCCCCCACCCCCCCCACAGCTGGAAGCTGCTTCCAGCCAAAAGCTGCTCTGCCCTGCAAGGGGGAAATTCACAAACGCCCAGCCTGCTGGAGCTCTCTGCTGGCTGGGTTTAAGGTAGAGCAGGGCTTAAGGTGAAGTCACCAGAACACTGTGTTCTGGCTGCTCATGCTGTTTTTAGGGGGTCCACAAAATGCAGCATTCTGGTGTGTTCCTCTATTTTTAGGGGGGCTGGAACACTGCCAGCCAAAGAATAGGGGTCTCCAGAACTGCGTTCTGGTGCATCCCCCCATACTTTATGCCCTGCTGCTGTGGGGAAGTCAGCCTTGTTATTGGTATGTGCCACCTTCCTTGGTAGGGAAGTGTTCAGCAGGTAAGCAGTTCCCCATTTGACTGGTCACTGATCCCCTGCCCCGACCTGCAGATGATAAGATGGCAAGCCTCCTTCAAGTCAGGAGAGCTGTCTTGTGCCAGAGGCAAAGGATTAGGACAGTTGGCTGCTTGAGGCAGGATGGGATTTATAGCATGACACCCACCTTTGCCCCTTAGTCATCAAGGGGTTTTCCGGGATGTTTGGGAAGATGCAGAACTCCCTTTTCCATTGAAGGTGGTTTCTCTTGATGGAGCCACCATATGTCCCAATGGTCAGTCTGAGAATCAGGTAATCTGAGGGAGGGATGGAGAGTGGGGGGAGGGTCAGGTTGGGACCCAAAGACATAAAATCCCTCTGATGAGGGGGCAAGACACCATCCTTCCACAAGCAAGGAAAGTTGGGGGGGGGTAGGTGTCCTTAAGGCAGGTGATATGTGATATAACCTGCCCAACTCAACCAAAACTTGAGTGGAAAGTACATCTCTGCATGAGTGAGTTTCGCACCACCGGGAGGTAGGTTTGTTAGGTTTAGGAATCCCCATGGGGGGGGGGCAATTTGGCCCCTGCACAGATCATCAGAAAGAGGTGTTTCTGGTCCTAAAGGGTCTGAAGGGGGCTTCCCGCTAGCGGGCTGGGGTCCCTAGCAGGTGTGAATAGAGGGCAGTTAGGGCAGAAGCCATCTGGGTTGCCAAGAAGCAAGGGGGGCCCTTTTCTGTCTGGTACCCAGCACGGCAAGGATGACACATCCCATAGGCAGTGACTATTAATGGGGATTTCCATGTGGAGGAGCAAGTCATTGGTTAACTGTACCATTCCTGGTGGGAGAATAGTCGGCCCTAGAGAGTGGGAGAGGGAGAAAGGGGAGTCACTCCCCTTTCCAATCTTCCCTTTAAGGATTAGGATGTCATGAGCAAAAATTTTAGTTTGTGAACAGAAATTTTGCCTTATGGATAACTTGTGCATCCAAATTTTCAGTTATGCATTATTATCAATTTTTACCAAAGCTACAGTTGTGTACTGTACAAAATAGTTCTAAAGGGACAGCCATGTTAGTACAGTTCAGCACAAGAAGGAAGGAGTCCTGTGGCAGTTAAAGACTAACAGATTTATTTACTTCATGACCTTTTGTGAGCGAAAAATCCAACTTTGTCAGATGCTTTGAAGATGGAGGAATTTACAGAATAGGATGAAAATAAATGCAAGGGAGTGCAGGACTTGGGATCAGGTCATACAGTAACAGCAAATCAGAGCAGTTGTTAAGATCCAAACACTGGGAAACAGCACATAGAGGAGGTGGAAGTCATATCACCTGTTGTAATGGGAAAAGAAGCCATAGTCACGATTTAATCCTGCTTTCACATAATCAAATCTGCATATCAATTCTAATTCAGCTTTTCCTTTTTGAAGTCTAGGTGTCCCAGTGACTTTCTTGAGCGCAGTTGTTGACAAGTTGTCCATAGAGTGATTGGAAAGATGGAAGTGCTCAGCAACTGGTTTTTGAGTGTTGTGGATTTTGATGTCAGTTTTGTGACCATTTATTCTTTCGCACAGAGATTGTCCTGTTTCTCCAATGTATAAGGGGTGAGGGCATGTCTGGCACGTGATGGCATAAATCACATGTAAGGCAGGCATGTTAGGCACAGCTCCTGAGGGGGAGGGATATCTACTTTGCATGGGTTTTGTGTTTGCATAAGCACAAAGACCACAGCAGCATATTCAAACTATGGGTGCAGAGCAATATGGTTAATGGTATTTGAGCTTATTTGATCACAAATCCATCAATATCTGTAATTCTACTGAAGGGAAATACAAAATACTATCTTTTTATGAATTGCTACTCAGTCTGCTTCTCTCTGTCTAATGGTAGGTATGACTAGGCTTCTTCTAAGGCTTTTGTCATTTAGATAGAGATAGCTGTTTACAGGTACTTAAGAGCTAGAGTCACTAAGGAGAGAGAAGCAAGCTCTCTCTTTGTTAAAAATCACTAAAGAGAAAATTCTCTCTAAGCTGAGATCATTAGTTAGTGAAAGCAACAAGCTGGACAGTGTGAGTGACTGGTGGATGAAGCTAGTCGGCAGAGCTAAGGAATGGTGCTATTGGATGGAGTGAGTGACTAGTAGGTGATTCTGGCAGACAGCTGGTGTGAAAGATGCTCCCTATGTACCCTAGGGTTAGTTGGGAGCCTAGTTAGTACTGATTCTCCAGATCAGTGCTGATTTTGCTAGTGAGTTTACCTTGTATGTTCTGTGTTACGTGGTGTGGGCTATTGGGAACTTTGCTCTGTACTGATTTGCTAGATCAGCACTGATTTCTGTCACTTGACCTTTAACACTCTGTTTTACTACTATTAAAAGTTTTGTTTACTACACTCAGACTTGTGCTTGTGAGTAGGGAAGGCTTACACCTGTGGGGTGCCCAGGGAGCAATGCAGAATTTCCCAGAAATCTGGGTGGGAGCTTGAGCCAGTTGGTGGTGCTACATTATTGGGAAACCCCTACATATAGAACCCGGCCCTTGTTCTGCCAGCTGCCCTGGCAGAAGGGTTACACACATTAGTGGATGAGCAGGTGAATGAGCCCTTGATGGAGTAGCTGGCTTGAGGGTGAATGGGACAGCCTATTGTCTGGGAGAGATCCCTGTGCACTCAGTAAGAGGGTTAAGGAGGGGTGATGATGATGGGCCTCCTCCTTTGCTCCATCTCTACCGGATTTCTCCTCTAGGGTCCTGGAGTACTATGCATAGACAGATGTCTGTGTTCATGTGGAAGAATTGCTGCAACATGTGCTAATAATGGCCCCTAGATTTTGAAACCCCTTGGAATGTTACTCCGAATAAGGGTAAGCAGATTTGCATTGCCAGAAGAGGCTAGATGGATCCTAAGACTGACTGTGAGGGGGCAGTTTGAAGGGGGCTAGTCCCTGGGTACCAGTCCTGTGGGCTGAGGAATGATGTGGCGGGGTCTGCAGAGATGAAGAATGGTGGGTTACTTACCAATAACCGTCCTTCTTTGAGATGAGCTGCTCGCATACGTTCAGTGTTAGGTGTCCATGTGCTGCAGTGCATGATTGTTCAGAAGCTTTTTGCCCTAGCCTGTCAGAGCAGGGTCAGCAGCTGACACCCCCTCCGGCCACTCCTGTGGCTACACATACAGCCCCATTCCGATCTCCCCAGTGCCTTTATGATCACCAACTCTAAATAGCGGGGACGGTGGGAGGGTCCTGAAAGTATGCGAGCAGCCCATCTCAAAGAAGGACCCCGCAGTTCTTCTTTGAGAGCTGCTCGGATACAGTCAATATTAGGTGACTACTAGCCATACTGTGGGCAGAGCTGGAGTTTTTTGCCTTCAGCACTGCTGTCCCCTTAAGGCAACTCCCAAAACCTGCAAAAGCACCTGAAAAGCAGGCTGTTTAGCCTACATGGAGGGGATATCTTTTCACTCTCCAGAGTCCCAGGAAAACTCTGAGCAACGGGATGAGAGAGAGGCTGTGTGTCAACATGTATTGGGTTGGGAAGTGTAAAGTTGGCTATGCTAAGCCTAGAATGTCCCCAACCATGGAAACTGAGAGACAGTCTGATGGACTGGGATGCTACTTCACCCCTGTAGCGATAACACCACACCTCTCAATTGTTCTACGAGCACTTCCCAGAAAACACTGGAGGGAAGTGAGTCATCCCTTCTGAAGGTGGGCATAGTTACTGTCCGGGTTATTCCCTGCATGCCAGGTGGAATTGGTAGGTTGGCTTGCATAACCTGGGCCCTTCCAACTGTTTTAGGAGAGCCTATAACTAGGAGCTATTGCAAGAGCCGTCCGGAGAGGGGGAGGCGTCTATATGGGGAGACTTGTGAAAGAAGTCTGCCACCTGCATAAAACATAGGATCTAATTCTTGAGTCTACTTAAATAGCTTCAGACCTTCAATCCCAACTGTGGTAGCAAGACAGTAGATAGTGGGAAGTTACAAAGATGGGCCATTGACTCTGAGGTGAAAAGACTGAGTCACACCTCCATGGTGCGGGTTGGGCAAAGGCCTACCTTACTTATTTGGGCGGGGGGGGGGGAGTAGCACCATGACCGTCAAGTGTCATTAAGCCCCATGGGGAAAAAAACTCAATGAAACAATCTAGCGGGTGGTCCTGTTAGAAGAGGGGTCACTTCAGGACAGCAGTGGGGTAACCTTGGGGACCTAGGGGTTTATGGACTTCAGTATGGAACACCAAGACAAAGGAGCCCCCTTAGTTCCCCTCTGTAGGTTGGGGTAGTCATGATCTGCACTGTCCTATGGTGCTAAGGGTGTGGGGCAGTGGATTCACAACCTCTAGGGATAATTCTTATAGGATCTCTATATATGAACTTAGGGTTGGTCCTTCTCTAGGGTAGACATGAGCCCATAGTGGCAAAGGAGGATTCACAAGAAAACTCCAAGAAAGCAGAAAAAGGGGAGGAGGGGAGTCTTCCACCTCACTCCCTTCACTTTCCATTGGGAGGGTGCAAGTGGATCCCAGGACACTGAGATTGTGCTCCAAGGCAGAAAGGAAAAAGACCCCAAAGAGTAGGGAGGAAATATGGCCAGCAGCTTGGGGCTGGCCTTCGCCTATAACAAGACTCCTTTGCACCAGATAGGAGGGGAGGTTAGAGCTACATTGGGAAGCAAACCCTCCTTAGGCTTCTGGTTGAGCATACAGGAGCTTGAGGTTCCCAAACGGCTCTAACAATTACAATAGGAAAAATGGTCTAGGGGAGAAGGGACGAAACTGGAGAATATAACTTAACCTACTCATACCTGGGCTGGGGTCCAGTCATGAGGTGAACTTGGGAGTGTCCCAGGGTGTCTTCTGGGAATGGGTGAGGCTACCTTTCCTATTGGTCACTCAATCCTATTGGAGGAAGTGAATTGTATCAGATGTCTTCCAATAGCAAAACTCCTGAGAGACAGTGAGAACCTCTCTCTCAGCCTGATTTGCGACATTTGATAATGCCCTGATAGGCCTTAAAGGGTTGGAATGGAGGAGGGGAACCATTGAGGGACCCCCCCCCCCTTAGCAGATGAGGAGGGGTCAGGGAGTGAGGAGAGAGAGTGTAACTGTATCGGAGTTGTACGGCTGAGGGCATGTAGCTCACGAGCATCAGGGGAACCAATCTTCCCATGTTCAAATGTGCTTACCTGGAAAGTGATGAAGTAGCGTACAGGACAGGGAGATGCTTGCTCATGGCAAATCCCAAGGGCAGGAATGCCTTTCTGCTTCTAACTGAGGGGAAGGCTCCTTTCCACTGTGCCGCATGGGAGTCCCGCGGGAAGAGAGTTATGGGAAGCCTTAGATAGACAGAACGAACTAGACGACCCAGGGGTTTATCCTTCTGACCAAAACCAAAGGGATAACTCCTACCAGAGGGATATTCAGGTGGATTTATCCGGAGGGTATACCATAAAAGGAGTAAAGATTAGGGCAAGTCATGCAGGAAGAAAAGACAATCCCTGGGTTCTTATGAGGGGGGAGCCTTGCTGAAGGACAGAATCCTCAAGTGGACAACACCAGGGGGGCCGACTGATTGGTGACATGGTCGTCCAGTCCCTGTTTGGTGCAACCTGAGGAAACTGCGGAGCAAAAAAAAGGTGGGGGGAGGGTAGGATGTACATCACATGCCCAGGGTTGGGACTGTAGTGTCAGCTATGCAAGCCTAGAAAGTCTCCAACCCTGGGAATTGAGAGAACTTTGATGAGCCAGGGTTTCTTTGCCCCAAGCAATAACAATGAGCTTCTCCATTGCTCTGAGCTCTACCCAGGAAAGCATAGAAGGGAAGTGAATCACTACTTCTGAGGGTTGGCATGGATACTACCCAGGTTATCCTGTGTACACCAGGGCAAAAGTTGATCAGCCCCTACACAACTGGGTCCTACCCACTGCACTAGAGGAGCCTATAGCAAATACGTATTTAGTGAACAGTTGGGAGACAGGGATATTCTGCCAGTGAGACTTATAAGAGAAAGAGAAGTCTGTCACCTGCATAGTAAGTGGGATGTAAAAGCCTTATCCCATTAAGGTCGTCAGGCCGTCAATCTCAAACTGTGGCAGCAGAACTGCAGGTAGCAGGAAATAGCAAAGGTGGGCCATCTATGGAGCATCGAGAGACTGACCTGCACCTCCACTGAGAAGGTTGGGAAGAGGTCTACCCATCCCATCTTGGGGTGAGGTGTAGCCCCATGGCCTCCACTTGTCACTAAGCCATATTCAAAAATACCCCAATGAAGCGACCTAGTGGAGTGGTCCTGAGGAGGAGAGGATTCACCTCAGGGCAATAATAGGGTAACCTCAAAGACAGAGTTTTATGGGCATCAGTCTGGAACTTCCAGATGAGGACACTCCCCTAGTTCCCCCCATAAGGTGGGGTAGACATAGACTGTACCAGCCCTTGGAGTTAAGGTGAGGATGAGGGTGGGAAGTTTGGAAGCTCTAAGGGTAATTTTCCCTAGAGTCCCCATTTGAAAGCATAAGGTTGATCAGTCCTTAGGGCAGACGCGGTCCCGGAGTATCGCAATAGGAATCACCAGAAAAGAACCCCAATAAAAATGGCAAAAGAAAGAATGTGGGGGGAGGGGTCTTTTGCCTCCCCACCCATCCTCTTCCAAAGGGAGGGTACAAGTGGAACCCAGGACACCCAGATCCTGCTTCAATGTATGGAGGCTGAGGGCCCAAAGAGTAGGGAAGACTACAGCAACTGGCTCAACGTTGGCCTTTGCATGCACCAAGATTCCCTTGCCTTACATGGGAGGAGAGGTATGAGTACGTAGGGGTGTGACCAGCCTCCTTAGGTCTCTGTGTGAGCACATGGAGCGCGAGGTTTGCAAAGGCCTCTATCAGTTAAGTTATGAAGTAGTCCAAGGTTGAAGGGAATAAAACTGGAGGGCATAAGCTGGCATACTCTACCCCTGGCAGAGTTCAGTCATGAAGGATATAGGGTACCCAGGGAAGTTTCTTAAAGCTTGAGTAGACAACTTTCCCATTGGCACCTCATCACACTCAGAGGGAGAGAAAAGGATAAAGCATCTCCCTAGGTGAGGAACTTTAGAGAGAGAGAAAACCTCTATCTCCCCGTAACTGGTTCATGCAGGTTGATAATGTCCCACTAGGCCTTGGCGGGGTAGTGGAGGAGGGGAACGATTGAGGGACCCCTTCAGCAGATGAGGATGGGAGAAGGAAGGGTATGTCCAAGGAGGTAGAGGTAACCACATTGACGTTGCACAGCAGAGTGGTGTAGCTCACAGATATTTGGGGAAACCATCCATAACAAAGCTGGGCTGATGGCTATAGGACAGTGTTCCTATTGAAAGGAACGGTGGTGGGTAGGCACAAGCCCACCCACTTCTAAAACCCCTCACCCAGCCTATGGGGAGGTGGCACTGGACTGTCTTTCAAATGATTTCTTGGGACAACTAATGAGATAACAGGGATGGGTGTGAGGTCACAGGTTTATAACAAGGGATTCGGAAGGGGACACCAAGCAGAGAGCCTCGGACAGCACCCACTGCTCCTGGAAGCTATCAAGGGAGCCAATGGACGCCACCCAGAGGAACTCTGCCTGGAAACGTGCATGAACAAGGGACCAGAAATAAGCCCCACAGTTGCAGACCCCTCCTTTGGCCAACCTCCTCCCCCTGGTCTTGTAGATGACCTGTTTAGCGTAGGCCAGAAGGAGGTTGGCAAGGAGGTCCCGTGACTTTGTGGGGCCACAGAGTAGTGTATAAAGGAACAGGTGTGGGGAGAAGTGCAGCCAGAACCTCAATAAGAGGTTCTGGAGGAGCCGGAAAAGGGGCTGCAACCTGGCGCACTCTAGGTAGGCATGCGCCAGGGTCTCCCTCATGCCGCAAAAAGGGCAAGCCTCAGGGCAGGGAGTGAACCACGCCAAGCATACGCCTGTGCTCATGGCTCCATGGAGGAGCCACCAACTAATGTCCCCGGCGGGCCGCAGGCTCAGGGTGGAATAAAGGCTGGCTCAACGGGGGCCCTCGCCCTCCATGGGTGGCATGAAGTCCCACCACTTAGTGTCGGGGTGGGACACGAGGGCGACGAAATGGATGGTGTGAAGCACGAGCGTATACAGATATTTATGGGGCGTGGTTCGGAAGAAGGCTGGCTGCACGTCCACCAGCTGGCTTGGGGCATGGGGCGCGGCTGGCCGGGGGGGGCTCACGGGGCTGGGGCTTGATCACAAGCTCCAGAGGGCCAGGACTAAGGGGGAGTAGGGAGCAGGGCCATCCTTAAGGGGCACAAGGGGCAACCGCTGTAGGCCCCGCGCTTTGGGGGGCCTCGTGCTTTTGGGGGATCCCACGCAGCCGGCTGGAGTAAGGAAGCAGCGAGCTTCAGCTGTGGGACTAGGGAGCAGATCCGGCTGGTCAGAGGAGGGGGAAGGGAATTGGGACAGGCACAATTTGGTTACAGTAACTCTTAACTAGCCACCTTCCCACTACTGCTCCCTGAGGGGAAGAGAAAGGGCAAGTGTTGAGATAAAACTTATGGAGCCAGCCTCAGTCAAGCAAACGGGGACAAAGTTAGGAGACTGTCACATCCCCGACCTTTACAAAACAGGACCTTCTCTTTGAATTTACATCAGCATCTCCAGAAGGTGTTCGAGATATTAAAGAACTTTTTTCCTTCTACATTTAACAAGACTTTTCAGTCTTCAGGGATGTCTTTTTGAGCAAACTTCTCTGTGCAGATAATGATCTATTATACCTGAGCGAGAAGACCCCAGGCTAGCCCTCATATGGAAATACTGGGTTTTTAGGGTTAATTGCCATCAATCAACACATTAAAGAAGTTTTTTGTCCTTCCTTCTGCACTGTAAATAAGCCCCATTGTCATTGATTGCAGGCAGACCTCCAGTCTCAAAGCATGGTAAAGAGGAAAGCAACTGTGGCCATGTGGGTCTAGTTTAGCGAAACAAACAAGGAATCCTGTAGCACTTTTAAAGACTAACAAATTTATTTATTTATTAGCTTTTAAAAGTGCCACAAGACTCCTTGTTTGTTTTACATCAGGGTATCTGAGAGGAGGCCAAAGGTCCCTTGTTTCTTCCTCTCATCCTCAAACAGTACCTGAGTTTCATTACTTAGATCACCTGCAAAGCAATGAGGAATGTATGAATACATATCTTAAATAAGATGGAAAAGGAGAGAGTCAGGCAGCATAAAGGAAATAACATACATTAGACAATTGGAATCCAGTGCTTTAAGGTGAGAGAGGGCCTGAATTTATTTCTTGATATCATCCAAAAATAGCTTCCCTCTCTCTGAATTTTCAATTTAAAAAAACTTGATCTAAGAAAAATTATTAAACTTGTAAAATTGCATGCCCATCTTGAACAGAAAACCAGAACCACAAAGAAGAGTACCTCCAGATGCTCCTGTCCACTTGGCTATGAGGTTGATGAAACACCATCATGACACAATCAGTATTGCCTACCCTAAACATCAAAAATAGTCACAAGTCTGGCTTAAATATATCATTAAAACTCACTTAAAAATAAAGAGATGTTTAAAGAAATAATAAATGGGTGGGAGCTATTTTCTCTGGCTTCTGGGTTTTGAGCCTTTAGACTAAAGTCAGGTCATGTTTTTCTGCTTCTCTCTGCAACTTTTTAGCCTGAGGGCTAGAAATTTATGATTTTATTAAAGAAAAATTGACACTGACCAGTGTTCCCTCTAACCTGATGATGCAGCTGAATGAGTTATGGGTGCACAAGTTATTGGGGAGCCAGCAGGCAGCAGGGAAGAAGCCTGTTGGGGCCTGGAGAACCAGCAGGGAAATTGCTCAGCTGCATCATCAGCTTAGAGCAGTGGTTCCCAACCTTTTTCAGGCTGGGGACCCCTTTGTAACCAAAAAAAAAAAAAAAAAATCTTTGTGGACCTCCCTGGTTGGTTATATAATCTGGCCTGCATGGGCAGACTCTGGCCCGCACCAGTGGGACAGCTAGTAAGCAGCACTGCCACCACCATTGCCTGCGCCACTGGGGAGCTGAGCCGCAGCAGCTGTGGTCCCCTGCCCTTGCCCCTGCTGGGGAGCTGCTGTGGCTCCATCCCCCTGCCAGGAGACAGCCACAGATGGGGAAAGGCAGCCCTGGCAGGGAGTGTCAGGGCTGTAGCTGGATTCAGGCCCCAGGTAGGGAGAGGCTCCGCAGACCCCCTGCAAAGTGTCTGTGGACCTCTGGGGGTCCCTGGACCTCAGGTTGGAAACCATTGGCTTAGAGGGAACATTGCGCTGCAAAGTTTAAAATGGGGGGGCCCTGCACAAATTGATTTGCCCTGGGCCCCGCTCCCCTCTAGGGATGGCTCTGGTGGGGACCACTGTCTCGCAGGACCGGCTCAAAGTAGGCCTGAGCAGAGGGGGACAGGGCCACATTCACCTCCTGGAGTAGGTGCCAGGGGGTTCGAAGGGTGGAGAGCCACATGTGCTGGGTGAGCACGAGGGGGGTCCACCCAGTCCCCCCGGGGCATAGTCCAAGAGGTCTCCGACCCTGGTGACGCCTGCCAGGACCAACCTCCGCCTCATAGAGGAACCTCTGCCACCTGCACATGAAGATGGGGGTTGTGTAGCAGGGGCTCTGTGAGGAGGTCCTCCCCCTCAGTGGGCACAAGGGCCTTGGAGGCTGAGATAAGCCTCCAGGTCCTGAGGAGGTCCTGGTAGAAGGCCGGCAGCTTAGAGGGGTCTCGTGGACCACCTCTCAGATGAATGTAAAAGAGCTGCTGGTAGTATCGGAGTCCTCTGTAGCGGCGGAGAAAGGTGCACACAAGGTGGCTCCACGCTGGACCTGGGTTCTGCTACTGGGCAGATTTGGCTGCTCAGGTCCAGTGGCTTCTGCAGATTAAGTGAGTGGTTGTATTGAGTATGCTCCATTAGGTTTTCTACTAGCGTCATGGGCTGATGCTATGAGAGCAGCCAGCAGCCGCACACAGTTGCAATGAGAAGCGCTCATTCTCCCAGTGTGTGATTGGGAGAAGCTGAGCAAGGAGTAGACAGCAAGGTGTTTTCTCCTTGTTGTGAAGCATTTTGCAGCAGACTTTTTGATATGTGACTGATTGCTGGTTAACCATTAAACTGACTGGCTGGTGCTGGTTCCAGAAGAGAAAGAAAACCCTGCATGGATTCCTACTTAAGATCCCTGCAATCCAAAGAAGAGGATTGAAGAGTGGGGGTAACTGAGCAATCTTTGCTGTGAGTCTATTATAGACTGAGTCCTGGGTCTCCAGCTGCTTCTTTCTAGGAGTTGGCATTTAATTTCTTTTTTTCAAGGCCCTGGAGAAGGGCAATTAAATGAATTCTAGCTCACCCAAAGGTTATACTTGCAATAGACAAATCACCGTAATGTATTGTTCAGCTTGCCATGGGCAACTATGGACAACTAGCGGAAGCTTCTAGATCACAGGCCCTGGTGCTGATGGGGGACTTCAATTTCCCTGACATCTGCTGGGAGGCCAATACAGCAGTGCATGGGCAATCCAGGAGATTTTTAGAGAGTGTTGGGGACAGCTTTCTAGTACAAATGCTAGAGGAACCAACTAGGGGCCTTGCACTGCTCGACTTGCTGCTCACAAACAGGGAAGAATTGATCAGGGACGTAGAGGTAAATGGCAAGCTAGGCAGTAGTGACCATGACATGGTTGAGTTCAGGATGCTGATTAAAGGAAGGAAGGAAAGAAGCAAAACAAAAACCCTGGACTTCAAAAAAGCAGATTTTGGCTCCCTCAGGGAACTGATGGGCAGGATCCCTTGGGAAGCTAATCTGAAGCGGAAAGGAGTCCAAGAGAGTTGGCTATATTTTAAAAAAACTCTGCTAAGGGCACAGGAAGTTGCCATTCCAATTAGGAGAAAGAACAAACATGTGAGGCAGCCAGAATGGCTTAGCAGAGAACTCTGCTCTGAGCTTAAACATAAAAAGGAAGCTTATAGGAAGTGGAAGCTTGGTCAGCTGTCCAAAAAGGCATATAAAGATATTGCTAGGGACTGCAGGGATAAAATCAGAAAGGCCAAAGGACAAATGGAGTTGCGGCTAGCGAGGGATGTAAAGGATAACAGGAAGGGGTTCTACAAGTATATTAGTAACAAGAAGAGGATCAGGGATGGTGTAGGCCCCTTGCTGAATAGGGCAGGCATCCTTGTGACAGAGGATGAGGAAAAAGCTGAAGTGCTCAATGCATTTTTTTCTTCAGTTTTCACAGGCAGGGTCAGCTCCTAGCCCACTACCATGGGTGTGGCAGATGGGAGAGAAGAAGACAGGCCCTTGGTGACAGAAGGTCAGGTTAGGGACTGCTTAAAGAAGCTGCAAGTGCACAAGTCCATGGGGCCAGACGAACTGCATCCAAGGGTGCTAAGGGAATTGGCCGACGAAATAGCCGCACCGCTGGCCGTTATCATTCAAAACTCATGGAGAATGGGGGAGGTGCCAGAGGACTGGAAAAAAGCAAATGTAGTGCCTATTTTCAAGAAAGGGAAAAAGGAAGATCCAGGGAATTACAGACCAGTCAGCCTCACCTCAATCCCTGGAAAAATTATGGCGCAGATTCTCAAAGAATCCATCCTCACACACTTAGAGGAAAATAAAGTGATCAGGAACAGTCAGCATGGATTTACCAAGGGTAAATCATGCCTGACCAATCTCATTTCCTTCTATGAGCAGATGACTGGTTTTCTGGATGCGGGAAGCACCGTTGATGTGCTATACCTTGATTTTAGCTAGGCTTTTGATACAGTTTCCCACAGCATTCTCATTGGCAAATTAAGGAATTATGGGTTGGATAGGTGGACTATAAGGTGGATAGAGAACTGGCTAGATCAACGGTTTCAGCATGTAGGAATCAATGGTTCCATGTCTAGTTGGCAGCTGGTCATGAGTGGTGTGCCCCAGGGGTCGGTCCTGGGGCCGGTTCTGTTCAACATTTTCATCAATGATCTGGATGATGGAATAGACTGCATTCTCAGTAAGTTTGCGGATGACACCAAGCTGGGAGGACCAGTAGACACGTTGGAGGGCAAGGACAGGATTCAGGGAGACCTAGATAAATTGGAACAGTGGGCCAATAGAAACCTTATGAGATTCAATAAGGATAAGTGTAAAATCCTGCATTTGGGACCAAAAAACCCTATGCACTGCTAAAGGCTGGGAAACATTCAGCTAAGTAGCAGCAGTGTAGAAAAGGACCTGGGGGTCATGGTGGATGGGAAGCTAGATATGAGTCAGCAGTGTGCTCTTGCTGCCAAAAAGGCCAATGGCATACTGGGCTGCATCAAAAGAAGTATTACCAGCAGATCAAGGGATGTGATCCTTCCCCTCTATTCTGCACTGGTGAGGCCACATCTAGAATACTGTGTTCAGTTTTGGGCTCCCCACTACAAAAAGGACAGGGACATGCTAGAGAGAGTTCAGAGGAGGGCAACCAAAATGATTAAAGGGCTAGAGCACAAGCCCTATGAGGAAAGACTGGAAGCATTAGGCTTATGTAGTCTGCAGAAGAGAAGATTGAGGGGGGATTTGATAGCAACCTTCAACTACTTGAAGGGATGCTCTAAGGAAGTTGGAGCTTGACTGTTCTCGGTAGTAACGGAGGACAGAACGAGGAGCAATGGTCTCAAGTTGCGGTTAGGGAGGTCGAGGCTGGATATTAGGAAAAACTTTTTTACCAGGAGAGTGGTGAAGTCTTGGAATGAGCTGCCGAGGAACGTGGTGGAGTCTCCATCTTTAGAGGTGTTTAAGGCCCGGCTGGACAAAACCCTGACTGGGATGGTTTAAGTGGGAGTGGTCCTGCCTCTGGCAGGGGGTTGGACTAGATGACCTATGAGGTCCCTTCCAACCCTATGATTCTATGATTCATTCTCAAAACTCCTGAAAGGCCATGCTTTAAATTGCAGAACACACAGTTACACTGTGGGGGGTGAATATGACTGACACCCAATCACTCCATTAGATTGTATGTGGTGTATCACAGCCACCCACAACCCTGAGCCCAGATGTGAACATGTGAGTCTGTCAGTTCCACCCCAGAGCACATCTCCCCAGCCCTGCCTCTCACTGTGGCCTCAGTGTGCACACCATGCAGCCCTTCTCCCTGCCTGGTTTCACTTCACTCTCAAAGCCACACACTTAGCTTGCGTCCCACAGACTTTACGGGTGGGAAATGACGCGGGTGCTGTAGGTTGAGGCTTTCTGCATTTGACAGCTGCAAGACTGCTGGAGCTGTGCATGCTGCCTGAAGGGGATGGCCTGGGAAACAGGGCTCTCTGCGAGAGGGGCTCAGATCTGCACCTGGTTGTGAGGGCTCAGCCCAGGGAAAGCAAAAGGATTTGGAGCACAGAGAAATCCTGCCTCCTGGTGGGTAGGCTGGCCCTCCGCATGTGAAATTCTCTCTGGTCCAGCTCTGTGGGGGCCTGATGGAAAATCCACCCTGTCTCTAGGTGAGTTGCTCTGGTGCTTAATTCCTGTTCCTGCCAAATACATACATCTTCCCAGCCATGGGTCTCACTGCTCTGTGGCTGGTTGGAGGAGCTGTCTGCGCTCTGAAATCCGCTACGCAGGTCTGTGCCCTTCTCCTCTTCATATGGCCAATCTGTCAACCTCTCCTCCTGGCCCTAGAGAGTGGCCATCACCCTTTTCTGACTCTTCCCAGCAAGTCACCATCCTTTGTGCCATGCAGACACCAATGGTCCCTCTAAGCTGCACCGGTGAGCAGTGGCGCAGCTGCCGCTGCTCACTGACGCAGCAAGAACTGACCCCAGCGCATGTCCAGCAGGCAGGTCATACGTGGCCCCAGACACGTTTCTCCTGGGTGCCAGGCAGCCTTGAGTGGGGCTGCTCTTTGAATGGGCAGTTAAAGATCTCTGGCCCTGAGCATGCTTTAGATGCACGTGCAGGGGTGGGAGAGGACACAGCACACCTATTCACAAGCAACAGCCAGGTAAGGGGGATGGGGGTTAAGGAGAAAATGAGTGGGATAGAGAGGGAGAAAAGAAGGGTTCGGCAGGGGCTGGAGCCGGGCAGCAGCAGCAGTCGGCAGGGGCTGGCGCCGCAGAACAGCGGCGATCGGCGGGGGTTGGAGCTGGGCAGCAGTGGCAATCTGCGGGGGCTGGATCCGGGGGCAGCGGCAATAAAGGGGGGCTGGAGCCGGGCAGTAGTGGGGGTCGGTGGGGGCTGGAGCTGGGGGCAGTGGCAGTGGGCAGGACTCCAGGGCTGGGAGAAGCAGGGGGATCAGAGGTGGTGTCTGGGGCTCCCAGGCTGGGGGCAGATGGGGAGGATCGGGGCAGAAGGTGGGGATCCGCTCATACCGTGGGAAGAGGGGTGAAGGTTGATGTGTGGGGAAACATGTATTGTTTCCCTTTCAACTCATTGTTGCCAGATGGTTAGATATAACACACAAATTCCACCTAAGATTCAGAATAAACACAGAGAGCTGTATAGAACCTTATACTTTATTAACACACAGCAGTTTTACAGCACTTTTCATCTCAGGATCTCTCAATGGCTCACTATAATAGGCATTCACACATGCTTGGCTCTGATCACCAAGAGGCACACCCCACCTTGTGCTCACATTTAAGTGAATGGCCCTGACAATACATTATAGGCAAAGTACGTTGTCCCCTCCAGAACAAGCATGTATTTTTAGCACAGCTCTGTTTTCCGTTGGAAACTGTCAAAGGACAGATCAAAGCTTGCAGACAAGGACAACACAAAACTGCCAGATGGGGATTGTTGCAGAGAGAGAAGGCAGCCTGATCTAACTTTTTCAGTAAAGTGGAAAAAGTGTCACTGACGTTAATTAACATTAGCTCAAGTGATATGTAGGCCTAAATCAGGGTGACTTCATTTAGCTCAATGAGTGAGATCTAGTCAGAATTTGCACATTCATTAGAAATCTCTAAAAAATAATAGGACTGTATTGGCTATTTGTGATCATCAGCTCTTACTGTAATTTCTCACACATTTTCTTTATGTATTTTCCTATCTTCTAAAGATGAGCTGAAATTACAGACAACCAAAAAAACACAATCCATCCCACAAAGCAGATTCACACATTCATAGCGCAAAATGTCAAAGCATACAGAAAACAGTTTGGTGCAAGACAACTGCAGTGACGTCAAGGAACGTAAGGCTGCATCTATAAAATTGTTCTGTTTGCTTGGAAAGGTATTAGAGTCATTTCTTTGTCTTATCACGAAATGTGTGCGTGTGTGCGTGTATTTGTATATTTTTTTAAAAGTTCAAATCCTGTGATTTGCCTTGGACGATGATGATAGATCATGAGTACATCGAATATTTGTGAAGTTCCATACAGGTAGCTGTGTTAGTTTAGTGCAGCAAAACAAACAGAGTCCTGTGGCACCCTTAAAGACTAACAAATTGATTTATTGCATGAGCTTTTGTGGGAGAAAATCCCACTTTGTCAGATGTTTTGAAGATAGGGGAACCTACAGGATGGGAGGAAAATAAATTCAGGGAAGTGTAAGTCATAGGATCAGGTCCAATGTTCCCTCTAAGCTGATGATGAAGCTGAGCAAGTTATGGATGTGCTTGGGGAGCCAGCAGGCAGCAGAGAAGGGGCCCGGTATGGGTCAGGGAACTTGCTCAGCTGCATCAATAACTCGCTCAGCTGCACCCACAATTTGCTCAGCTGTATCACCACCTGAGAGGGAACATTGGCAGCCACCAGCTCTGGTGATGGGCACGCCACAGCAGAGTGGAACGCTGCCCAGGGCAGGTACTTGGTGCTGTACAATCTCTGGTACCTGGAACCATGGGGTATGTGCCAAGGACAGTCCTTGCATCCAGGGTGGGCACTGTGGGTTTGTCTCTCAAGCCAGTTAATGCTACAGCTTTTCCTGCTGGAATGACCAGGTACCAGTTCCATGTCAGCACAAAATCTGCCAGGACATCTCCTTATCAATCAATAGGGCTGGAAGGGACCTTGTGAGATCATCAAGTCCAACCCCCTGGGAATTGAACCCAGGACCTGCTGCATGTTAAACAAAGGTGCTAGCCACTACACTATTTGCAGCTTCTCCTGCCCTGTTGGAGACTGGAGCTGCCACAGACTCAGCCCCAAGGATTCACTCTGCAGGGGGGTTATTATCTGCTGGTGGGGTCACCCCAGGATGTGTCTCCTGCTGCCCATCCAGTTCATCGTCCTAGGCTGCCTCCTGCTGCCAGGCTCAGGTACCATGGGGGGGTGTAGTGTGTCGCTTGAAGGGATCCCAGTGGAGGGAGGTGAATGGTGTGGGGAGAGCAGGTGATGAAGGGTGTCTGGGTGAGGTTTCTGGTGGTATGGATAGCAAAGGGGCAGCTCAGAGAGCACACACCAAGTGGTTGGGGCAGGGGCCTTGGCTGCATGGGGAGGAAGGGATGGAGGAGTTGGGGACAGACCCTGGCAGCAGGGCTGAGGGGGCTGGGGATCAGCAGTGATGAGGAAGCCTCCCAGAAAGAGGGGAGGCAGGATAGTGAGAAGAGGATGAGGGGGCTCCCAGTAGCCAGAGAAGGAAGGATGTGGGGGCCAGAGATTGGGGGGGGGGGGGCTCACAGCCTTTTTTACTCCACTCTACGTCTTCCCCCAGGGATTTGGGTGCACCAGCCCCCAGAGCTGAGGGCTGCGGCCGGTGCCTCTGTGCTCCTGAACTGCACCTTTTCCACTGCCCGGAAAGCCTCCAAGCTGGCGGTGACCTGGGTGTGGAGGGGACCTGGAGGCATCAGAGAGACCCAGATCTACCCACCCCTCAACCAAGCCATCCAGCACCATGACCGGCTTGCCCTGGACTCCAGGCGCTTCCGAGACTGGCAGGATGCATCCCTGCACCTGGCCAACCTCACGCTGCATGACGCTGGGCTCTACCGTTGCCTCATCTGGACTTCAGCTAACAGCAGCCATGCTGGCAATGGGACTCACCTCAGCATCCTTGAGGAGTGGCCAGGTACCTGCACCTGTGGAGGACCAGGGAGTGGGAGAAGGAGGAAGGGTGGGGAGAGGAAAAGGAGGATGGACTGAGGGAAGGATGAAAGGTGGGAAGAGAAGGAGGACAGCACAGACTCACTCTGTTGTCTCCCATTTCTAGGGCCTGGGTTGCAGCGCTGGGCAGCCTGTGGCCCTGTGGGCATCCTGGCAGCTCTAGTGCTAGTACTGCAGGCCCTGGTGTGCCAGGAGTGCCGGGTCCTGCAGCGCCATCAGAGAGATCTGAAGTCTGGTGAGCAAGCCCAGGACGTGGTTGGGGACTCGCGCTCACAGCAAACCTTCAGATTGGCAGAGAGACACAGTGCCCCCCAACCCCTCTGATGGCTGGTTGGCCTCTCTTGCTTCCTGCAGAGATTCTGGGGGGATGGCTATCCTGGCCCACATGGAGCAGCCCCTGCAGCCTGCACATGGGGAGAAGAGGCGCTGGCTGGATGCTCCCCGTCAGAGGCTGTGAGGTGAGGGACTGGGGGAGCCCAGAGGGGCACATCCTGTCCCACTTCCCCAGGAGGCACCATCTGGGCTGGTGAAGAGGATCCTGCAGGGAGATGCCATCCCCATTGCAGTGACTTGGTGCAGGACTGCAATCAACAGCCCTTAGCCCCACAAGACACAGCCCAAAGCTCAGCCTGTCCTCCCTGTGTAGTCTGCAACCTGCGGCTGATTCCGGAACCACCGCAAGGCCTGAAATAGCAGCCATGGCTGCTCACTGAGCCAAGATCAGCCTTGAGCTGCTTCTGGCCAGGCCAACCAGGGCTGAAATAGCCACTGTGGGTGGTGGTGTCAAGGAGCTAGACTGCAGAGATCTGCTGTAGCACTGTGATCAGAGGACACAGTGTGGGTGCAACTGCTGATCCCAATGATGAATCGGGAATTCTTCATGTGTGCCAGCCCCCTTCTCCTCCCCATGACCACCTGTCATGGGATGCACATCTGTGCACCCTGGGTTATGATCTATGCAATTTTTCTTTTCACTTATGCACTGTGAATATACGTTTTTATGCTAATTATATCATTCAAGGTTTCTTTATGGATATTTATAACCTATTGTGCATGATTACTATGATAAGAAGTTTCCTGCAGCCTCACGCATGTTTACAGATGTGTAGCATGGCTCATGGGCATGGGAGACAGACAGAATTCTCCCCCAGGAACATGTACACCGCAACAGTTGTGAGCAAACAAGTACCTAGAGAAGGCAAAAAAGATATGCTAATTGAGGTGGCTCAGACTGGACAAAGAGATCACTTCTGCCTAGAAGAAAGGGGTGAGGGGGAGTGAAAACAAAGAGAGACACCTGAAGGATTTCGGGGGGTTTTTGCCTGGGAATCTCCATCTTGAAACAGCTTCAAGATCTGGGCCCTGCCTAGTCTCAGGCAGAGACTGTCTATACAAACATCTGATGATTACACCTTGAGGATAAGCTGGGCCTATGAGGTCAGTTTAGGTAGAGATACTAGGTTAGTATGCATGTTTTACCTTTTATTTCCTTGTGGTCTCTACTGACTCATTTATATTGTGATTCTGCCATGGTTGGCCATATTCTCACTTAGAATTATAATCTGATCAATAAACTAGTAGTTGTTTTATCTCAAGCTGTGTGGTCTTTAGAGCAGTGGTTCCCAACCTTTTCTCTGCCGTGGCACACCTTGAGACCTTCAAATTTTTTGAAGCACACCACCATTAAAAAACTCATCAATATTTAAATAAAATTAAATTACATATGAATATTCATGAGCCATGGCACAGTGTTTCAGAAATGCTGCTATGTGGGGTAGCAGGGGCACCAGAGAAGGGGTGGCAAAATGGGAGGTCAGGAGCCGTGTGCAGTGGCAGGAGTGAGTCTGGAGAGCACAGCAGGGCAGGGGTGGCAAAAGAGGACAATGGCAGCCATGTGGGGAACAGCACAAGGGTGGCAAGAGAGAACACGAGTGGCTGGGGGGGGGGGGCAGGAGAGAACCTGGGGAGTGGGAAGGTAGGGCTGGGGAGCATGGCACAGAACTCACATCCTGCTTCTCCACAGTGGCTCCCTGCATCCCAGGGCAAATCTTCACCCCACTGCTGCTCCCTCCCACCCCAGTGGGTCCCATCCTCCCCTCCCCCAGCTCCCTTCTGCCTGTGATGGACCCTCCAGCCCCCAGCTACACCCCCAGACACACAGCCACCCCACCCCCAAGCTACACACCCCCCCCAATCAACCAGCCACCCCACAACCCCAGCCACACACCCTCTGCTACACGTACATTCCCACCCACCTCTGCTACACACACACACACACACACACACACCTGCCCCACACAACCCCCAGCAGCACCCTCCCCCAAAGCCCTTACCTTGGCTATTTGCAGGCTGGCTGAGACAAGCTACTCCACCCTGCAGGGGGCGATTCACACACTCCCAGCCTCCCCCAGCTCTCTGCTGGCTGGACTTAAGGTGGAGCCACTTGAACCATGCATTTGGGCTGCTCCTGCTATTTTTAGGGGGACCCCTAGAAATCCCCATTCTAGTGCCTACCTCTCTTTTTAGGGGGCCAGAACACTGCCTGCCTAAAAATAGGGGGCCCCAGAATTGTGTTCTAGTGCTTTACCCCTTACTTTAACCCCTGCCTTTTCCAAGACCTGCACAGCCCAGAAGGCTGGGCTGAGCAGAGAGGGAACTTTAACTCCAGCTCTTGGTGCACTTTGGGTGTTCCCACGGCACACCAGTGTGCCCCAGTACACTGGTTGGGAACCACTGCTTTAGAGGATGCGAGTCAAGAAGGCTGGGCATGATCCATTTCTTTGTTAAATGGATGTACATGAGTGTATGGTGATCAGAAGAGTGCTCCAATCTCTGTGGATGGTGGCTTCCACAGTGGTACCTGAGGCTGGGGGTGCTTCCTTGGGGACCATCTTTCAGGTAGCTGGAGGGCATACACACACTGCTTGGGACCGATTGCATGTGAGAGGCTGGAGTGGACTGACTCAGGAGTGAGTGGTCACTTGGCAAAGTGGGGTGAATGGGGGTTCAGGAGTGAGAATTGGGAGGGTCACAGTGGCACACTGGACCAAATCTGGGGAGCAGCCTGTCACACAACTCCCTCACCAACAAGTAACCAGCTTGCTGAGACTCTGCCCCCAGTTTGCCCCTTGCTTGGTCATTTGTGGTTTCTCTGACTATATGTAAGCGGGGTAATGGACCTGCTCTTGTGGGGAACTTCCCAGACTTTGTATACCACCCCGGTGAAGGTGGGTAGCAAAAGGATCTGAGTCCCTGCTCCCACTTCTTTACCCCAAGGCCTGCCTGACCTCAAAGGCTCACCTCCCAATCTCCTGTTTTGGAGGAGTTTCTGTAACCCTGACAAGGCTGGGCCCCAGGATTCCTGGGGGCTCGACCCCCCACTCTTATCGTGGTTTCTCAGGACAGGGCTAGGGTGTCCCCACTCCGGGGTGCTGACCACACTGACCACTCTTCTGGCCCACCAGTTACTATATACAGTATATACAATTTATTTAAGCATACAGAAATAAAAAGAATAACCCAATAAGAAAATAGAAAAAAAGTGGAAAAAGGTGAACAATAAACCCCCAGCACCGCTGCCTGGTGTGGGAGCACTACAAACAGAGTCTCTGGGGCCTGAGGAACAGTCTCACAGTCTGTCCTCCATGTTGTAAGCCCTCTGCCCAGGCCTGGCTGCGACTGGATGATCCAGGGGGCCAGATGCCGGCTCCAGCTGTGGCCACACGTCCCCAAGCTCCAGGGGCAGGGCCCTTCTTCCCAGCGTCAGCCCCCCTTCACTGCTCCCCAGCTGCACACCACACCCAGCTCCAGATGGCTGCAACTTGGGCTCCCAGCTGCTGCTCTGGTTCAGTGTGGCTCCTCTGGTCCTCCTGCTGTGGGGCTGCACAGATGAGCTCAGCACCTTGGGCTCCTTCTCTGGCCTCCTGCTCCAGCTTCAGGCACCTCTGGCTCTGTCACTGCCTCCAGCTCTGCTCTGCTCAGCTCCACTTGGCTCTCTGCTGGTCCAGCTGCTGTGGGTCTGCTCTGCACAAATCAGCTCAGTCTGGCCTCCCTTCCTGGGGTCCTCTGGCTCCCAGCTGCTGGCTGCTTAGTGCTTCCTCCTTAGCTCGGCCCCACACACTCACACACTCTGGCTTGCCCAGGCATATCCAGCCTGCAGTTTCAGCTCACGGGTGGGGGAGCACTTTCAATCAATCAGGCCATCCTGGGACACTGGCCTCTCCCACCGGCCCTGGGGCTGTCTGTTTCAGAGTCCTGCTTCCAGGCAGGAGTAGCCAATCAAAAGGCCCATTCACTCTCAGTAAGGGGCTATCAGTCCCCTTACATATAGTAAAAGCCACTGGGAGCCAGTGGGCCCATTTGTTCTTTGTGCTCAGGGAACCACTGAGGGGGCGTATTTGCTGCCAGGATAGAGTATTGGTGTAAAGTCCCCTGTGCAAGACATGAGGAGGTGGGAGTGTGACCCTGGTGCACTTTCTGCCAAAAGGTGCTGAGGGTTGCCAATGAGCAGGTCTTCCAGCCCTGTTATAGTCATGTGCTGTGGGTCAGACTCAGAGCTGAGAGTGGCCCTGAAGGGGCACCACAAGACAGCACTCTGTGGGGCAGAGGAGAGGCCAGTGGGGCACAGGTGGGGTTTCTGAGCTATGCCGCACTGGCTGTTGTGAATCCCTGCTGCATGCAGGGTGACAGCTCTGTGGGTTCTTCCTTTGCCAAGACTGAGAGTTTCACTTGGCTAGTATCAACAAAGCCACCTCCTTTTGGGAGCCAGGCCCAGAGAATGGCAACCTGAGCAGGTGGTGTCAAAATCTTTTAGCTGAGCATCTTGCTGCCTGTAGGATTTACTTCCTGACGATGCTGCTCTTTTTGCTGCCTGTAAGAATTTGCTGCTTATTGCCAGGGTCTGAGGCAGCAAACAGCATGACCCAAGCAGCAAATTGTGACAGCAGTGGATTTTCAACACTGCACCGGCTTGCACTTGTCAAATCCAGCCATACTTTGCAAATCACAGCACAGGCTGGTGTGTACAACAGGCCTGGGACGACCAGCTTTTTGCTCCCAGCCCAGTGTGAATGGATAAAGGCATCCGGAAGTGAGGAAAGGAAAGTGAAAATACCAGGGTGAGGCAGCAGAGACTCCTCCCAGCTGGAGCTATGGGGGCACTAGCAGGTCTCGCTCTGCTTCTCGGGGCAGCATGTGAGTATGTGGCTGGTCCCTTCCTGCTCACACAGCCCCCCTCAGCCACAGGGAGGGGACACTGCGGGTTGACAAGGGTGTGAAGAGGTGGGAACAACCCTGAGAGATGCCAGGTGGGGAACTGGGGCCTGCAAAATTGTCCCAACTGTTCTTCCTGTGAGGAGTCACATTGCTCTGGGTCACAGGCTGATCTCCTGCTCCCTCCCGCAGCCCACTCCTGCCAGCAATGTTCTCTCTAACTACTTGTAGACTGTGTGCTCAAACAATTTCTTTATGTGTGCCACATAAATGTGTGTCACATTTATTTGTGAGCACCAATATTAGCACTATTGAATTTTTTTGCACACATTTTATTTTGTTGTGTGCACAGGTTTCATGACCTGTGTGCATGCATACACATGCACAGCTTAGAAGGAACAGTGCCTGCCAGTGGCGTTGCACCCCAGGAGGTGGGCTGTTATTGTTTATTCTGTATCATGGAAATGCACAGTTAGCTGTTCTCCCACATGCTGCCAGGTTTGCGCAGCAACTGATGGGTGGACAGGACAGGATGGGCTGCCAGGCAGTCGTTAATTCCTCATGCTGTTACCTCCATGAGGGAGGGTCTCCCCATCTAACCCCTTGCTGCCCCCAGCACTGCAATGCCCCGTCTCCCAATGCCCCCACTCCACCGACACGCCCCCACTCCACCGACACACCCCACTCCCTCAACAACACCCCTCCCCAATACATCTCCTCCGTCAGTGCCTCCTCTGCTCTCCCTAGACCTCTGCTCCTCCAATGCCCCTTCCCAATGCCCCTCATTGCCCCCAACACCCCTGCTTACCCACTGCCACTGCCTTCCCCAACATCCCCACTCCCCTGCTCCCCCTCACCCCCTCTCCCCCACCACCCCCCCCCACCCCCCCCCTTGGCCCCCCCCCCCCCCACCCCCCCCCCCCCCCACTCTCCCAACGGCACCCGTCCCCATATGCTTATACACGTTTAACAGTCCTGGTTTAGGAGGTACTTAGAAATAAGTCATGCCTGCTCCCAACAACTTCTACTGCCTCCACATCTCTGTCCCACTGAGTGTGACAGTCTCTGGTTGCATGACAGGGATGAGCCATACTCTGTTCCACGCAGCTGCCCAGCTGGAGATGAAGGTGGACTCCCCGGTGGTGGCTCAGCTGGGGTCCCAGGCCCTGCTGCCCTGCACCTTCACTGTGGCGGACGGCCCCATCACCCCAGCGTACCTGGCTGTGTACTGGTATTTCCAGGGCCGGGAGCTGGCATCCTATGATGATGTGCTCTCCGTCTTCCGGCCGGGGGCCTCAATGGATGCAGCACAGCTGGCACAGGGAAATGCCTCTCTGGTCCTGCCCAGTGTGACCATTCAGGACCAGGGAGTCTACAGGTGTCTAATCATCCACAGCCCACACAGAAGAGAGCAGAGCCTTCACCTCGTTGTGCTGGGTGAGTGAATGCGAGGGATGTAGTGACAGGATGGGGGACCACCTGTGCAGTGATACCTGGGGGACCCAATAGCACATATTGCTGGGCTGAGGAGGGTATTTGAGGATACACGGGCAAGGGAGGGGCTGAGGGTTTCCCTTAAACTACCAGCAGATGCCTTATCATCCTCTCCCGCATGCCACCCAGGAGCTGGTCCCTCAAGGGGTGCTCACCTGCACTGTCCATACTGGTCACATGCGGCTCTCAGTGTCCCAGGGGAGGCACCCCCAAACCAGCCCAGCAGAGGAAGCTTTAGAAGCCCCCACTCTCCTCTGCTTCAGGTCACTGGGCTCTCCCTGCTGATGCCTCTCTGGTTCCCACAGCTGTGCCCACTGTCACCATCTCCAACAAGGCGGTGCTGCGGGAGGAGCCGAACTTACTGACGTGCTCTGTCTCTGGCTTTCATCCGGCTGCCATCACGGTGACCTGGCTGAGGGCAGGGCAGCCCCTGACTTCATCCCCACTCCCTGAGCCCCAGAGTGACCCGAATGGAACCTTCCATGTCATCAGCTCCCTGACCTTCCGGCCCACGGAGCATGACCAAGGAGTCACCTTCTCTTGCCTGGTACAGCACGCCGCCCTGCAGACTGGGGCTCTCCAGACAGACTTCCAGCTGGTCTTTGGAGGTGGGGAATGGGGCCGGATTGTCTTACCCAATGGGATGTTCAAAGGGGGAGACTGTGGCCCAAGAGACCTGGGTTCAGATCCCAGCTGTATCCCTGACTCCCTGTGTGAATAGGACCACGTGCCACCTCTCCGGGCCTTCCTCATGGCTCCATCACAGGGACTCTGCTTCTTCCTCTTGCAAAAGCTGCCCCCGTCCTCACTCCCATGACACTGGCCATGGCGTGCAGATGCTCGGACACAACTGGGTGGCTCATGCTAGTGGGGGGCTATGCAGCAGATGGGCCCGGCCTGCTCCCTGCTCTTTCCCTCCTCCGGGACGAGGACCCCATGGCTTGTTCTGGGGTGGTGTTGTTTGTTACAGATCTGCAGTGTATCAAATCTCACAGCCTTGGTGCCTTTAATCCCCCCTCTGCAGCCTCCCCAGAGGTGCACATTCGTGCACCCAGGTTTGTGCAGGATGAGGCCCAGGTGGTGACGTGCGACGTGCAGGGCTTTTACCCAGAAGCCATTGCTGTTAACTGGCTCCTCAATGGTGTCCGGACAGAAGCCCCTCATGTGAACCCCAATGGCACCTTCAACCTGGAGGCTTTCTACCAGTTCAGACCTGCGGCTGAGTCCGAGGGCATGGAGATCAGCTGTGAGGTGCAGCATGAGACACTGAGCCGGCCCATTGTCTGCAGCGTGGTGGTGCACCTGGAGAGTGAGTGAGACCAGGCCTGGGGCAGTCACTTGTCCACCATGGGTGACCTTCTCCAGGCCATGCCCAGAAGGAAGGGATGCTAAAATCACCGTCTCGGGAATTTACTCAGCCCCTGCATGGAAGACTTTACACTGGGATCTGGCTGGCTCGGTAGGGTACTGGGAATAGGACATGCAGCCTATGCCCTCAAAGGGGCACCAGCTCCCATCTGTCCCCAGGACAGGGGCTTGATTGGCTGGGGGGGGGGCCCAAACCGACCTTTCCTTTCTCCCCAGGTGCAGGGACCCAAGTCAGCGTAGCAGTCCTGGTGGGTTGCATGTTGGCCGCAGTGCTGGTGGTGACCGGAATCGCATTCTTTCTGTACAAGAGAAGCAAAGGTAAAGACTGGCTCAGTCATGAGCCACAGCGCGCATATTTCTCCCACGCCCTCCGCATGCCCATCCCTGTGAGCCCCCAGCAGTGAAAATTAGCAGTTTGCAGCCCAGTGGGGTACCAAACTAGAGTTTTGAACCTTTACAAGCTGTTTCTGCAGGACCACCATAAATTCCATCAGTGTGCCCAGGGTCCTTGAACATTACAAATTCCTGACAGCAACACAATAGTCATTACAGGTGTTGGCCCTCTCCCCCCAGTAGATTTTCTATGACAGGGCTGTCTCCTCCCACCATCCCTCAACTCCTTCTTTCTCAATCAGTGGCCATGTTGGTTTAGCTCAGTGTTTGCATAACAAATGTGTACCTGGAAAGGCACCCACTGGTGGCCTGATGGTAAGCACTGGCAGAATTACAGGTACCTGAAAGTGACTGTAACATGGAAACACGTGGGCAATCTTACCTGGAGACATGAACGAAGGTGGGCTAAGATTTATTGGTGCTGTAGGCACAAAGAGCATTTGGGACCTCCAGAGACCCAAGGGTGTCTCTGCACAGTGGGCGATGCTGAGGTGGGCCCTGCTCTTCCTCTTTCCCTCAAGACCTCTGAGAGTTACCCAGGGAGCCTGGTTGCTGTGGGAAGCCCTGAACCAGACAAACAGGGACACATGCTGGAGGCTGCTCTCAATCCCCCAGCCCCCTACCCAGGTGTGTGGGCTGCCCACAGCAGCCTGGGCTCCCTGTGGGCTTACTATCGTTTTGGCTTCCGGCCCAGCCAAGGGATGTGGCTTCATGCGAAAGAGATGGGCCAGGGGGTGGGCCCCAGAGGGTAGGAGATGAAGGCCAAGGCATGGGGCCTCGAGGGGGAGAAGAGGACCGTGAGGCAGAACCACAGTTCTGGCACTGGCATAGCCCTCCCCATTTCTACCCAAGATCTGGCACTGCTGGGGCCCCGAGCTGTCCAGTCTGTTAATCCACCTCTGGTTACAGACGCCTATAACTGGGCTTTAAAAAGCTACAGAAATATCTAGTGGGAGCCATTCCACATGCCTCTCTGAATGCCAGACACAACAGGGAGGCAAAGGGAGAGAAAGACCATTGCTCTGGGTTAGCTGACACCCAGCCTCCTATATGTAATCGGTCTCTCACCAAGAAGGAGCACTTTGGTCAGCCACTTATGGGTTAGACGCCCAGCAAACATCCCCTGTCCAATATACAACCCTGGGAACTATTGTCTTGCAGGATTCAATCCTCCCCACTGCACTCTGTAAGCAGAAGCATCATTCCCCCGGGAAAAAAACAGGGTCTGGGCCTGGGCCCTGACCAGGGATCAGGGCTGAGTGAGGCAGTGGCTGCCATGGGCAGCTTGGCCCAGATCTTGGACAGGGAGAGGCAGGCACTGCTGCGGCCACTCTGGCCCTGGATACCTGGCCAAGGATGGGGCCAGGAGAGGCAGGAGGGCGCACCAGCCATTTGAGGCACTGGTGCTGAGACTTGGAGCATGTGCCAAGCACCAGCAATGCCCTGCTTGTAAGTTCATTTACACTGGTCCAAAAATTTATCAAAGAAATTGATGTGGACCAACTCTGTCACTCCAAGAGAGGCCTCTGCATGCACCCAAACCACATATACTGCTTTAGATAAAACAAACCAATAAGTTTATTGACTACAGCAAGATTTTAAGTGATTCTAAGTCAGATTAATAACACTTTAAGACTGTGGTTTCCAACTTCTTTGGCTTCAGGGACACTGATGACATTTGTACAGCCCTGAAGGGCCAACAGCCTCTGTCAGCACATTTGCAAAGCTGTTACCTTCTGTGATGGAACTCCTGAGGAGTCACTCTGGGGTCCCCCCCGCTCACTGCTAATCAGGACTCTGCTGTGGTAGAGTCCTCCCCAGTCTGTCCCAGGTCTCCACACTACTGTGTAGCCAACTCCCAAATCTAGCCTCCGAGGGTCCAACACCTGCTCCACCTGGGGCTCCCCTGTGGGGTCCTCCCCCCAGAAGGGTCTCTGAAAGTTCTCCACGGGTGAGACCCACACCCTGGCTTCCAGTCAGTGGGGAAGCCAGAAGGTTTATTAGCATTCAGGTTCACACAGTTAGGGTGGTTGTCTGTCAGATTAACTCAAGGGTATCGCAGTGAACCTCCAGGACAAGCAGGTTTATGTGCAGGGGATCCTTCCCCTTAGGCCCCGGCTCCAGTACTGCCCTTCTCCCTCTTGGATCATGCCCAACTCCTCCCCTAGTCCTTTGTTCCTTTCCTGGGCTAGGGAGCACCTCTCCTTGGTCTTAACTGGCCACAACCTCTGTGACTTGCAGGGGGTCCAGGTAAGGTCTGCTTAAAAGCCTCTCCTCCCTCTAGTGGTCCTTATAATAATCAACACACGAGTCCCATCAGAATACAGGAACAGAAACGAAGAGAAATTCAGGTATCGCCTATGACATCCTGCATGAGCCCAAGAAAGGTTTCCCACTTCATCACACCCTCACTGTGATATGCTTGGTCTCAGATCTTGTTACCTTGTCATCAGCAGCTCCTGCAACCCCCTTAAAAGTACTTCAAACTCCATGGTGCCACAAAAAAACTCAACAATGGGCAGGTAATGGGTGAGCTGTGCCCATGGCCTATTACAGGGTTTATGACACTCTTGTCATCTCGTTGGGGTCCCCATGGCCTGCATGTTGGATCTCACTGCACACTTCCATTTTAAGCTCTGTGGGGCAGGGGCCAGCTTTTCCTTTGGTCTGTGTGCAGCATGGCTTTGATCCCTAATGGGAGTGCTGGACCCTGATGCAATGTTATAAATAATTGAGTGTTCTCAAAATGCTCTTTCTTTTTAGCTGCCCTCCTGAAGTTTGCAGTGGGTGACATTGTGGGGCCTAAAGAATGGGTCCCTGGGGAATACGTTTCCCTCGTATGTATTGGGCACAGCTGCCCACCGGGCACCAAGGCCAGTTGGGTAAAGTGGCAAAACGAGAAGAAAATGGATATCCTTGGGGGTGAGATGTGGGGATGCAGCAAGGAGGAGCAGCCTCTTCTCCCCACCTGTTCTCAGTACAAAGTCCAGGAACAGACTCTCCACTTGGCTGCTGGCTCAGTCGCATTTGCCACGACGCTCACGTTCTGTGTCAGCCCGGAGGACCAGGGAGCTCGTTATGAGTGCCACTTTACCAGCCAGGATGGGATGACACTGAGCACCAAGGAGTTCAGCGACTTCACCCTGTGCGGTGAGTCAGGGGTGATTGCCAGAGGTTTGCAGGTGGGGGGGTGGGGCTGGGAGCCCAGACTCCTGGCTTCTCTTTCCAGTTCTGCCACTTGTTTGCTTTTGGACCTTTGCATCAGCTCTGCAATCTGACTGGGTGACGCTCAGGGAAACAGGGGCTACATTCTTGTGTATCCATGGTGATGTGCTGGGAGCCCTTCCATCAGTACCCTGCAACAGGCACAGCCCCCAGCAGCTAGGTGCCGAGAAGCCAAGGAGAGGCATAGACATACAGTATCTCTCACACCTTCTACCCATCTTGAGGGGTGTTTCCAGAATGCTTGCTTGGCCCTTCACTGTGGGGTGACAGCTCCCAGGTCCAGGAAAAAGTAGAGCTGGGGCATGGATGAGGCAGATGTAAACACACCTCGTGTGCCTGAGGGAGCTGGGGCTGCTGGACTGGGGATGTTAGGTTCCTGTTTTGCCAGTCACCCTTCTGATCACTTTGCTTTACAGCCGGGAGGACAGCAATGCTGAAGACCCAAGACCCAGGAGCTCCAGCGCTCAGCTCAGCAGGAGAAGCACAGCTGGCAGAGGAATGAGCTATGGGAGCTGTAGAGAGTGATATGGGGTCTGACACAAAGCAGCCCAATAGTGCTGGACAGAACACCCCACACCAGGATTTCTCACTGCCTATGTCTCAGCGCCAGTGAGGGCTTGTCTCCTGGGGATGGGCACAGACTCTAAGGTCAGAAGGGACTGATATGATCATTTAATCTGACCTCCTGGACAGTGCGGACCACAGAACCTCACCCACCCACACCTGTCATAAAGCTCTAACCTAGGACTGACTTATTAAAGTCCTCAAATCATAGTTTAAAGAAGAGGTGTCAGACTTGTGGCCCGTAGGCTGGATGCAGCCCACCAAGAGCACTGATTCTGCCTGTGGAGCTGCTGCCTGGACTGTGCCTGGGAGTTCTCTGCAGCAGCAGCAAACAGCAAAGGCAGGTTGCTGCTTGCAGAGCAAGGATAATCAGTACTTCTGACTCACTCACATAATCCAAGTCACAGCACAGGGGAACAAAGAAGCAGTCCAGTCAGCCCTGGCACAGCTCTGCTGTGGTCTGCCAGTCAATCACTATCAGTCACAGCAAGCTGGGCTGGGCTCAGGGAGAGCCCCTGCTCTGCCCCCACCCCAACTGTTCACTGCCAGTCAGAATGCTAATTTGACTGACAGCACATGGCATGAATCACAAATAAGAAAGGCAAAAGTAGCAGGGGCCCATAATGACCAGTCAAAGGCCAGCTGGGACTGAGCCCAACCAAAGGCCAGCATGCTGAATGACTGGTAGTGGGCAGGGAGAGGGGGAGGTAGGAGCCCAGCCTGCCTGTGGCTGTGGCTGTGACTATGGCAGACTCAGGGTCGGCTGAAGGGGCTGTGGCGCCCCGAACTGGCTTTGGTTTTGGTCCCACTCCCTGTCTGGAGGCAGGGCTATCCTTTGGATGGGGTGGGGCCCAAAGCCAATCAGCCTATGTGGGCCACCCCTGCACTAGGGAACTGGGGTACTCCCCACCCTGCACAGCACAGGCGGGGGTCTCACCCCTCCCATGTGCCCCGGGAGGGACCTGCTGAGGAGCTACAGGGCTGGAACATAGGGGCCCAGGCCCAGGCTGCTGTTTAGAGATGCCACCCATTGTCCCTGCCCCTGCCCACCCTCCACATGGGCCAGAAGCACTGTTCCCTCTAAGCTGTGCATGTGTACATGTGCACACATGTCATGAAACCTGTGCACACAACAAAATAAAGTGCGTACAAAAAAATTCAATAGTGCTAATATTGGTGCTCACAAAGAAGTGTTTTTGCGCACACAAAGAAATTGTTTGCGCACACAGTCTACAAGTAGTTAGAGGGAACATTGGCCAGAAGGCTGAGTGGCTGTGGCCTCAGGTGCTGGAAGGGGGCTGGGGCCACAGGCTGCCCTTCCTCTCTGTGTTGCTCTCTATGCAGCATCATTCTTCTGGGCCCAAGTTTGTTACTGACCAGCCATGAGTAGAACAGGGAATGTTTACTTAGACACGGTCAGGGTATTTCTTTGGTTTTGGTTTGTTTTTGGATTTTTCTGTGCTGAGCACATGTATCCCCTCCCACTACCCTTTAACTACCTAAGTTAAATCCCAGAGAAGCAACTCTCAATTGTTCTTATCTGTTCTTTTTAAGTAAAGATTTTACCTTTTAAGTAAGGTCTGGTTCTGTGTCCTGAAAGGTGAGAGGTTTCTGTTCATGTGCCTCAGACTGCACAGCCAGCTACTAAAGGGGATTCTGTCACAGCTCCAGCTCATACCCCAACTGGGGGTCAATCACTCTCCTGAGAATGGAATAAAAGTGACTGAGGGTACCTCACAGGAAGGAATTCCCAATTGCACCTTCCTGGGTTTCAAGAGGTTTTTGCAGTTGGGTGATGGCAGTGATACCACTCCAAGGCTAGGAATTGGTGGCCTTGGAGTCTTAAGACCAGATTTTAAGGCCAGTGGCTTTTAAGGCCTGTTGCAGGCCCCCATGTTCTGCAGAGTGCCAGAGTGGGGAAACAGCCTTGACACACATAAACCCTGAGCATGTAGGCAAGCCTCACCAGCCGGACACCAAAGGAAGAATTATCTGTAATAACTCAGAACCCACCCCATCAGTCACTGTATCAGCATATCTACAATCAGCAGCCAAAGCTCAATCAATTGCCAAACTAGGCTGTCCCATTATACCATCCTCGCCATGAATTTATCAAGCTCAGTTTTGAAGCCAGCTAGACTTTCTGCCTCCATGGCTCCCCTTGGAGGACTATTCCAGAACTTCAAACCTGCATCTAATTTCATGACTAAACTACCTGATGGCCACTTCATATCTATTTGCTCTTGTGCCCATATTGGGGCTGAACTTAAAGAATTCCTCCTCCCTGGTATTTATCCCTCTGATGTATTTATACAGAGCAATCATATCTCCCCTCAACCTTTTTTTGGTTAGGCCAAGTAAGTCAAGCTCTTTGCGTCTCTTCTTATAAAGCAGGTTTTCAATTCCTAAAAGCATCCTAGTAGTTTTCTCTGCCTGTTCCAGTTTGAATTAATCTTCTTAAACATGTAGAACCAAAACTGCACACAGTATTCCAGATGGTGTCTCACCAATGTCTTGTTTAATGGTATGAACAGGGCTGTCCTTCGGGTAGGGTGAGTGGGGCAGCTGCCCAGGGCACTTGTGATTTGGGGAGGGCTCCACAGGGCCGCACTGCTGCCCCCCCATTCCAAGGACTGGGATCGCTGGTCAAAAGCAGCAGCCTGGTTCACAGGGACAGCTTTACTGAGAAGCCAGAGTGACTTGCATTGAAAGCTGCTTAAGGCAGTAGATCAGCATTACAGCAAAAGTGAGACATTAGGACTAACAATGAGGTGCTAATTGTTGTTCAAACAACCTCTATGCCTCCTGAGTCAGTATCTCTGTGGGCTTCTCTCATTCATATGAAAAGGACTGAGGTCACTGGCAAGCAACCTTTGTGGGTTTTTTTTTTTGTTTTTTGTTTTTTTTTAATCAATAGACACAATGAAGAAAAGAAAAAAACTATGAACATTCACTTATTCCACCATTTCTGGGATATGGGGATCACAATTATTTTTGCAAATTAGGACCTGCCTCTTTTTTTCAGTCAGTTGAGAATTCCCCTGCTTGCAAAAAAAAAGTTATAACCTGTAGATTTTAATAAAAACTCCAGAGATTTTTTTTGACTGATAATTAAAAAGAGAAAAGGAAAACAAACTGTTCTAGTAAGAGTCTCTGTTAGAAAGTATGGTATTTTTTTCTCCAATTAGAAAGCCTAAGTAACAGAATACAATCCAACTCAGGGATGGATCTGCTGGAAGGAGAAGTTATAACAAGGTCCTAATCTGAAAGTGGGACTGGATAGCCCCATTGTGTTGCTGCCTTATGCACACTGCCAGGGATCACCAGACCAAGCAGAGAAGGCTAGCACCAGGAACATCGCTGGCACCTGCAAAGACCTGGGGCACGGGCCCAGGCCACATCCCCTTGGCCAAGTTCCGGCGTCCAGGCCCCATAATTCATCAGGCTCCTGCCACCTCCAGCCTAGCCCCAGATCCCTGGCTGGTTTTGGGGCCAGGAGAGGCAGGTGCCGTTGTGGGTTTCCTGGCGTCAATGCCTGGCCAGGGCTGGGCAGGGGCCGGGAGAGGCGGGCGCTGCGGAGGGTACCTCACCCAGGGTGCCCGGTCTGGGATGGGCCAGCCCAGACACTCGAGGCACCGCCGCCAAGACTCAGGGCACATGCCCCGTGTGCCAGGTGCCAGCAACGCCCCTGGCTAGTACCCCTTCAGTCACAATATTGTGGACAATTGGGTGTTCATGGAAACTCATGCAGACTCAGGAAGTAGATGAAGTGCAGAGGTGAAAGTGGAACCCAGAGGGGCTGCTTCAATTTCTGGGATTTGGCCGTGGAGAAGGGAGCAGGACCTGGAGGGACTTGGACAGGCTCAGCAGCAGACAGGATCTTCCAGGACCTTTCTTTCCAGCCTGGTGTTGGCTCTCTTCTCCTTCCCTTGTTTCAGCACTTCCATCTCATTTCTCCACCCAGTCGCTCCCCCCACTGCCATTTGCAAGGAACTCCCATGCACACCCCCCAGACTACTACATGAAAGTATAGAGACTTGACATACTTCCTGATTTGAGATAGGAATATGGGAGGTGGGATCAGCCTCTGCATGTTCCATGTAGGTCATCTCAAATTGGATGTGTAGATTTCAGAGACGCAATAGAAGCCTCAAGAGAAAGGATGAAAGCCATGAGAGATTGCCAGCCCCTCAATTTTCCCCCCAGCTATAGTCACTATTCAATTTTTCTGGTGGTGGCTGCTTTTTTCAGTGGAGGGTTGCCACACAGCAGAGGGGTCTGGAGCTAGGTCCCCAGGAAAATGTTTGACAACCACTGGCCAGGGCCCATGCTAGGGTTTCTGGTGCCCCCTGAAACCAATAAATGGGCACCCTTCCCCTCCCTGGGGCAGGGCGGTCCCTGGGGGGTACTGGGCCCAGGAAAATCACCCTCCGCCCCCCTGCCACATTGGGAGGTGGGGCTGGCTGGCCCAGGGGAGGGGCGGACCCCTGTGCTTCCCCCCCTAATGCTGGGACTGGGTGAGCAGCCATAAGGGCAGCCAGTGCAGCGCTGCTGGTTCACCCACCTGGCCCCCCTGTGACCCCGACCTCTTGGGACAACCTTCTGAATGTGCCAAAATCAGGGCAAGCTGCAAAACCAGGGGCCAAACCCCCAAACCACTGATGGATGGTACTTAAAACAGTCTCCCAGTGAGCAATAAAACATGCTTCTGATTCCCCATTCTGGTCATCACCAAGCATAACCAAAACAGAAACAGCCCCCTTACTGCACATTGGTTCCCATGGTACCCTCTAGCCACTGGGTCTCTTAAAGAAATAGGTTCTCCTGACCCCAAAGGGCCAGCCACATCACTCAGAGCAATATAGGCTTGGATCTTACCCAAAATATCACGCTGCCGGCCAATCCTTTACTAACTACAACTAAAGGTTTAATGTAAAGGGAAAACAAACAAAATATGACAGATGTTAAGGGGTCAAAGTAAATCACATACATACAATTGATTTAGAGTCCATAGAAAGCATATGCCTGAAGATCCTGTAGTTATCAGATTAGCCCCACTTCTCTGGTGTGCACCCAGCAGCAGCAGCAGCAGCAGCAGCAGTTGGGTGGGCCTCAGTCCTTTGTTCAGTCCCGGAAGAATAATTCCAGAGGAGGGTGTTGATTGCAAGTTGCAAACAGAAGACTGAAGACAAAATGAAGATTGGTCCCCTGCTTTTTATTTCAGTGTCCTTGCCAGATCAAAATGGAGTTGGGCCACATCATCAGTCTGGCTAACTGGTCAAACAGGTTTCTTCTTGGGCCCACTGCAGCTGGAAGCCTCCCTGATGGGGGACATTAAGAGAAATGGTTGGTTACTTACCTGTAACCATCCTTCTTCGAGATGGGCTGCTCACATACATTCAGTTATAGGTGTCTATGTGCCGCAGTGCATGGTAGCTCGGAAAGTCTTTAGTATTAGCCTGTCAGGTCAGGGCACATGGCCAATGCCCCCTCCGCGCCGCGACCACGGCTATATAGGTGACCGTGACCCTGAGCCTCCCAGTCCCATATACCTTTGCCAACTCCATTAGTGGGGACGGTGGGAGGGGTCTGAATGTATGTGAGAAGCCCATCTCGAAGAAGGGCGGTTACTGGTAAGTAACCAACCGTTCTACTTCGAGCGCTGCTCACATCATTCAGTTACAGGTGACTGTTAGCCATACCCAAGGATGGTGGGAGGAGTTACAGTCTACCCACACTGAGTACAGCTCTGCCCAAAGTGGCATTGTCCCTAGCCTGTTGCGCAATGGCGTAGTGTGTCGTGAAGGTATGTATTGACGACCACTTAGCAGCCCTGCAGATCTCTTGGATTGGGACCTTGGCGAGGAAAGCCATAGAAGATGCCTGAGCCCTGGTAGGGTGGGCTCACACAGTCTCTGGGAGAGGCGTGTTTGACCCTCTGTAGCAGTCTTTGATGCAGTTCACAATCCATTTGGAGATGTACTGAGAGGACACTGAGGAACCTTTCATCCATTCAGCAACCACCAGAAACAACTGGGAGGTCTTACAGAAAGATCGTGTTTACTCGATATAAGTTAAGAGCGTTCTCCTCACATCCAAGGTGTGCCAGCATCTCTGGTTTTCTGTCACCTGAGGGTCGGGAAAGAAACCAGGCAGGCAAATTTCTTGGTTTATGTGGAAGGGGGTGGCCACTTTGGACAGGAAGGAAGGATGGTGATGGAGGACCACCTTGTCTGGAAAGAATGTCGTATATGGGGGTTCGGAGGAAAGAGCTAGCAACTCCAAAACCCTTCTAGCTGAGGTGATCACTACTACAAAAGCCACCTTCCATGACCAAACTAGAAGGGTGGCTGAATCCAAGGGTTCATACAGTGGCTCTATTAATGCCCGAAGTACAATGTTCAGATCCCACTGAGGGGTGGGCTTACGAGGGGTGAGGAAAGAGCTTTTTCACCCCTTTCAGGAGCCTGCGAGATATGGGGTGTGAAAAGACTGAGACCCGTCTATCTTTTGGTGAAGGGCCAAAATTACCGCTAAGTGGACTTTCAGTGAGGACAGGGAGAGGCCTTTTTCTCTAAGGTCTAGAAGATAGTCCTGGATTGGTGCTGAGAAAGGGTCTATGCCTTTGTCACAGGACCAAGTGGAGAAACGTTTCCATTTGGCTATGTATGTGGAGCTGGTGGAGGGTTTTCTGCTACCAACCAGGAGCTTCTTAACCCTGTCTGAGTATCACTTCTCTTGCTTGCTGAACCAGAGAGCATCCAAGCTGTCAGGTGTAGGAGGCCTGGGTTTGGTTGCCAAAGGCGCCCCAAGTCCTGTCTTAGGAGATCCGTCCGCTGAGGGAGTGGGGTCTTTATGGACAAGTCGTGCAGGAGCGGGAACCAATGTTGTCTGGGCCAGTTCGGAGCTATCAGAATGATGTGTGCTCCGTCTGCAAGGACCCTCTGTAGTACTCTGTGGATCAGGACAACTGGTGGGAAGGCGAACATCAGGGACCCCGACCAGCTGAGAAGGACAGCATTGCTGAATGAGCCCTTCTCCTGACCCTGGAGGGAACAGAATTGGAGGCATTTACGGTTCTGTTTCATGGCGAAAAGGTCCACCTGGGGAGGTCCCCATCTGTCTGTCAACAAGGAAAATACCTTGTTGTGAAGGGACTACTCGTGGTTTGCTAGGGTTTTCCTGCTGAGTGAGTCCTCTAAGCTGTTGTCTACCCCTGGTAGATGGGAGGCAACCGGCGTAAAGTGGTGAGCTATCACCAGTTGCCAAAGTTTGCATGCCTCCCCGCAGAGGGCTGAGGAGTGTACCCCTCCCCCTGGCCGGTTGGTATAGAACAGGGGTGGCCAAACTTACGGAACTCAAGAGCCACACAAGTAGATTATTAAACCTTCGAGAGCCGCACTGAGGCATATAACCACATATTTTTACCTACTCCAAAATTACTAAGCTTAAAATTCATTGCACACTTTAATTTTATCATAAAAAAGGGGCAAATATTGATCCACTAATGTCAGATTCTAATAATTATTTAAGATTACCATGAAACTAGGCCTATACAGTAAAAATTTAGCTGTTGCTAGATGTAGATCACTACAGGCTTGTGGCAAGTTTTTTTAAAAATCTGGGCAGTAACTTGTCCATGCAGCAGGTAAAAGCTCTGAGATGCTGATCTCTAAGTATTGCACAATGTTTTGAATTTAATTGTGGGATATGATGCTTCACAGCAGTAAGTTGTGCCAAAAATTGAAAGTAATCTACGTTCAGTTTTACACTTTTCTCCTTTGTATTTTTCATTTCTTAGTATTCCACATCATGTTTAGGACTTGTAAAACATGATTTTATTTTAACAACGAGTACACTGCATTAGGGCCTATGAGAAAATCTAATTATGCTATGGCTTCTCTGACCATGTCACGCTTCTCTCCCCCATCCCCTGTTACTGCTTCCCTGCCATCTCTTGCCACGCTGCTGCTTCTCTGCTCTCCCCAACCATGCCACACTTCTGCCTCCCACCCCATCCCGGCACCTACCATGCCCCCACTTCCCTGCCAATATTTCTGCCAGTAAACTTGTTCACTAAAATACTCATGGACAGTGAAGACAAAAGGTCTGAGGACTCAGACACAATTAATTTTAAAATGAGAGTATTACTAAGGGAAAATTCTACTCTCATCTTAATCCTGTGAAGAGATGCACACAGGGACACCTTTTCAACTGTTCAGAATCACAACAGATCAATGAGAATTTATGGGGACAGAAAGTGTAAGATCAGAACCTGTTTCAGTAAGTGCTTTGGAGTCCATGCACAGAAGATACCATGGAAAAAAATCCCATTGAGTTTATTCAGTTTGGGGTCAGGCCCTGTATAAATTCTAAATATCAATATTTGGTTTTTATAATACAAAGGAAAATCTTTATTGGTGAGAGATTTTTTTTCAGAAAGTTTACAACACAATTTTCCATCCTCAGCACTTCACAACAATTACTCTCGTCTAATGGGTTCAGATACCCATTGAGTCATTCATGAAGACTGCACTGAAATATAAATAGATTCTGACTATACAATAAAAAAGAATTAATACATGTTGAATGCTATTTAATCAGTAGAAGTATAGTGCTGCTATTGAACTTTGCAGTGAATGTAAATTATCTTGGTAATTGACTTAGTCATATTAATTAAAATTTTCTTATAAAATAAATGTACTAGCAGTTCCTTCTGCAAACAGATGACATACTGATAACTCAGGCACATTTGTTCAATGGACTTAAGGAATTTTTTTTCTAAAGCCAGTTTTCAGTAGTGGTGATCTATCTTAAGTCTAAATCATTTTGCATGCTGAAAATGAACCATGATCCATAATAAGTACTTGTAATATTCTTTAAATAGAGGGTTTTTTAAATAACCTTTTGACAGTAGTCAGTGGTTTTGGATGTAACACTTGTGTCAATTTTCAGTCATTTCTGATGATTCTTATTTAATTCTCAAAATAGAAATACAAGAGAAATAATTTTGCATTATATTACAATACCTGGAAATGCCAGGTGATTTTTAAAAAAAGAAAATTACTTTACAACTGCTTTTCAGGTTTAAATTGCTAATTATCATCACTTATCTCTAGTTCATTGTAAACTTGTTCTTGATCAATTTATGTTTGCCAGTTTTAAAAATATTTACCCAGAAAACAATATCAAAAAAGAAAAGTATTTAAAAAATCATGCACTGATGTAATTAAAGACTGTATCATTATGCACACAGACAAGGAGGGTAGAAATTAATATTGTGTGGGTAAACTGTAGAATTTGGCAGTTACTTGCTCTGAGTGCCTGCCTTTCCCTGCTGGCTCTCACCACACTGCTTTTTAATGCTGGGGAGGCTCTCACAATGCGGCCCCTCCCCTGTGGGCTCTCTCAATGCCGCCCCTCCTCTCCCCAATCTGACCACGCTGCTTTTTACTATGGCTTTGACAATGCTGCTCCTCTGCTGCCGGCTCTTACCCTGCCGCCGCCTCTCTGCTGTCCCCGATTACTGCAAATTTCTCACCCCTGGCTCCCGCCACATCGCCCTTCCCTCCTGCGCTCTCCTGCGAGCCACAATATTTCTTTAAAGAGCCGCATGTGGCTCGTGAGCCGCAGTTTGGCCACGTCTGGTATAGAACATGGCTGTTGTATTGTCTGTGAAGACCAGGACTGTTCTGCTGTGAATTTTGTCGAGGAAGGTCATGCAGGCCAGTCTGATGGCCTGTAGTTCCTTCACATTTATGTGGAGATGTTTGTCCTCGGGGGTCCAGAGAACCTGCGTGGAGAGGCCCCCGGACAGACGGGCTCCCCAACCTGAGTCCGAAGCGTCCATTATCAGGGTCACTGAGTGCTTGGAGTCCCTGAATGGAATACTCCCCATCGTGAAGTGGGGGTCCCTCCAAATCTGGAGGGACTCCAGGGCGTGCTGAGGGACCAAGAGTACCTTGTCTAGATGGTCTCTGCATGGCTGGAACATCGTGGAGAACCGGAGCTGGAAGGGTCTCATCCTCAAGCGTGCTGTCCAGATTACCGAGGTGGCAGCTGACACGTGGCCTAGAAGCTGCATGCACTGGCGAGCTGTGATTAGTTCCAGTGCTTGCAGTTCTGTAATGATGGTGCAGAGGGACTGAAATCTTGACAGGAGCAAGGATGCTGTGCCTTGTTGGGCGTTTAGCCACATCCTTATGAATTCTATGTCCTGAGTGAGGCGGAGCTTTGACTTCTCTGTGCTTAGGCAGAGACCAAGGAATCTGCAGAGCTTTACTACGAGTTTGACGTGATGTTGTATTTGGCGGTTTGACTTCCCTACTATGAGCCAATCGTCTAGGTAGGGGTAGATTTTGATGCCCCTTCTGCGTAGGAACGCTGCGACCGGTGCCACACATTTTGTAAACACCCTGGGAGCCAGCGATAGCCCGAAGAGAAGAGCAGTGAACTGGTAGTGGCTCTGTGCCACCACAAACCTGAGGAAGCGTCTGTTGTGGGGTTGGATGGCTATGTGAAAGTAAGCGTCCTTTAGGTCGAGGGCTGCAAACCAGTCACGCGGGGACAGAGAGAGGACAATCTGAGGTAGGGAAACCATGCAGAACTTCATTCTCCTTATGTACTTGTTTAGCGCTCTGAGGTCTAGAATAGGCCATAGATCCCAATTGGGTTTGGGGACCAAGAAGTATTGGGAGTATAACCCCTTGCCCCACTCCCGCTTGGCGACCTTTTCTATGGCCCCAAGGAAGAGGAGTTTCTGGCATTCGGTGTCAAGCCAGCATGATGGTTCTTGGTTTCCCAATGTTGCACGAGTGGGTGGTTTTGTGTCCCGAGGGGTTGAAAGAAACTGGATGTGGTATCCTCGCGCCACCATGTTGAGGGGCCACTGATCTGATGTAATGCAGGCCCACCGGCGGGCAAAGTGGCACAGGCAGAAGAGGGACCCTGGTGCGCTGCCCTTGAAGGGACCATCAAAAACGCTGTTTACAGCCTGAGGAGCAGTCAGACCCCTGTCCACGTCTTCTGGACTGTGAGGCGTTGAGTTTTCCCCCTTTACCTGGACGATTCTTGTCCTTATCCAGGTCCCCAAGGTGGCACTGGGGAAACTGGGGGGATCTTGGGAACTGACTCTGCAGTCGAGTCTGCTGCCTTAATTGCTGCAACTGCTGTTGGAGCTATTTATGTGGTCTCGTCGAGCGCCTGTTGGATTGAGGGGTGTACATCCCTAGGGAATGAAGTGTGGCCCTCGAGTCCTTCATACCATGGAGCTTCGTATCCATGGATGGAGCAAAGAGGTCAGGGCCTTCAAAGGGGAGGTCTTGGATAATTTGCTGCGTCTGTGCAGATAGGCCTGAGCCTTGGAGCCAGGCTGACTGACGCATGACTACTGCAGAGGCCATCGTGCAGGTGGCTGTATCCACTGCGTCTCAGGTTGCCGCCAGAGCGTCCCTAGATGCCCTCTCCCCTTCCTTTAGCATTGCTTTGAAGTCTCTCAGGCGCTCCTCAGAGATGGCCTTGAGAAAGTTTCGCATGGAAGCCCACAGATTAAAGATGTAATGTGTCATTAAGGCTGAATGGTTAGAGATACGTAACTGAAGGGCCGTGGAGGAGTATACCTTCCTCCCCAGGAGGTCGAGCTTCTTCACCTCTTTGTTTTTGGGCGTGGAGCTTGGCTGGTCCTGTTTCTCTCTTTGGTTTACAGCATCAGCCACGAAGGACCCTGGGGTGGGGTGATGAAATAAGAAAGAGAACCTTTCTGGAGAGACATAGTATTTCTTATCTGCGACCTTGGACACTGGCAGGATCGAGGATGGCATTTGCCAGCATTCTTGGACAACATGATATACTCCCGAGTGTAAAGGGATTGCCACCCTTGCTGGTGGGGCTCTACAGCAAGCATTGAAGAGGGAGTCATCCTCTTCTTGGATTACTCCTAATTTCAGTTTAAGGTTCACCACCATACGGTGGAGGAGGTCCTGCTCAACTCAGGTATCTCCCTCACGGTCAGCGGATGTGTCGCTTAGACGCTCATCTGGTGAGGAGGAGGATTGGGCCCGGGATCTACTGTGTTGCACAGAGTCAGGCTTAGGTTCATCATTGAAGAGATCCGAGGACTCCAGTGGAGGTGACCAGGCATAGCGAGAGGCGGAGTCATCGATTGTTGTGCTCAGCCAATCGTCCACTTGTTATGGGATGATCTCGCTAGAGGCATAGGCGCAGTGGGAAGAATGGTCACCTCCCCATGTACCCGTGGTCTTTTTGACCTCACTGAGCTCAGGGTTGGGGAGCTCTTGCGAAGTCTCTTCTTCGGGCGCTCCCCCCGAGAAGGGGAGGGGAGGTCCTCAGAGGACAGTCTAGAAGACATTCCACCTGATTTCTGGGAACCTGGTACCAAGAGCTCTTCAGAGGAGTGATGGAGTAAAGTTTCCTGCCCTTGCCAATGTTCCCTCTAAGAGCCTCTGGCAGCTGAGCAACTCTTGTTGGTCACTGCGCGGGGCCCCCCACCCCCCACGGGGGCCCGATCCTGGCACCCCCCCCACAGGCCCGCTCCCCTGGGAACCCCCCCAGCCTGCCCAGCCCCTCCCCGAAATCCTATCCTGCATGGCTCTGCCATGGCTCCTGGGGCCAGAGAAGCACTAATGGAGCATGCTCAGACATTCTGGGCATGCTCCATTAGAGCTTCTCTGGGCGGGAGTTTTAATAGCTCCCTGCTCCACAGGAGCTCTGAGCAGGGCCTCTGGCTGCCAGCCCTGCGCGGCCAGCAGCCTTCCCTGCGCAGGGGGGGCTGTGGCGGGCTGCACGGCTGTGTGGCCGTGCAGCTTAGAGGGAAAATTGCCCTGTACCCAACTGTGGTACCAGTGGAGGGCTGGGTGGTGCTCTGCTGGGTCCCAGTGTTGGGCTAGTCGCTAGTCCCTGGTTACAGATCGGTGCTGGGTCAGAGACTAGCGTGGAGCTGGATGCCAGTACAGGTGTTGGTGCCGGTCTGGTTGACGGTACCAGGCTTGTTGGTACCGGGGCTGGTGGTACCGGGGCTGGTGGTACTGGGCTTGATGGCAGTACCATGAGGGGCGGTACCATGTCCTGCAATTCTGATGAAGACGGTGCCACGTTGGCCTTCTTCTTCTTCTCCTTCTTCTGCACCAGAGCTGGGTATGGCGCCCTTGATAGGCTGTTGGGGGTGCCTGTACCAGAACCTTTCTCAGTACAGCTGAGGGGCTACCCGGTGACCAATGAGCTCGGTGCTGAAGTGGTACCGTTGCAGGTCCATGTTTTGAGCCTTGTACCGATGATCAGTGGCGGGGTTGCTGAGCCTGAGCCGATTAGGGGTGCAGCGGAGAGCTCGTCGCCCAGCCGGTTTCGGGGGTGGTTGCCCCACTCCCCAAGCTCAAGAGAAGGCTGCGCTCCCTTTCAAAGCGGGTCCTCCACTTGAAGGACTGGCAAATGGAGCATTCTGCCATGAGGTGAGACTCACCCAAGCAAGCGAGGCATTTCTTGTGCAGGTCGTCCATCGGAAAAGCCTTGCAGCTTTCCAAGCATGGCTTGAAACCAGGCATGCTGAATTTCATGCTAAAGACAGGCACTTGCATTTCGCAAGTTTACGCTGATCTGAACCAACTCTGATGGCAGAAAAGGAAACTGGGAGGGTCAGGGTCACGGTCACCTATATAGCTGTGGTCACTGCACAGAGGGAGTGTTGGCCATGTGCCCTGAGCTGACAGGCTAATGCTAAAGACTTTCCAAGCTATAGTGTGCTGTGGCACGTAGACACCTGTAACTGAATGTATGTGAGCAGCGCTCGAAGGAGAACAATAGTTTTGCAGATGCCCAGTCTGGGAATGCCTTAAGAACAAATCACTTGGAACACATGTAAAAACAAATAGATTCCTAATTTCTAATACAAATATGAGACCTACATATAAATCAGACAGTCATTCCTAGCAGATTAGAGCATTGCTGTTGATACCAAACATGGCATATCACATATGGATTATTGCAAATATGAAATATTAATAAGAAAAATAATCATAAACAGTCCCACAGACCCAGACAGTGTCACATCCTCCCTCCCCCCAGCCACAAAGGGAAGCCATCCCCCCTGCCAGGTCTGGCCATGGCAGGGAAGCAATCCCCCTGCCAGCTCTGGCTGCCATGAGGGGACGCGATCGCCCCTGCTGGTTCTGGCCGTGGCAGAGAGAAGTGATTCCCCACCCTGGCCAGAGCTGGCAGGGGGGATGGCTTCCCTGTGGCACCTTTTAAAATGGCGCCCGAGGCAAAGCCCCTTTCCTCTTACCACCATGCCATGGCAGGGGGAAGCAGCAGGGCCAGCACAAGGGGTTGTGGTGCCCTGACCCAACTTTTCCTTTTTTGCCCCCAATGGCCACGCTTCCCACCACCCCACTGCTTTCAGCATGGAGCCGAAGGCAGTGGGGAGCGTGAATGAGAGTGCAGAACCAGGCTTCCATGCTGGGCTGACTCACCCTGCCCCCAGGATGGGGAAGAACCAGCCCGGAGGTGGTACAGGCCTGCTCAGAGGCCAGGCTCTGCTCTCTTACCCCTCCCCTGGACCAGCTGTTCCTCCCTAGAGGCAGGGAGGGCCAGCCCAGAGACTGGGTGAGAGAGCAGAGTCCAACCCATGGGCTGGCTCATTCTGCCCATGGTGGTTGAGTGACTGGCTCAGGGAGACATGGGAGCATCGGATCCAGCCTCTGGGCTGGCCTGCCCCACCCCCCCCGGCACCCTTAAGCTTCAGCATCCTGGGCTGGTGCCACTCTGGCTCACCGCTAGTGCCAGCCCTGATCTTAAGAGAGAAATTAGAAGCACTTCCTTCAGCTATTTGAGAATTTGATCCTGACTCACTCTACATGGAGGGAAGAAGTGAATCCTTAAGACCAAGAGTTGCATGTTACAAGCACTGAGTAGTTTCAGTCCCATGGAATCTGAAACAGTCTTTGAGGCTGCTGCTTTGCTCAAGGGAAGTGGCTGACAGCAGGAAATGTATCTCCCATCAAACGGGGCCCTTGATGTCAATAGGTATGACCAGGGGCATCCCTAGGGGGGTGCGGGGCCCTGGGTGAATTGCTCTCTGCGGGGCCCCCACCCACCCCAGCACTGGGGGGCAGGGCCGGCCAGCCCTGCAGAGTGTCTGACAAGGCACATCATTCCCTAACCCCTCCAGGTTCCTGTTGCTGAATATCAGGAGCCAAGAAGCTCCACAAATAGGAGAAGGAAGGAGGGTGATGGATCATACTGTCCCTGGGACTTCCAGCCCTGTCCCTCCCATGAACTTTGCTGTAATGCTTGCCTTCCCCACAATTTTCTGAGTGGCAGCATGAGAGTGGGGAGCAGGGGAGGATAGAGTGGGATGTCAGGAGACTAAGAGAAGTGCAGCTGGGTGGCAGGCAGTAAGGAAGGCAGCACAGCACCTGCAATTTCCCATGCTGGTCCTGCCCTAGGCCAAATGCCTGGACATGCTGCAGGGCAGAAAATTTAAAAAGGCTCTGGCCTGGTCCCAGCTTACAGGTGCATGCAAATCAGGTGGGAGAATTTAGGGACCCCATGAGGCAAACAAGTCAATTTTACTCAGGATGGGAAAAGCAAGAAGGATCCATCCAGAAAGAAAAAGAATAAAAGACAAGATGAAAGTTGTGTCTGATCACCACCCATTCACAATGATCACACAGGAGCTCTGATGAAGCAAGACACAGGAAGTTCCATTGATTTACTTGAGATTCAGCAAATAGAAAAGCTGGGTAAAAAGATGAAAACTTACCCGGTATGTGTGGTAGAAAGAGCAGGCAACACTAATTGACACCTACTCACCCTGGGATGGATAGGGGGAATTCAAACATCAAGAGATTAATTTTAAAACACAGTATAATCTTGCCCCACCCCCCGGACTTATTTTTGCCATTTTTGTGATTTTTGATCTCTTGAAACTGGCAATACTGTATAAATTAATACCACATACTTCACTCAAGGAATTCCTTTCCCTAACTGTATTCTTCGTCCTAATGTAGCAGGCTTCTGTAGCCACAATGTAGGGACACAGAGACAAAATTAATTGAATGTACCTTTTAAAGCATCTGTTAGCCAACACTGTATCTGTTCTTTAATATCATAATGGAAATAACTAACTCAGTTTAATAGACATTGTAACCAATGTCCAACAAAGCTTGATGTTGTAAATTTAGAACTCTATTTTGTATTCTTGATAAAACTTGTTTTAGGTGTATACTCTGGAATTTCATTTAAACGTGTGAACAAGATGTATGAATGAAGGGTGTGTGTGATGGAATCAGTTAATACCAGCCTGTCCTGATGAAATGCAAATACTACCTTAGTGGCTAAGTGATGCAAAGAAGTCCCACAAAAGCGAGGGTCCACCCCAGAAAATCACAAAGCAAACGTCATGTCTGTAAATGGCTGGTGATCAATGATCACACAGGATCCCTGGCCCAGCTTGCCCTCCAGCCTCACCACTTGGCCTGGGGGCGGCAGGGAGGGGTGGGGGGTGAGGCAGTCCTTGTCCTGGCCTGCCTGCCAACCTCTCACCTGGCCACCAACCCAGCATTACTTGGGACCCAGAGGGGTATGTGTAATGGTGTGCACCCTGGGTTATGATCTACATGATTTTCCTGTTCACTTATACACTGGAATTGTATGATTTGCTGCCAATTGCACCATGTAATGTTTCTGTGTGGATGCTAATAACCTATTCTACATGAGTTCTATGATAAGTTTTGTAGGGGAAAATCTAACTCTGGCCCTCAACTTCAGAAAGAGGCACACCAGAGCTTTCACAATGAAGCAGACCCGTTCCCAGCCGAGACTCCAATAGGCAGAGAACGAGGTGTGGTTCAAAGTTTATTATTCAGCTGAATAATAAAAGGAACTGCAGCAGAGGGAAGCAAAGAGAAGCTAGCCTCTCTGAGCAAGAACCCCCAGTATAGGGGCTACAGGTCATACATACTTTCTAACATGCAAAATACAATATACATAATGCAACAAGCTCATGCATCATACAACAAGTTACATCATGCCTAAAATACATACATGGTATTGCTACTTTTAATATGCAGGTTACATAATTAGATTGTACTTAATAGGCAGCATATAGTTAGCCCGCCTCTGTTGTTGTTTACAGCTTATTTGGGTAACAGTTACTGTCCTTGACCAATGAGAGTGGCCAGACTCCTGTGACCCCTCAGCTACCTAGCCCCTGCCAACCTGTTTACCAGACTAGGGTGATAGCTTCCCATCAGGGTCCAGACAGGAGGGATTGTCTTATAATCAACCTTTGTGGATTGCCTCTTGTATCTATAGAAACAGTCTACCTTCTTATCAATCTAAACCCCTAGCTCTCCTGACTTATGCCTTAATAAACTTGTCTAAGCAAACACAGAGCCTCAGACACAGAACTTCCAGACCAAACTTACTCCATCTTTAAACTTCCTTTACAGTTTCCTACAACTTCATATGTGTGAACAAACATGTAACATGCTTTCTATGGCTCACGGATAAGGAAAGAGAAAGACGTCTCTCCCAGCAGTGTCAGACAGAGACAAAGGTATGCTAATGGAGGTGTCTGTGAAGAGACAAAAGAATCACCTTAGCCTTGAAATGGAGGGGCTGTGGGGTTTGGAAACAAAGCCTGAGACAAGCATCTGATGAAGTGGGATTTTCTCCCATGAAAGCTCACGTGAAAAATAAATCTTTTAGTCTTTAAGTGCCACATGACTCCTTGGTGGGTTTTTTTTTGTTTTGTTTTGTTTTGGTTGGACTAGACTAACATGGCTATCCCTTTGAAAACTGAAACCTGGAAGTTTTAAAAGGTTTTTTGAGCTGGGACTCTCCATCTTGAAACAACTCCAAGCAAAATATGGGCCCTGCCTGGCCTCAGGTAGAGACTGGCTGTGCAAACATCTCCAAATACCTTGAGCATAAACTTGTTTGGACTATGAGGTTAGTTTAAGTAGAAGTATTAGGTTAGCATGCGTATTTTGCCTTTTATTTTCTTGTGGTCTCTCCTGACTTCCTTATACTGTGATTCTGCCATGCTTGGCCATGTTCTCACTTAGAACTATGATCTGATCAATAAACTAGTAGTTGTTTTCCCTAAAGCTGTGTGATCTTTAGAGGGTGTGAGTGAAGGAGGCTGGGCACAAGCCTTTTCTTTGTTAAATGGAGGGGCTTGAGTGTGTGGTGGTTGGGAGTAGTTCCCAATCTTTGTAGACAGGGGTTCCTGCTGTAGTAACAGGGGTTGGGGGTGCTTGCTGGGGGACCCTCCCTCGAGTGGCCAGAGGCATACACCCCCTGCCTGGGACCGAAGGTTGGAGTGGACTGACTCAGGAGTGAGTGGTCACTTGGCAAAGCGAGATGAATCAGGGTTCAGGAGTGGAAATTGGCAGGTCACATCAGCACACTGAACGGGATTTGGGGAGCAGTCTGTCACAGCATGGTCCCTGATCTACCTGCCCCCCACTAGCCCAATGTGAATCGGGGCCCAGGGGGAGTCTTGGATCCCCAGCACCCTCATCCCCCTCCAGGCTCAGGCTCAGGGTCCCACTAGACTCCCCCCAGTACTTACCTGGCTGTGTGTTCCCTGGGCTGGTGCTGGCAGTGTTTGCTGGGGGAGGAAAGGGTTAAACCTCCCTCCCCTCCAGCTAACTGCTCAGCTCGATCCAGGGGGAGGGGTGGCAGGTTACTCATGGGCAGAGCAGCCTCTGAGTGAGCCTGTGTCTGCTGGCTAAAAACATTCAGGGCTCACTGTAGGAGAGGTGGGGCTCCTGCTGATTCCTGCCATGGGGGGGTGCGGGCCCCATGGGACCCCCAAAAGCACGTGGCCCACGTCAAATGTCCCCTTTGACCTACCCTAAGGACAGCTCTGGGTATGATTGACAGTGCGTGCCATCCACTTCCCAGGACATACTGAAAAGAGAGCAGAAAGGACTTTCCTCTGTGTCCTTTTCTAAGCTTGAGAGTTCACGGACAAGAAATACACACATGCCTTCAATTTTCTACACAGCTCTGCTCTTCTTTACTTCTGCTGCTGTAACTGTGATGCTTTATGGGCCCAGCTTGAACCAAAGGCGAGTGAGGAAACATTTTCTAGTGTCAAATTCCAAACGGGCAGTCGTGTTAGTCTAGTACAGCGAAAAAAGCAAGGAATCTTATGGCACTTAAAGACTAACGGATTTATTTATTGCATGAGCTTTCTGATTTTGCTAAAGGGCCCACTATCGACCCCCACTGCTACCTTCCTTGTGGCCCCAGTCCCCCCTGTACCCTTAACTGGCCCATGTCACCCCCGAGGACTCCTTGTTTGTTTTGCTGAACCAAACTAACATGATTATCCTGCTGGAAGTCATAAATTATTCTTGGGTATGGTATTTTTAAAGATCTTCCCATATGAAGCTTATAAGTTGATCATCTTTCACTTAACATAAATCAGCTAATGCAGAACTACAAAGTTAAAGTGAACACTTAAATTTTTTTTTTTAAAGTATGAGCATGCATTAATAAATAAGAAGTGGTAACATTAACGATGGCTCAAAAATAACTGAAATACCACATGTAAAATTTTGGCAGGCAAATCTTACAAATTTTTCATATAGGCTTGGGTTTATGTGCACTAGAGACATTTAATACAAATAATTAAAATAAATAAAAATAAGTGAAAACGAGGTTTCTAGTGTGTAGCTATAAAAGAAAAACACCAAATTTCAATGAAATTCTCTGAAGTACTCAAGTTTGTAAGACTCTGGCCCCCTCAAAAATATTAAATAGTAAGTACAAAAGAAGCTAAAAAATTACTTATCAAAAGAAAGACATACAGCACAGACATCACACACAGGTATAATGATTGCCTAAGGGAAGCACTTTATTTAGATGCAGCAGCCTATATGGACCTACCTGGTAACCTGAGCTAAAAAAAAGCCAAAGTAAAAATTGTCACATCTGCTGACCATGAGGGAGATACCTGCATTGAGCAGGACCTCCTCTGCCGTATGGCGGTGAACCTTAAATTGAAATTAGGAGTAATCCAAAAAAAGGATGACTCCCTCTTCAATACTTTCATACCATGGAGCTTTGTGTCCATGAATGGGGCAAAGAGGTCTTGGCCCTCAAAGGGGAAGTCTTGAATAATCTGCTGCATCTGTGTGGATAAGCCCAAGCCTTGAAGCCAGACTGACCGGCAGATGATGACGGTGGAGGCCATGGTGCAGGCAGCTGTATCCACTGCGTCCCAGGCTGCCACCAGAGCATCCCTGGATGCCCTTTCTCCCTCCTTGAGTATTGCTTCAAAATCTCTCAGGCACTCCTTAGAGATGGCTGTGTGAAAGTTTCGCATGGCCTCCCACAGGTTGAAGATGTAGCACCTCATTAAGGCTGAATGGTTGGAAATACATAACTGAAGGGCAGCAGAGGAATAAACTTTCCTTCCCAGGCAGTCAAGCTTCTTTGCTTCTTTGTTCTTGGACATGGAGCTTGGCTAGTTCTGTCTCTCCCTGTGGTTTACAGCATCTACCACCAGGGACCCTGGAGTGGGGTGATGGAATAAGAAAGAGAACCCCTGTGGAGAGATGGCGTATTTCTTTTCCGCACCTTTGGACACTGGTGGAATTGAGGAAGTTGTTTGCCAGTGTTCCTGGACAATGCAGTATACTCCCAAGTGCAAGAGGTTTGCTGCCCTCACTGGAGGGGCTCTACGGCATGCATTAAAGAGCGAGTCGTCTTCCTCCTGGATTACTCCTAATTTCAGTTTTAGGTTTGCCGCCATACGGCGCAGGAGGTCCTGCTCAACGCGGGGGTCTCCCTTGTGGTCAGCGGACATGTCAATTAGGCGCTCATCAGCTGAAGAGGAGGATTGGGCCCGCTATCTACTACATTATGTAGAGTCAGGGTCAGGCTCGTCATTGGAGAAATCTGAGGACTCCGGGAGTGGCAACTGGGCATAGTGAGAGGAGACGTAATCGGTTGCTGTGCTCAGCCAATCAAGGGTCCACTCGTTATAAGGTGATCTCTCTAGAGGTGTAGGTGCCATGGGGGGAGCGGAAACTTCTCCCTGTATCCGTGGTCTTTTTAACCTCACTGAGCTCAGGGATACGGAGCTCTTGTGAAGCCTCTTCCTCGGACGCTCCTCCTAGGGAGGAAGGAAGCGGTCCTCAGAGGATGATCTGGGAGACCCTCCTCCTGATGTCCAGGAGCCTGGTACTGAGAGTTCTTCAGAGGAGCGATGGAGTGGGGTTTCTTGCCCCTCTGTACTGGACTGTAGTACCGGTGGAGGGCTGGGAGGTGCTGTGCTTGGTCCTGGCTTTGGGCTACATACCGGTACCAGTAGCGGCATTGAATCGGTTGGCGGTACCAGGCCTGGTGGTACCGGGCCTGGCAGTACCATGCTTGGTGTCAGTACCGGGCTTGACATCGGTACCGTGGGGGGTGGTACCTGGTCCTGCAGTGCCGATGAAGGAGGTGCCGCTTTGGTCCTTTTCTTCTTCTTCTTCTGCACCGGAGCCAGGTTTTGGTGCCACGCTGTCAGGGTTGCATGTGCCGGTACCCTTCTTGGGACGGCTGAGAGGCTGCCCGGTGATGGATGAGCTCAGTGCTAGGGCGGTACCATGGCGGGTCAAGATTTCGAGCCTCGTACCAATGATCGGTGGTGTGCATCCTGAGCCCAGGCTGATCGGGGGTCAGGCGGAGCGCTCGTGGCTCGGCCAGATTCTGGGGTGGTAGCTCCACTCCCTGAGATCAAGAGGAGGCGGCACTCCCTTTCTAACTGAGTCCTCCACTTGAAGGGCCGGCGAATGGAGCATTCTGCTGCGACGTGGGACTCTCCCAGGCAAACGAGGCATTTCTCAGGTGGGTCGTCCATCGGGAAAGCCTTGCAGCACCCTAAGCACGGCTTGAAACCAGGCATCTTGAATTTTGCACAAAAGACAGGCACTTGCATTTCGCAAGTCTGTGCTGATCCGAAACCAATGCTGATGGTGGAAAAAGGAACTGGGAGGGTCAGGGTCACGGTCACTTATATAGCCGCAATCGTGGCGTGGAGGGGGCATTGGCCGTGTGCCCTGACCTGACAAGCTAATGCTGAAGACTTCCGAGCTACCATGCGCTGTGGCACATAGACACCTGTTACTGAATGTATGTGAGCAGCACTCGAAGGAGAACAGTGGTACCCAACCTGTGATCCGTGGACCCCTGCTGGGCCACAGAGAGACTCCAGGGGGTCTGCAGACAGGCTGTGAGCTGGGGCTGGACAACGCCAGGGTCTCCGGTTCCCACAGAGACCCAGGTTTCCAGGTCACCCAGGCAGGGAATTTTGAAAACTCCCACCCTGCCTCAGCATGCGGAATGTGCTCAGGGAGAGCAGCTGGGGAAGCAGTTGGGTGCAGCAGCGCCGCTGGTGGCCAGGTAAAGGAGCAGGGGAAGGGCCTGGGGGTTTGGAGACAGGGAACCAGGTGGTTGTAAAACACAGGGAGAGGGCAGGGGGCCATGGCTGCTTCCAGCTCCCCAGCCGGGGCAGGGGGCCATGGCTGTAGCGGCTCCCTGGGCACAGGCCGGGGACAGTGGCCACGGTGGCCACAGCTCCCTGGGAGGAAAGCTGCAAGGGCATTGATTCTGCATGGCACAGGCCCAATTCTGACCATGTGGTAGCGCTAAACAATCTTGGGGGGGGGCATAAATTTCTTTTTTCTAGAAAGGGGTCCCCAGCCTTAAAAAGGTTGGGAACCCCTGATTTAGAACATAAATGGGACAGTCCAGACCACATTCTTTATCCAGATGGCTGGGAGAAAAAGCATGAGAAAGGGGAGATAATACACTTTAACTATCAACCTAGGCTATTTATTAAAAAACATAAATATGAGACTTACCCGAGAAGTGACTCAGTTACCATAGTGACCTATGGTGCTACAGGTTTGTTAACTTAGCACTAATTTTTATTCTCCTACAGGAACCACTGATTTGTGTAACTATCCTATTCACTATTGTATTGTTTGATGCCATTTATGCCATGCAATGTTCTTTTATGAATACTAATAACATATTGTACAAGATTACTGTGGTATCATGTTTCCTCCAGCATCGTATATGTGAAGCATGTTACACAACTCAGACCTCCAGGACTGGGGCTGGATCCTGGCAGGGGTTGGGGGGCCACAGAGGGCTGGCCGCTGCAGCTTCTTTCGCCTGAAGGGGCTGCCTGCCCCGACCCCCCTGCAGGGGCTGGCTGGGAGCCATGGCCGCAGCAGCCCCACTCCCAGCAGGAGAATGGGGCTCCAGGCAGCTCCTGGGCAGGGGCAGTGAGCCATAGTCATGCGCTGCAGCTGCCATGGCAGCATTCTTCTTCTGGGAGTGGGGACTGTTGCGGTTATGGCCCCTGCCTGGGAGCTGCCTGTGGCCCCATTCCTCTGCCAAGAAGCAGAGTCTGTCCCACCCCAGCAGGGGGCATTGTGGAGTTTTAAGGGAGATTATAATCCAATAAGGAGGACAGCATATTCAGAGCTGTATAAGAAGTCTTTATTGAAAGAGAACTGAGAGAGAGAGAGGAGACAGACAGGTTTCCCTAGCACCTAAACGACTCTCCCATTTATCACTATGGCAACCCCAATGACCCTAGGTAGTCCAAAACACCACATATTCCTCCCCCTCTAATGAACACCCCCCCCAAATAAAGCCCTCCCCCCCCAAGAAAGAATAAGAACTAAACTAGGAGATGAGGGTAGACTGCCCCATCTCTGGTGAACCCCCGGGGAATTATTCTGCCCCATGAAGAGGGGGTCAACACTAGCTAAAGATCCAGCCGATTAGGAGGCTTTCTGTTGCAAGGTAGATTACGGCGAACTTCTGGTGTGCCCACCCCACAAGGTGGTATTGGTGGTGGTGGGATCACAGGTACTGGGGAAGTAGCCGGAACCGGAGAGGATGTTGTGTCTGGTTGGTCCAGGGAGGCTGATGGCGTTGAAGGGGTGGCTGGAGCAGCAGAGACAGAAATAGTAGTTTCATGCTCTGATGTTGTATCATCAGTAAGGGTGAAGTCAGATATGTCTGCTGGAGATGCATCTTCTGGGTGGATATGACAGAGAAGCAGCTGATCTACATGCCGTCGCCAAACTAGGCCACTCGCTGTCTGGACAGAGTAGGAAACAGGTCCTGTCTGGGCAATGACCGTTGCTGGGACCCATTTAGCTCCTGAAGCATAGTTTCATGCAAGAACTGCCTGTCCAATACTGAAGGTGCGGCCCTTTGTTCTTGGTGAATGTCTGCTGACCTGGTCCTGCTGTTGGTGTTGAATCACTTGCCGTGTGTCTCGTGGTTTCAACAAATCAAAGCAAGAAAGCAACTGCCATCCCATCATAAGAAAAGCTGGAGATGCCTTAGTTGTAGCCTGTGGAGTGCTTCTGTAGGACAACAAGAAGTTGTCCAGACGCTTATGAAGAGGTGAACGTCCCTCTGCAGATTTTAGAGCTTGCTTCATAGTCTGTACAAACCTTTCATCATGTCCATTGGTGGAAGGATGATACGGTGCTGACCTGATGTGATGTATTCCATTGGCCTTCATAAAAGTTTCAAAATCCTGAGAAATGAATTGTGGTCCATTGTCACTCACCAGCTGTTCTGGAAGACCGTAACAACTAAAAAACCATGCAGGGTCTGAATAGTGGCTTCCATAGTAGTCGACTGCATTACCGAGACTTCTGGCCATTTTGAATGGGCATCCACAGCAATTAAAAACATACATCCTTCAAATGGGCCAGTAAAATCAACATGGATACGTTGCCATGGCCTTTCGGGCCAATCCCATGAGTGAAGAGGTGCCAACTGAGGTGCGTTCTGGATGCTCTGGCATGAGGTACAAGCTCTAGCCGTTTCTTCAATGGCCCTGTCTAAGCCCCGCCACCAGAAATAGCTACGTGCAATTTCTTTCATGCGCACTATGCCGCAGTGACTTGAATGGAGCTGTTCCAACAAACGTGGTCTTAATGAAGGTGAGATAATGACACGCATACCCCACAACAAACACCCGGATTGGGTCGATAACTCTGTCCTCCTAGACACAAAGGGGCGGAGGTCAGGAGAGACCTGAGAGTCAGGTAAGAACGTTTCGTGCATCACAAAATCCATAACTCGTGAGTACTGGGTCAACCCGTGTTGCTTTCTTCACTTGAGAAGCCGTGACAGGTGTGTTTTCCACCTGTTCAAAGTAAAAGATTCCTTCCTGGCCCAGATCCTGACGGTGTGCCGGTAAGGGTAGCCTTGCATTGGAATGCAAAGAGGATTGCCTGTACTTGATTTCATATGTTTATCCAGAATGCAAAGAGGATTGCCTGTACTTGATTTCATATCTTTATCCAGAAAGTATCAATGCCCATCGTTGCATCCGACTAGCAGCCAAATGTGGGATGCCTGTGTGTGGCCCCAAAATTGATGTCAGGGGTCGATGGTCAGTGAGAAGTGTGAATTTCTTTCCCCACAGGTACTGGTGAAATTTCCGAACGCCAAAAACAATGCCCAGTGCTTCGTGTTCAATTTCGGGATAATTAGTTTCTGCCTTAGTCAAGGAGCGTGAAGCAAAAGCAATCAGCCTCTCTTCACCAGAAGGCATAATATGTGACAATACAGCCCCAACTCCATAAGGGGAGGCATCACAAGCCAACTGCAGGGGCAAGGATGGGTCAAAATGTGTCAGAACCTTAGAGTTTACCAGTGAGCGTTTAGCTTCATTAAATGCAACATCACAGGCTTCAGTCCAGTTCCAGGCCTTTTTCAGCCCCAGAAGCTCATGTAGGGGGTTCAGGAGCATCGCTAATTGTGGAATAAACTTGCCATAATAGTTTAATAAGCCTAAAAAAGAGCGAAGTTGGCTTACATTCTGAGGTAGCGGAGCATCCACAATAGCCTTAACCTTGGCTGGAGACTTATGGAGACCATCAGCATCAATTATATGTCCTAAATATTCAACTGAGGGCTGGAAAGACTTACATTTGTCTCTGTGAACACGTAGACCGTACTCTTCCAGTCTTTGCAGAGTAGCTTCCAAGTTCGTAAGGTGTTCCTCCTCATTTTTGCCCATGACCAGGATGTCATCCAGATAGCACTGTACTCCTGATAAACCACTCAAAATCTGATCCATTGCCCTTTGGAACAAAGCTGGGGCTGAAGTAATGCCGAAAGGTAAACGACAGTATTTGTACAACCCCTTATGTGTTACGATTGTCAACAATTCTTGAGATTCTTCTTCAACATGCATCTGTAAGTATGCTTGACTCAAATCAATCTTGCTAAATTTTTGTCCTCCAGCCAAACCTGCAAAGATGTCCTCAATGCGCGGAAGAGGATATTGTTCTGCACATAACACTGGGTTGACAGTGACCTTGAAATCTCCACAAATCCGAATGGAGCCATCCTTCTTCACTATTGGAACAATGGGTGTCGCCCACTGGCTGTGAGTAACTGGCACCAAGACTCCCTCTTTGACTAACCGCTCCAAGTTTTCTTCCACCCTGGGTCTGATGGCAAATGGCACCATCCTGGCCTTCAAACATTTTGGTTGGCAATCAGGCTTTATATTTAATTTCACATTGATTCCCTTCATACTGCCTAAGTCTTCACCGAAAACAGCAGCATGTTTCCTTACTACCGCTGCTAGATTCATTTCTTCTTTAGTCAATTAATGCACTTGTGACCAATCGAGTTGGATTTTCCTGATCCAAGATCTTCCCATTAGGCCTGGGTAATTCCCACTTACCACAAACAGTGGTAGCTTTATGGTCTGTCTATTGAGTTCTACTTTCACATCAATAGCACCCAACAGGGGAACAGTCTCTCCAGTATATGTGTTCAAAACGACTACTGTCGGCTTAAGTGGCAGATGTCTAAAGTCCTTCTCATACACAATGTTAGAAACTAATGAAACTGCTGCGCCAGTGTCCAGTTCCATGCGTGTAGGTTTGCCTTCCAACACAGGTGTTACCCAGAATTTATGTGGGCCAGCTGTTATAGACAAAACATGGAGGGAATCTTCATCTTCCAACTGGGTGTCACTATGATCACCTGTATTCTGCTCTACTGCATGCAGAATTTCCCTCTTAGTCCGCCAAACCAATGGGCCATTTTTCTCAGGTCTGCCTCTTCTGTTTGGCTCACCCTTCCTTTGTTTGCAGGCATGTTCAATGTGCCCTCTCTTACCACATTGTCGACACAGTAGTTCCTTAAACCGGCACTCAGATGCAAGGTGGTCCTGCTTCCCACACCGGTAACATTCTTGTCTCCCCGGTGCCCTGGGGGCAGGTTGTAGGGATACTTTACAGACACTGACCCCGATCTGTTGCATGTCTTGGGTGACGTGTTCCATGGAGACTGCAATTTCCACAGCCTTCTGCAAGGTGAGTTGACCTTCAGTCAATAGGCGTTTTCGTGTTGATTCACTGTCAGGCCACACACCAGCCTGTCAAGCAGCATTTCCTCTAACGTTCTTGAAGTCACAGTGTGCTGCCAGCTTCCGCAGAGCTGCTACAAATTGTACAACTGATTCACCTTCCTCTTGGTTCCTTTGGTAGAACCTATACCTCTTGGCAGTTACTAATGGCTTTGGGGAAAAATGTGCTCCCAGAACTTCCACCAGGTCCCCGTAAGTTTTCTGCTCTGGCTTCTCCGGATAAAGCAAATCACATAGCAAATTATAAGTCTTAACTCCAATGACCGTTAGAAAAACTGGTACCTTCTTCTCATCAGTTATGTCGTTTGCTATTACAAAATTTTGAAATTGGGCTGTATATGTCTGCCAGGAAGCTGCCGAATGATATGCGTCAAAGGTTGTAGTGAGTAAAGCCATGATGCCCTCTTGTGGTTATTGTTTGTCTCTTCTCTTAACAGCAGGCAGATCAGCTTTCAGAATAGCCAGCCAGCCTTATCTCTTCCTCGTGCTTAACAACAGGCAGATCAGCTTTCAGAATAGCCAGCTAGCCCTTAGGCAAACAGATCAGCTTTCACAGCTATGACCCAACCCGCATGCAAGCAGTAAAATAAAGTTTTGCTTCTTACATTGTATTCTGGTTTTCCAGAGTTGCCAGGATTGTTGAGGATAGCCACTCCATCACATATCCCATCCTCGTAGCCAGATGTGGAGTTTTAAGGGACATTATAATCCAATAAGGAGGACAGCATATTCAGAGCTGTATAAGAACTCTTTATTGAAAGAGAACAGAGAGAGAGAGGAGACAGACAGGTTTCCCTAGCACCTAAACGACTCTCCCATTTATCACTATGGCAACCCCAATGACCCTAGGTAGTCCAAAACACCACAGGCATCACTGCAGCAGCCCCCACTCCCGGCAGCAAATGGGGCTGTGGTGGCTACAGGGTGCAGCTATGGCTCGCTGCCCCTGCCCAGGAGCTGCCTGCAGCCCCATTCCCCTGCGTAGGTGCCCTTATGTAAATACCAAGCCTGTGCAGATAGAGTACCCATCCCCCAGATGGGTGAGCAGGGAGAGTCCACTCAGACCTTGCTCACACCTCTAAAAATGGGGTGACAGGGTGCTTGAACTTTTATGCTGCATGCAGAATAGCTCCAATGGGTTTTTAGGAATTCTGTAGTTAGGACCCCTTAACCCTCAGGTCCATCCCTCCTCCTGTATCTATCACCAAGATTAACTACTCATCCAAACAGAACCACTCAAAATTGAATACTATTTATTGGGGGTTAATAAAGACAGGGAAAAACAGCTCAGTAGTTGGCAAACATAGGCAATGAAGCCTAGGCCCAGACAATAACAATGGGAAATAACAAAACCAATTAATACATCACCAAGTAAGAAACCAAGTCAGGACAGCACGGAACAGGATGCAAAAGGGACAAAGGTTGGTGAACATATTCTCCTTTTCCTGTTTTGTTTCTTGTCTCATGTTCAGGACCACTAGATGGATACGCATCACTTACTGCTATCTAGGACGACTTTGAGGCTGGCCTCTGCTTTGTCTTATATCCACCCCTGTTGCTTGATAGACTCCAAAACTAAAAAAGGGTGGGAGAGTACCATAAAGGTGCCGAATATGGAGTCCGACTTATTCTTTTTCTAAAATCAAAATGGTTTCTGCCTCTTTATATACATATAACCCTTATTAAAACCCCAGCAGAGGGTTTGCTCCCCTTGGCTGACAGCTGAAGTGTTCTTTGCTTCTGACTGGTCCCTGCCACAGCCCACTCAGGGCGCACATGAGAAGCACAGTAAAACTGGCAGAGGCACAAACCAAACATGTGTAACACCCACGTAACCAGATTGAGTCTGCCTTTCAGGAGGCTCTGACCAAAGAAAGGGTGTGCACAGGAACACAGCAAGGAGAGCCCCTTTGCCCCAGGGGCACCTGTTCCAAACCCCCAGAGTAACACACACACACTGGGGCAGCGCAGGGATTATGGGAATGGGGAAGGTTTATTTACAGAGGTGCAAAGGGGAAACCGATAAGGGAGATGGGGCAGCAGTAACACAGAGTAAACAGCTAACACAGGGCCCTGCAAGGCCCAACAATGCAGCAGGCTGGAGGCAGATGTGAGCTCTGCTTCTGCACCATGAGTTCAGGAGTCCCAGCACAGTTCCAGTCCAGAGTTCAGTCCAGCAACTCCTAGTCTTCGGCGCCAGCACTTTCCCAGCAAAAGAAAATCCTCTGATGCCTCTTCTGCCGCTCTCTGCGAACCCAGAGCGACACCCTCCCCACTTAACTAACTGCAACCTCCCCCCTGAGTCCAGGTGCTGTACTCACGGCCCCACAGCTCCAGATGGCCGGTCACTGGATCCCGCTCTGTCCTTGGGTGACTCTCCCCAGCACAGTGTCCTTCTGTGTGCGCTGGCCTGGCATCCCAGGTCAGCCGCTCTGTCTTCCCTGGCTTCAGGCAGGGCCTCTGGCTGCAGCTCCAGCCCCCTCCTCAGCTCCACAAACCCTCTCCCACAGGGCAAAGATTTAAAGGGACCATGCTCCTTAAAACCCCAGGGGGTTACACATGTAAAAAGGGAGTGGAGTGGAGTCAGATGCAAAAATATGTACCCAGCAGATCCTGCACTAGGCACCACCACTTCAGTCACACATGGACCAGCAGCCACAGTCTTTGTGTGATCCCACTGGCTGGGAGGGGGAGAGGGGGGTAAAATGGTGGTGGGACCCCAAAACAGCCCAGCCCAGCAGCTTGGACAGAGGAGCCCAGAGAGGGGCCAGGATAACACATCCTGCGCTACGTGGGACGAGGCTAAGCCAGGTAATGCAGCCTCCTCCAGCTCCTCAGATAGGCCTCTTGGTGGATGGCTGCCTCACATTCTACTGTACAGGCTGGGGAGCCACCAGGGTGGCAGTGCTAGGGTGCATACAATTGGCTAGCTGCTCTCTGGTTTTGTACTCAAGGGATGTTCCCATGGACCAGAGTGGTTCCTCCCCTGCATAGAGACTTGTTGAGGTCTGGTTGGGTGCAGGGTCTGTCACTAACACCCCGCTTCAATCCCCTCAGTGACAAACAATCTCTGCAGTAACCAACCTGCTCCAGCTGCAGACCTCTGGAACCATAGATCCCTGGAGTAACCCCCACCCTGCCCCAGCTCTGCCTCTGGAGCCCAGTGTCTCAGCCACATCCATGTTGCTGGGGGCACAGAACCAGGAATGTGCTCCCCACTCCATGCTATGTCTAGCAGTCCGTCATGCACCCCAGTTAGGCCGAGGGACAGCAAAGGAGGAAGCAAATGGTATGAGATGCTCCTGTGGTGAAAGCTAGTCCTGTGGCCTCAGGACCCTGCTTACAGTAGGACCAATGTTCTCTCTAATGTGCGCGGCTGCACAGCCACGCACATAAGAAACCCGTCCCCGCATGGGGGTTTCCAGTTCCCATGCACGGGGAGGGCCAGTCCAGCAGTGCAGCCCAGGACTGGCTGAGACAGGCCGGCAGAGCGGCTGAAGACCAGCCAGGGGAGTGGGGGTGGGGCTGGGCCTGGGGGCAGACCAGCTGAGCAGTTGGGGGAAGAGGTGCCGGGGCCGGGCAGGCCCAGGCCATCAAAGCAGCTGAGGATCAGTGGAGGAGGGGTGGGGAGCAGGGCCTGGCCAGCAGAGCAGTGGGGGGCAGGGCCGAGGAGGGGCCAGCAGAGCGCCTGAATATCAGCCAGGGGCTGGTCAGGCTTAGGGTTACCAGACTTCAGCGAAAAGGAGGACATGTCCTCCTCTTTGCCCTGCTCTCCTCCATCCTCCAGGCATTACGGAAAAAGTGCCTTTTGTCTGCTTTTTGCTGGAGGCTGGGGCAGCTCTCTAAAAATACAAGCATGCACCTCCAGCATGTGTTCCTCTGCTCCTCAGCCCAGCTGTGGTTGGGAATTTGGAGAGGATCCCTTGCTGGGCTGGTGCACCTTGATTGAAAGCAAAGGGGGCTGGCTGCAGTGCTGGAAGTGGTTTGGCTTTGCTTTGTTGCTTTGGCTCCTCACCCCAGGCTTCTTTCCAGGCACCAGTTTAGGTCCCCTCCCTTTTCCCTGCACCTGATTTTGGGGAAGGCTTGATCTTGTTTTTGGAGGGGTTGGGGCTTTTCTTCACCTTGATGGTGTGGTGTTTTGGGCTACCTGGTGTCATTGGGGTTGCCATAGTGATAAATGGGAGAGTCCTTTAGGTGCTAGGAAAACCTGTCTGTTTCCTCTCTCTCTCAGTTCTCTTTCAATAAAGACTTCTTATACAGCTCTGAATATGCTGTCCTCCTTATTGGATTATAATCTCCCTTAAAACTGTACAGATGGGGTCTCTGAAGTGCCCAGAGAGAAACCTGTGACTGCTTCTGCTTTGCTGCCCTGCTTGGCTTAAAGTTTCTGGGAAGGTTTGTTTCTCTAATGGCTGGGCTAAGCCAGATCTTTATTCCTGCTAATAAACTTTGGCTTTTGACAACAAATCTTTTGTTTAGAGGTCCAACAAAGTTCACTTTTTGGTTGTGAGGGGGTTTGAATCTGTAAGATTTTCCTTTTCCCAATGTGATTTTTTTCAGTTTGTTTCTCCTTTCCAAGAAGAGATTAGTCCACTATAGATGTATCCTTAAATTTTAGTAAGATACACAGATGTGCAAGTATTATCCATTTGAAAGTAGCTGCTGGGCTTGGCCTGATCCTGTAGTTTAAATGAAGTCAGTGGGAAATTTGATGGAGTAAGGATTGCAATATTTGTCCCTTTGTTAGTAGTTTATCAAATCACAGAAAACAAGCAGCTTGGTTTTGCCTTTTGCTTATATACTCTATGCTTATTTTTATTTTGGTATATTTAGGAAAAAAATGATCATTGCATTCAAGAATAAGTGCTGTCCTCTTGGGTGGACCGTTTGATAGTCACAAACATCTACTTCTACTCTGCCCCCCCTAGCCATTTGATGTGTATTTCACATAAAAGCAAACAAAATGTCAACTGTCATAAAATAGATATATATCCATCTGTGGTTTATGGCAGACTTAGTAGGATATGATGTTTCCAGAAATTTGCATTTTAGGTAAAAGGTTATGTTTCAGACAGGTCTGCACACAAAAACCAGCAGCTCTCATTTTTTCTGATTTCTCCTTTCCCGCGTGTATAAAATCTAAAGAGCTTGTCTGTGTTTTTTTTTTAAATACTGCACAGTGAGGCTCAAAACTGAGGCTAGACAGGGATTTCTGTACACCCCGCCTGTACCCCCCCAGTTGTCAGCTAGTAACAGCGTTAGACCAAATGAGTGAGCACCCCCTGTTCCACACCCCTAATTTCAAGTCATGGGGAGAATACTGCTGACCAATGTACCCCCTAATTTTTCATATTCCATGTGCACAAATAATTTCTTCTGTGCAAATTTTCAGAACCAGTATCCAAATTTATGCACACTTCAGTGAGTGCGTTCAAACCTGTGAGCGCAGTGAAGCATATGATGCAAATAATATCTATATTTTATTTTGATATAGTGATGGAAATGATTTTATGAATTACAAAACCTTATTTGAAACATGCTATTTGAAACTGCCTTCTTAAAGTAGCACGAAAATATTAGCACTGTTGGATTTTTTTATGCGTGCTTTATTTTGTTGTGTGCATGGGCTTCACAACCTGTGTGCACACGCACACGCGCACAGCTTAGAGGGAACATAGCTGCTGACGGAGATTACTTTTCCTTTAGAAGCCAACACCTCAAATTCTGTTAGACTTCATATAGTCAAGGGCCCATCCCTCTGTGTGTCAAACAATGAGTGAATTCTGTGAAGGAACTTACTGTGTTAAAACTGATTTTAATCTTGTCCATAATTACTACATTAAATTTATTGGAGGTTTGCTTCTATTTGCACCTCACAATGTAAAAACATCAGTCTGGATAGGAGTTCTGCAGTGTGATTCTCCTTGCACCTTGATATAAACATTAAATACTTAGTTTTGTGACTCCTTAAAGTGGTTGGCTTTATGGTTACTTTAATGTGAAGAGGAAAAATACTTAAGCCATTCATTTGATATTCTTGAGCCTCTGCTCTTGCAATTAATCTCACACTGTAACTAGGGGCTAGACAGATTTCCCTGCAGTTGGGTGATCAATGGGGCAAGCATTTGGGGGGGGGCATTGGCTGGGTGGATGAAGGGGGCCCAGGCGGAGCCCCAGATGTGTATGTGTCCTCCAACATCCTCCTTTTTGTACTTCCCTGTCCTCCTTTCCATGCTTTGGTATCCAGTGACCCTAGTCTGGCAAAGCAGTTGAGGATTGGATGGGGGGTGAGGAGGGACAGGCCTTAACCGTGGTCAAGGATCAACTGAGGGAGGGGGCAGGCTGGGAGAGCAGCTGAAGATGGGCAGGGGGCAGGCCTGAAGCCCCACTGAGGATTGGCTTGGGGGGTGGGGGTGGGGGGAGTTGCTAGCTATCCAAGGGCTCCTTTTTACCTTCATGTCCTTCCTCCCTCAGGCATTCTAAAAAATAGGTGATTGTCCAGCCTTTTACTTCTGATAAGTAGACTGTTGCGGGGGGGAGGCCTGACACAGTGCTGGAACCAACGATCCTGATGTTAAAAGTTTGCTGCACAGATGCACGCACAGGGAATAAAGAGCAGTTTATTGGGGGGGGGGGGCAGGATCAAGCAGCAGTGGAGTACACAGTTATCCTTTATGCCTAGAAGGTTTTATATATGGAATGTCTGTAGCTCAGTTGGTAGAATAACAGCTTTGTAATCACAGGGTCAAACCCTGGGCTGGCTTTTTTTTTTTACCTTTTGGCCTGTTGCTCCTTAGGGAAGGGTTAAATTGGGAAAAAAACATATAGCAAACACTAATAAAATGAAGGAAAATAAAGTATACTGTGATCAAAATTACTAATAGTGACCAATTAAGTAAAACAAATAAAGGGTCACATTTGAACTGACTAGGAACAATTTAGGAACCTTTTTTTAAGATTGTAAAATGGGCTGCTGTGCAAAATGAAAAACGAGAGGCAAGTTAATTGCTTTCACTTTAACTGTTTTATGTTGTCGGGGAAAAACTGGTCCAGGTTCCCAACCTGAAAAGGGAACCCCGAATCCTTCCCACAGGTGAAGGCCCGTTCCCAGCTGAGACTCCAATAGGCAGAGAACGAGGTGTGGTTCAAAGTTTATTATTCAGCTGAATAATAAAAGGAACTGCAGCAGAGGGAAGCAAAGAGAAGCTAGCCTCTCTGAGCAAGAACCCCCAGTCTAGGGGCTACAGGTCATACGTACTTTTTAACCTGAAAAATACAATATATATAATGCAACAAGCTCATGCATCATACAACAAGTTACATCAGGCCTAAAATCCATACACGGTATTACTACTTTTAATATGCAGGTTACATAATTAGATTATACTTAATAGGCAGCATATAGTTAGCCTGCCTCTGTTGTTGTTTACAGCTTATTTGGGTAACAGTTACAGTCCTTGACCAATGAGAGTGGCCAGACTCCTGTGACCCCCTCAGCTACCTGGCCCCTGCCAACCTGTTTACCAGACTAGGGTGATAGCTTCCCATCAGGGTCCAGACAGGAGGGATTGTCTTATAATCAACCTTTGTGGATTGCCTCTTGTATCTATAGAAACAGTCTACCTTCTTATCAATCTAAACCCCTAGCTCTCCTGACTTATGCCTTAATAAACTTGTCTAAGCAAACATAGAGCCTCGGATACAGAACTTCCAGACCAAACTTACTCCATCTTTAAACTTCCTTTACAATGTGCTTATTCATTTTGGAAAACCGACAAAGGTAGACAAACAGGACTGAAGAATTGATGAGACAAAATGTCACATAAGCATAGAATACATTCAAATTATTAATAAAAACAATTTAAATAACTTATTAATTTTTCATTTTTCTATATTTTTCAATAATTTCCATCACGTGAAGTTGCACAAAAATTTTATTCAGAAAAAGTTCTGCACATGGGTTCAAAATTTTGCACACAAGCTGTCAAACCTTAGAAGGAACATTGAGTAGGACCTGTCAGAAAAGGAGCCAAAGGGGCCCGATTTACACAAAACAAGCAAGGAGTCCTGTGGCATTTACAAATTAACAAATTTATTTAACACATGAGCTTTCATGGGAGAAAATCCCACTTCATTAAACACTTTGAAGATGGGGGAACTTATAGAATAGGAGGGAGATAAATGCAGGGGAGTGTAAGTCATGGGATCAGGTCGTACTGTTACAGCAAATCAAAGCATTTGTTAAGATTCAAACACTGCGAAACAGCACATAGAAGAAGGTGAGGTCAAATCATCTGTTTTAATTGGAAAAGAATCCATAGTCACAATTTAATCCTGCTTTCACACAACTGAATTTGCATATCAGTGTGATGGAGTCCCCAGGAGCCTCTATCCAGTCCCCTCTGCCCTGGCTCAAGACTTTGAGAAGGCAGAGCTCTCTCCCAACACTGCCCAGGTCTCGTGTCCATGCAGTGAGCTCCCAAGTCCAGCCTCAGAGGGTCCAAACTCCTGCCCCATCTGGTATCCAGGGCCTGGCTGCCAGCAGCCACGGCAGCCCTGTCCCTGGCCGGGGATACAGGGCCTAGCCGTTCTGCCTGGTTGGGAGATTTTAAACTTCCCAGCACAGCTTCTCGCCACCCAGAAGAACGGCAGCAATGAGGGGTAGGCTCCATGTGTGAGCGGCTCTGGCAGCGGGGTCAGTGACCTGAGGGAGTCAGGTACCTGGAGGAAGGGGTGCCTGGGGGGACTTGGGGAAGTTGACTGGAGGGTGCATGGAGGAGGCGCCCAGCTGTGGGACTCAGGGAATTTTCCTCTTCTCCCCCCATGCCGCCTGCAAGAGAAAGAGCTGAGGGGCAGTAAGCAGCTTCCCCAGGACTAGGGTTATCAGACAGCTGGCAAAAGGAGGACATGCCCTCCTTTTTTTACCTTCATGTCCTGACTGTCCTCCATCCTCCAGGCATTCTAAAAATAGGTGATCCCCCCCCCCCATGTTACTTTTTATGAGTAGAATGTTAAAAAAAAGAAAAAAGAAAGAAAAAGAAATATGCCTAACAGAGGACTCAAACCAACAAGCCTGAGGGTAAGTCTCCTGTACATAGGAAACAAAGGGGAGCAGAACATACAGTTCCCCTGATTCTCAGAAGCTCTTGCAACACTCACTTTTGTGGTATGATTGGTAACATAAGAGAGCCTGACTCAAAGGGTCATGGCTTTGAGTTCTGTCTTGGATATTTTGATTTTTTTTTTTTTGGACTGTTACTCCCTACAGAAGGACTACACTGGGGGGGGGGGAGGAAACCCTAATAAAATGAAAGAAAATAAAGTATATTGTGAATAAGATAACAACAGGGACCAATTACATAAAACAAATTAAGGCACATTTGAATTAGTTAGAAACAATATTAGCCTTTTATTTTTAATTGGAAAATGGGCTGCTGTGGAAAATGAAAAAGCACCAAGTCAGCTTTTTTAACTTTTTAGGTGTTTTTCAAGTTTATATTTGTAAATTTAGGTTTTTGTTTTTGTTTTGGGGAGGGTTTGTTTGTTTGTTTTTACTTTTTTTAGTCTCGTGAGCATTAATGAAAGGATCATGGAAAAATTTCATTTACTGAAAAAAATCAGTTTTCAATAAAATAAGACATTTTGGTAATTTTTTTTTATTGTAAAATAATTTAAAAAACACATGACTTTGTGATGTTTTAATCCTGCATTCATTATCTTTACCATTTTCCATGCACAATATGGGAATGACAGCAGTGTTCCCCCTAAGCTGATGATGCAGGTAAGCAAGTTATGGATATGCTTCAGGGCCAGCAGGCAGTGAGGAAGGGCCTGATATAGGTGGTGAACATGCTCACCTGCATCCAGAAGTTGCTCAGCTGCATCATCACGTTAGGGGGAACATTGGTCCCAGGTACAGGTTGCCTAAACACTTCCCCCTGCCCCCTAGTGGCTCTCCTACATATCACCCACCTGTGTCCCATCACCAGAACAGAAAGGAAACAAGCTCATCACCTGTGACATCCCACATTAGGCTAAGAAGTTTCCAAGTTCATCACAATCAGTTCCAATTCTGCTGTTTCTCTTTGCAGTTTTTGCCAGCCCCTATGCCAACCCTGCCTCAGCAGGTGCCAGGGTGGGGCCAAAAGGGACTGGGCCAGGCCTCCAGCTCCTAGCCAGGAACCAGACTGGGACCAGGCCCGGTTCTCTTGGCAGGCAGCCTCTGGTTCCTGGCTAGGGCTGGTGCCAAGGGTGGCTCCCACTCCTGCCAGTGGGCAGCATCCAGTTCCCAGCCAGGGCCATCTCCCACTGGCAACAGTGCTGCCAGGCAGACCCTCTTCCCCACCATGGTCAGGGCTGGCCCCTGCTGGCAGCAGTGGCTCTGGGTGGCCCAATCCACTCTAGCAGCCCTGCTTAGCAGGGATCAGAGCCAGCAGGGGTCAGAAGCCCTGCACTGCAGCTTCTTTTTCCTTGCTGGCTGTGCTCCCTGCCAGCGGGGGCCTGGAGCTGTGGCATGCAGCTCTTGTGACCCCAGGCTGCACTGGGGCGCAGGGCCAGCCAGGAGCCTGAGTGTTGCCATATACCACTCAGGCTAGACCCACGTGCCACATTTTGGCACACGTCCCAGGGGTTGCCAACTCCTGTCCTGCTGATTTGCTTGAGCACAGTTGCTAACAATCAACAGATTAGGAAGATTGAAGTGCTCAGCAACTGGGTTTTGAATGTTGTGATTTCTGATGTCAATTTTGTGCTCATTTATTCTCTTGCACAGAGACTGTCCTGTTTGTCCAGTGTAAAAGGTGTATAATGCGTGTGACGAAGTGATAAGTGAGAGTGGTTAGCTGGGCGGTGTGAGTGACTGGTGGGTGTAGCTAGCAAACAGGGGGTGGAGCCAAGGGGCAGTGCTATTGGGTGGAGTGAGTGACAGTAGTTGGTGCTGGTAGACAGCTGGTGTGAGAGAGGCTCCCTACATACCCTAGGGTTGGTTGGGAGCCTAGTTAGCACTGATTCCCCAGATCAGTGCCAGTTTTGTCATTAAGTCTTGTATGTTCTGTTATGTGGTGTGAGTTGTTGGGAATTTTGCTTTGCTCTGATTTGCTAGATCAGCCCTGACTTCTGTTATTTGACCTTTTACACTCTGTTTTACTACTCTTAAAAGTTCTGTTTACTACACTGAGACTCATGCTTGTGGGTGGGGAAGCCTTACCTCTTTGGGGTGCCCAGGGAACAGTGCAGGATTTCCCAGAAATCTGGGTGGGGGCTCAAGTCAGTTGGTAGTGTTACATTATTGGGAAACCCCTAGATATAGAACCTGGCCCTTGTTCTGCCAGCTTGCAATGCAGAAGGGTTACACTTGTTTTGCTGAATTAGACTAGCACAACTACCCCTTTGGAAACTGGCAACATGCAAGGCACTGATTTACACAGATGTCCAGATCCATGGAGCTACTCTGAGTCTGGTTCCTGCAAAATAGGCACAGCAGTTTCCCAGCCTGGAGTGGCTCTGATATTCCTGCCCAGAGCATCCCCAACTCCAGTGATGGGGCAGTAGGGGCCAGGCCTTGCACAGCGCTGGCTTCAGTGACCTTGTGCAGCAGCTGGTGCTAGCACTTCCAGCATCAGCCCCAGACGGCGGGAGGTCCCAGAGCAGAGGGTCCCTGCTGGGTTTGGCTGGGATGCACAGAAGGCAAGTGAGCTACACCCTTTGGCACCCAATTTCTCCGGAGTTTGGGGGCAGACTGCACAGCTGTCCTTATCTCTGTACTGGAAAGAGCTGGACTCTAGAACAGGTTCCCAACCACAAAGGGTGCAGGGACTGGAGGTGCCTGGTTTGTGTACCAACAGTGGCGCTTGACTCAAAGGTGATTCCCCTGCACCTTTCACTTGATTTATGGCCCTTTGTGCCTGGAGGGAAAGTGAAAGCAAATTCGCTTACAACCTGGAGAAAATGGCAATTCTGGGAAAATGGAGAGCTGGAACTGTGGGGCTGGGGGGTCTCCTTGTCCCTCTCCTCTTCCTTAGGGTGACTGGTAAGTACAGACCCGCAATGTGCTGGCGGAGAGGGGGCAGAGCCGGGCCCCAGAGCACCCCAAGCACAGTACAGTCGCAGAGATGGGGCTCTGGGTACAGAGGGGTCAGGCTCTGACCAGCTTCAGTCCACGAGTTTGTCCTGAACTTGTGTGAATGACCCGAGTGCAAGGAGTCTTGGGGGGCAGGAGAGGGGGATGGGTCCTGAGAAAGCAGTTGGTGGAAGCAGGAAGCTGCCAGTGAATGGGCCAAGGTCCACCTCAGGTCTGATTTCCTGACTCAGTGCTGGAGGGGACAGTGGAACAATAAATGATCAACAGGTGCCACCCTGTCACAAACCCAGTGTGTTAGCTCCCTGCCTAAGGCCAGTCAGGGGGCTGGTTCTGTGACGGGCTCTGTGGGAACTGCGGTGAGATCCCAGCCGGTTCCTGACTCTCTGTTAGCAGTGCTGGCTTGGGACCTGCGAATCCCACACTCCCTATGTTGGCCCCCCAGGCTCCTGTTGAGAACTGGTGTCCTTCCTTTTGAGTGGGTTTTGGCTGAAGCCCAGGAGAATCCTTCTGATTTCCAGCCAGAACCAGCAGCCCTTTGATGTTCCCAGTGCAATGAGCGCCAGGGAGAGGACAGGCCAAACTGCGTCCATTATCATTGGAAAGCTGGGGGCTCATTGCACTGTCCCTGTTACTGGCTGGCCTGGGCACTGTCCCCTCTCCGCTGCACAGATGGAGAGGTTATAGCCAGACAGGGTGTACTGGAGTCTCTGGGAACAGGGTTCTGGGCCCACTTGGGATGCAGCCAAGCAGGACTCCCGTGAAGACTCCTCCATCCATTTCCCACCCCCCAACTCTGCTTGGGTCCCCCTACCCCAGGGCAGCTGCCCCCTGACTCTGGCCTCACTATGTTCAGACCCCTGCCTCTACTTGACCTCATTTTGGGAGTGCCCCTAAATGGGAACCTGGGGAGCCCTACATACCCCCAAAGGGGCCAGGCACCCCACTCCACTCGAGACATCAGTCCCAGCCAGTGTGGGAGTCAGAAGTTAGCTCTCAGGGTCAAAATGCAGAAAGACTCAGGTAGCAGATTAAACAGGAGTTACAGTGACAACCAACCAAGGAGCTCCAGAGTGCCATCTTTGCTCTCTGCTCCCCTGCAAACTCTCACAGGGGGACTGACCTCTTCTACCAGCCATCCCCTTTAACCAGTGTACCCCAGACGTATCCCCTTGTGTTGTCTACTGAACTGCCAGATCGCTGATTGCCACAGTAACATAGAATTAGACTAGAGGTGCCAAACTCATTCTGTGTTGGGGGGGCCACATTGGAAGGCAGGATACCTGATGAGGGCCATGCTTCAGCATGGACTCTGCGACCCCACCCCAGCACAATACCATGCGGGCTCCGTGAACTTTTCCCCAGCCCCCCTCTGTGAAGCCTGCTCCTTACCTGGCTCAAAGGGCTCAATCCAGCCCATGGAGTAAACACTCAGGGCATGGCCCTGGTCCTACCTCCCCCACCAAGCTTGGCCCCCACTCCTCCAGCCATGCTCACTCCCCCAAATCCCTCGACCCCTTGCCCCTGGCCTGCATGCCCCCAAATGCAGTGCCTTCCAGCCGTGCTCACCCCCTGAATATACCATCCCCTGCCACAGAAGCCCCCACATCCACTCTTCCCACCACACTCAACCATTGCCAGGGTCCACCTAGTCTGCCCCCCCCACCCACTGGCCCCAGGCCTGATCCCCAGCCCACTGCTGCGGGACCCTGCACAGTCTGCTCTCAGCTCCGGCTCCCACCCGGGATCCTACCTGCAGGGCCTGGGACCACTGGGCTGCCCCCCCAACAGCAGCCCACTGCCTGGGGCACACAGGCCACCCCCTATTGCTGGGGAGGGGCTGAGGCCAGGATGAGGGGGTGCTCCTGCCCCATTCTGGCCAGTCTTGGCATGCCCCACCTCACCTCCAGGGGCAGGCCAGTGTGCCCAGGGGTGGGGCAGAGCACAGAGCCAGCCCTGCCTCTCTGGCCCAGGGCCCTGCCTCCCCTGCCAGTACTGAGTTGGGTGGTGGGGGCTAGATCATTGCAGAGGTTTTAGAGGCTGGAGCCAGGGGCCCCATCAGCTGGGGCCCAGGGATTAAGCCTCTAAAGCCCCTTTGATAATCTGGTCCTGCCTTCCAGCTCCAGACCCCCTTCCATATCACCCATGGATGCTGCTGCACTCTGTAACCTACATTGGCTCTGGGCTCCCCCTGACACCAGGGACCCTGCAGCCTATGACAAGCTCTTGGCTCCACCCCCAGGGCCCTGCACCCACTGCCACCCCAGCTGTTTCCTCCCCCTTGTGGCCCCTACTTATTGCAGTCTGCAGTTCAGGTTTTGCTGCCTATCCTGGAAGGGAGGGATTAAAATTTCCCTGCCTGCCTTGGATTGGTGATGGGGGGCTGCAGCTATGCCTCTCTCAGGACTACCAGCACACCTCAGGGCAGCAGACGGGATGCAGAGCTGACTGACACATTGTCTGGAACATGCAGCAGCACTGCAGACCAGATAAGAGCCCTTGAAGCCTGAGGGCTCTAAGTTGACACCCCTGAATTAGACCATTAGAATTTAGGCAAAAGTGGTCTGTCCTGGTTTTAGTCTTCATCTGAATAAAGCCACTTTAGGTATTTTCCCTGTCTGGTCCTCCAATATCTTTTTGGTTACCAAGACCAAACATAACACCTTGCTTGTCCCCCATCCTCTCTCTTCTTCCTGCGCAAGATAGCCGCTCCTCCTGTTCTCCACCTGACACATCCTGTCCCAGCTGGTTGAGGAATGGGCAGGCCTGGCCAGGAGTGCATAGGTGTGGCAGGAGGCCCATCCACTGTCCAGTGGCCTCTGTAATGATCAACACCTAGATCCTGTCATCAACATACATCAGTAATATATGAGGAAATGGAGGCATACACAGCCCCTAGAAACCACCCATCAACATCTCCACATCAGCACACAAGGCCATCACACTGATTCATCTGCCCCCGGTGTACACAGATCTGGGGCTCTCACCTGGCACCCTGCATTGAGCTCAGGGATGGTGTCTCGGTAGTGCAGCTCCCAGAATGGCTCCAAGCTGGGGCTGCAGAGATCAAGCAATGGTGACCCCTCCACTTCCCTGGGGAGTCAGTGCCAGTGAGAATCATCCACCCCTTCACCGACACCTGGTTTCCAGAGGATATTTGTCTGGCTTCAGCTCCTGGCCCCTGCTTCTTGGTTAACTTTCTCTACTGGATTATGGAGACCCTCAACATTCAGGATTTTCACCTGGGGCCAGTAATGATGCCCTGCAAGCCCATCACTGCCCAGTTTGTTTGACAGCTGAGCAGCCTGATATCTGCCTGGCTCCCACCATCAGGCATTGCTCCCAGCCCCAGAGACTTTGTCTGCTTGTTTTCTGCACCCTCTCCAACCTCTCCACACCCTCTTCAAGGAGGGACACCAGAGCTGGGTGCTATATCCCAGTGTGGGTCACACCACAACCAGGGAAAGAGAGATATCAACTGTAATGTGCTAGGTGGTGTTCCAAGGGTCCCATTAACCCTTTGTGTTCAGGCACTGTCACTCTGAAGCTCATGGTCAGTTGCTTGTCCACTCTGCCCCAAGACTCTTAGCATCATCCCTGCTTTCCAGGACACAGTTCTGGTACCTGCTCCTGCCACTGGGGGGCTGTACCACTTGGTGCTAGGGGAGGACCCTGCATTTGGCTGAATTGAGTAACACATTTTGTTGGAATGGAGCCAGCTCACTGTGTATTTCTTCCCCAGGCTCCCAGCTGGAGATGACAGTAGGGTCCTCTCCACTGAGTGCCATACGGGGCTCAGATGTGCTGTTGCCATGTAGCTTCACCATTGGGGAACCCATCAATCTGTCTCGATTCTACCTCTCATGGGCCCAGGGTGAGATGAAGGTGGTCGACAACCACAAAGGAGGGCTGGACTCCCAGCTCAAGGCAACACTTTTCCCAGAGGAGCTGAGCCAAGGAAATTGCTCCCTACTGCTGAGGAACATCAGCCTGGAGCATGAAGGCAGATACACCAGCACCATCATCTACACACCCAACAAAGTTGAGAAGCAGCTGGAGCTGAAGGTGACGGGTGGGTTGTTAAAGTGATTTTCCTGCTTCCCAAGGGAGTGAAATCATGGTCCTGACACAGGATTCATGGTGCATCTTCCATGTAACTGTCAGTCTCTCCTTTCCTCTTCCAGCTGCACCAACAATCTCCATCTTGCAGCAAGCGGCCATGATCGATAAAGTGAACTCCTTTGCCTGCCATGTGTGGGGGTTCTATCCCAGGGACATAGCAGTCATGTGGCTGAGGGATGGGCAAGTTCTGACTAACACTATTAGCTCTTCCCCCCAGAGGAATGAGGATGGGACCTATAACCTCACCCTGACCTACACCTTCACCCCCACAGCTAGCGACTCTGGTAGGGTCTTCTCCTGTCATGTCAGCCACTCAGCTCTGGCCCAGCCCTTGCAGCAGGAATTCTGCCTGGACATCATAGGTGAGTTTATGCTGGGGTGGGGAGAACTGAGCCTGTGGGGCACTGGCCCAGTTTTTCTCTGCTCAGCCCATGGACAGGATTTCTCTGTCCCACCCTGGGTATCAGAGACTGCCCTACTGCCAATTCACTGGATATGAACACTGGGGACAGATCCTGCTGGAGGGCTGTCAGCTCTCACTGAGCTAGGACTGCATCCTTCACACCCCATGCCCCCTGACCCAGGCCTAGTGCAACTGTCATGTGTTCTTGGGCTCTGGGACCCTACAGTGACAGTCAGGCTGGGTGTGTTCTTAGTGTAGCCGGTTTATCCACACTCTGTCCTCCAATCCTGGAAAAGAGGTGATCACAATCAGCTGGCAGGCAAACCTCCAGCAGAGTGCTCTTTCCCGTTCTTCGTAGCAACTCTGCCCGAACCAAGCCTCCCTGCTACTCATTATAGCCTCTCCCCGACCTTCCTAAGAAACCACATTACACCCCAACAGCAAAGCAGCATGTCTTCCAGTCCTGGGTTGGGATTCTGCTTGCTGACTGAGTCCACTTGTGCCACCCCTCTAGGATCAAGCTGTCCCATAGAGCCCAGACACACTTACCCCTGCCATGTGCCATGACTAGGGCAGTGGCAGCTTTAGGGGTAGGCAGAGCAGGCGGCTGCCTTGGGCCCCGAGCAATACAAGGTCCCATCTTCAATTTGGTGGACAGAAATAAAAATATAGAAAAATGTAGAAATTGTTCCCATACAGCAGGGCCAGTAGTGCTGGAAACCTCAGCACTTTTCAGTCTCTGCTTATCAAGGCAAACTATCATTAGGATCTGTACTTCATCTGAATTGCAGATTTCACCATTAACTGCCCATCACCTTTGTGACCCCGGCCTCCTGAGGTAACTGCCTGAATATGCAAAGATCTGGGCAAGCTGAAAAACAGAGAGCAGTTTCTCCCAGCACTGGTTGTGACCAGGGCCTCCTGGGATAACTTTCTGAATGTGCCAAAATCAAGGCAAGCTTCAAAAGCCAGGGGTCAAACCCCCAAACCACTGATGGGTGATACTTAAACCATTCTCCTAGTCAGCAACAAAACATGCTTCTGACTCCTTACTCTGGTCATCACCAAGCATAACAAAATAAAACAGTCCCCCTTACGCACATCAGTTCCTATGGTCCCCCCTACCTACTGGGTCTCTTAAAGAAATAGGTTCTCCTGACCCCAAAAGGCCAGCCACATCATCTAGAACAAGATAGGCTTGGTTCTTACCCAAATTACCATGCTGCCAGTCAACCCTTTAGCAACTACAACTAAAGGTTTAATATAAAAAGAAAACAAACAAAATATGAGAGATGTTAATGGGTCAAAGTGAATCAGATACATACAAATGATTTATAGGCCATAGAAAGCAAATCCTTGAAGCTCCTGTAGTTTGCAGGTTAGTCCTGCTCCTCTGGTATGCACCCAGCAGTTGGGTGGGTCTCAGTCCTTTGTTCAGTCCCAGGAGAATAGTTCCAGAAGTGAGTGTTGGTTGCAGACAGACTGAAGACTAAAGACAAAATGGAGATGGGTCCCCTGTCTCTTATTTTAGAGTCCTTGACAGATCAAAATGGAGTGTGACCACATGATCAGTCTGGGTAAGTGGTCAAACAGATTTCTTTCTGGGCCCACTGCAGCCGGGAGCCCTTCTGTTGGGGGCCATCAAGAGGAACAATGGTTTTGCCAACACCCAGCCTGGGAATACCTTAAAATCAAATCACTTGAAACATACATAAAAACAAATAGATTTCTAATTTCTAGTACAGGCATGAGACCTACATATATACCATATAATCATTCTTTGCAGATTACAGCCTTTCTATTGACACCAAACATAGTATATCACATATGGATTATTGCAAATATGAAATAATATGAAAGATAACCATAAACAATCCCCTAGACCCAGACAGTGTCACACTAGAGATAAACTCCCCAAACAGTCACAAACAATGCTTCTGATCCCCCACACTGGATATCAAGAAGCCACCATAAAATATACTCAGCCCCCTTTACTGCATTTCAGTCACTGGTTCGCAATACAGCCATTCGGTCTGGTAAAGAGAGAAGTTGCTTAAAACATCAAGTTCTTTACCCAGAAAGGTTTCTTCTGACCAGAAAGGGTCAGCCACATTACACAGAACAATATGAGTTTGGATCTTACCCAAAAAACCCATGCCACCAGCCAATTCTTTAGTAACTAAAATGAAAGGTTTAATATAAAAAGAAAAGAAACAAAATGAGAGATGTTACAGGGTCAAAGTGGATCACATACATATAAATGATTTAGAGTCCATAGAAGATGAGTCCTTGTTTCAGAGCTTCAGTTGTTAGAAATCCAGTTTTAAGGAATAGAGACCAAATAATCCAGGTGTAGAGTTGGTTTTAATTCTCCCCTGAGAATTAGCAGGGCCGTTTCCAGGCCAGTGCTGTCCGGGATCACAATCCTGTGGCCCAAACTTTCCCTGAGAAGCTTGGGCAGATGTGAGATAAAGGGCTTATGTTCCCAACTTCCTTTTCTAATTGTAGCAAGGTGGGCATTTGCAGATCATTCCTTCATATGGGCTTTGATGACAGTTCCCGGGTACTTTCTTAAGTGGAGCTTAGTGAAGTAAAACCTTCACCTTCTGGGCACCACAGGTAATTAGCTGCATTAGCGGACAGTTTACATTGGTACACCAAAGGTCCATTTAGATGTTAATGTTCCTCTTGACCCCTTCCAATAGAACAAAGGTAACAGATAGGGAAGTAGTTTATTCACCTTGCTAACCTCTAATAGGATATATCTAGACATCATCAAGAAACCACTAATGATATACATGCATAACAAAGCCCTAGCCTACTTGTAACACTGCCATTGTATTTTCCTATAATATGTCTTTAAAGTTTATATTTGGGTCATGTATTTTCCAAAATGGCTTGGCCTTCTCAGGCCTAGCATGACAACCTTCACACTGACAAACTAAAAAAGTAGGAGCAGGCTTTTGACACCAACAGACAGAACAATAGCAGGGACTTTTCCAAAGGTCTCATTTAGTTCTTCAGTTTGGTTATTTATTCTGCCATTGTTTAATTGCACTTGTGATATTGCCTTTTCCTTTTCTTCTTTACCAACTCTTCTTTTTTCTTTTCCTTTTCTGCAGTTTTTTCTTTGGCTTGGGTTAGCTCAGGTTATCAGGTAGGTCCATATAGGCTGCCTTATATAAATACACTGCTGTCCTCAGGGAATCTTTCCAGCTGTGTGTGTGATGTCTGTGCTGTATGTCTTTTTTGTACGTAATTTTTTAGTTTCTTTTGTACTTACTATTTAATATTTTTGAGGGGGCCAGAGTCTTATAAACTTGAGTACTTCAGAGAATTTCATTGAAAATTTTGTGGTTTTTATTTATAGCTACACGCTAGAAACCATCTTTCCACTTATTTTTATTTATTATAATTTTTGTATTAAACTTCTAGCGCACATAGACCCAAGTCTATATGAAAAATTTGTAAGATTTGACAGTCAAAATTTTAAATGTGATATTTTAGTTTTTTTTGAGTATTCATTAATTTTATAATTTTTTGTTTGTTAATTAATGCACATACTTTTTACAATTCTTTTAAATGTTCATTTTTACTTTGTAGTTCAGCATTAGCTGATTTATGTTAAGTAAAATATGATCAACTTACAAGCTTCATGATGGAAAGATCTTTAAAAATATTATACCCAAGAATAATTCACAAATTCCAGAGAGATAGTCATATTACGCTGGTTCAGCAAAACAAATAAGGAGTCCTGAGGGGTGGGGGAATGATTAGGGATGCAGAGGGGACTGGGGTCCTGTGGAGAGGGCAGCAGTAGGACCCTATGGGGGGCCCACAATGGGTCTTCACCTAGGATCCCCAATTGCCTAAGGCCACCTCTGGACTGGGGCCTGGCCTGGTGAGGGCAGTGCATGTCACAGGTGTGATGCTATCTGGGACTAGGGGAATTGTTTATGATTATTTTTCATATTAATATTTCATATTTGCAATAATCCATATGTGATATGCCATGTTTGGTATCAATAGAAAGGCTGTAATCTGCTAGGAATGATTATTTGATTTATACATAGGTATCATATTTATATTAGAAATTAGGAATCTTATTTGTTTTATCTGTGTTCCAAGTTGTTTGAGCTGAGGCAATCCCAGACTCGGTGTCTGCAAACTATTGTCATATTAATGCCCCATCAGGAGGGGCTCCCAGCTAGAACGGTCCTAGGAAAAAACCTGTTTGACCAGGTACCCAGACTGACCATGTGGCTCAACTCCATTTTGATTTGGGCAAGGACTCTGAGATAAAAAGGCAGGAGCCCCATCTCCATTTTGTCTTTCCTCTTCAGTCTGTCTGCAACCAACACCCTCCTCTGAAACTATTCTTCTGGGGCTGAACAAAGGACTGAGACCCACCCATGTGCAGGGTGCATATCAGAGGAATTGGACTGACCTGCAAACTACCTATTTCCTCAAGGACCTGCTTTCTATGGACCCTGAATCATTTGTATGTATGTGTTTCACACTGACCCTTTAACATCTCGTTTGTTTTCTTTTTATATTAAACCTTTAGTTGTAGTTACTAAAGGATTGGCTTACAGTGTGGCATTTTGGGTAAGATCGCAGCCTATACTGTTCTGGATGATGTGGCTGACCCTTTGGTGTCAGGAGAACTTATTTCTTTAAGAGACCCAGTGGCTATTGGGGGCCATAAGAGCTGATGTGCAGTAAAGGGAGCTGTTTCTATTTTATTATGCTTGGTGATGACCAGAGTGAGGAATCAGAAGCATGTTTTGTTACTGATTGGAAGACTGGTTTAAGTACCACTTGTCAGTGGTTTGGGTGTTTGACCCCTGATTTTGCAGCTTGCCCTGATTTTGGCACATTCAGAAGGTTATCTCAGGAGGCCCAGGTCACAGTAGGGACCCACTCCAAGCAGGGCTGTTACATCCATTGCCTTTCAAACTGCAGGTACAGGCATGGCTGCCTCCAAGGCCATCACTGGAGTATGCATGGTGCTCCTGCTTGTCATTGTGGCTGTGTTAGCCTTTTACTGCTGGAGACGCAAGAGGGCACTAAAAGGTAACAGGGGCTGAGTGCAGTGGTTCCCAGGGCCCCCAAGAGTGTGGAGAGTCCATGGGTACAGTGGTACAACTGGGGGCATGCCAGTGGCTATGGGGCTGGGGAGACCTCTCCTGGAGACCAAGCCCCCTGCAACCCCAGGGCAGGTTTCACCCTCCTGTTCCCAGAGATCCTCTGTTCCCGGTACCAAGCTCAAGTCGGATGCATCCCCCAGATCCTTCTGCACTGATCCCACATGTCACTCTCACCCTCATGTGTCTCATTGTCTCTGTTTAGGTCCTAATCACATCATGGGGGAGATGTCCCCTGAGGAAATAACTGGAACCAGAGACAAGATGCACAGAGAGATCCCAATGATGATCAGACAGGATGGGGTCAGCAAGACTTGGGAGAGGCCTGAGAAACAGCCGCTGTTACGTCCTGAAGTCCAGAACCAGATTGTGACATGGGAGCAGGAGAATGGGTTGCAGCAGGTCACAGGTGAGCGGGCAGGCAGGGAGAGCAAATGCAGAGGGGTCACACCATGGGGTAAGTCTCCTTGCGCCTTGTGTGTCCTGTGGATCCCCAGGTGGGAGGACACTTCATGGAGAGCTGGGGGTGGGTAATGTGGGATCAGCAGCCCCTGCATTTCAAACATTGTCAGTGATGTTGCCTTCTCCTTTCACCCCTGCACCCTACCCAGTCAGAGACTGGCTTAAACTGACTCAGTTATCTCAATGATCATTAGTAGCTGGAACAAAGGAGAGTGGCTGGGCCAAACTGTTAGGAGAACGGCCTGATTGCCAGAGGGGAGGCTCTGAGTGACCTTATGAGATCTCATCTGGAATACTATGTGCAGTTCTGGTCCACCATTTTTAAGAAAGATGAATTCAAGCTGGAAGAGGTGCAGGGAAGAGTGACTAGGATGATTTGCCAAATGTAAAACCCACCTGATGAGAGGAAATTCAAAGAGTTTGGCTTGTTTAGCCTAACCAAAAGAAGGTTGGGGGGAGGGATATGATTCCTCTCTATAAATATGTCATGGGGCTGGAGAGGCATCTCTGGAGACTGAGCCACTGCAGCCAGGGGCGTCATTGCCCCGGGGAATGACTTGGGGCACGGGCCCAGGCCCCACCCCCTGCCCACAGGCCATGTCTCCTGCTCACAGGCCACGCCCCCGGCCGGGAACAGGGCAGGGACCAGCAGCCGCGGCCGTGAGGTTGCCTGGCCTTTGAAGGGGCCAGAAGTGGCCACCACAGCCACAGGCGGCTGGGCCCCGGATCTCCGGCCCGATCCGGCTGGAGACTGGGAGAGATGGGGCCCCACCAGGACCCGAGGCACTGGCACTGGCATTTGGTGCACAGGCCCCGTGTGCCAGGCACCAGTGACGCCACTGACTGCAGCAGGGGCCAACCACAGGTCAGGATTCACCCTTCTGCTCCCAGGGATTCACCATTCCCTGCCCCAAGATCAGGCTGAATGCATCCCCCAGATTCTTCTATTCTGACCAGGGCTGGATCAGTGCAGGGGCTTTAGGGGCTACAGCCCCAGGCCCTGGACTAAAGGGGTTCCCAGACCCCTGCTGCCTTGCAAATATCCAGCCCCACTTAGGTTGGCACAGCACTGACTAGGGCTGGAAGTCAGTGAGAGGGGCCCAGGCCCATCCAGTGCTGTGGGTACAAGGGCCTGGAGTCAGAGGCCATAGTCTGCAGTGCTCTTGCCCCACTTCTGGGCTGTCTGGTCTGTGTGAGGGTCTGGGATAGGCCAGTGCATGGCAGCTACTCTGTGGTGGTGGGGGCAGGCCAGGAGTGCTGCGGACCTTAGCCTCTAGCTCCAGAGCTCCCACAGTACTGAGTGTCAGCCCCGTGGTGGGGATCTCTGCACCCCCAGGACCTTTATGTGGCCCTGGCACTGACCTCATGTGTCATTCTCAGCCAAGACCAGTGGAGTCTCCCAAGCTGTCATTCCTTGCTCTCATTGCCAGGGTTAGGCAAGTGGAGGGGGCTGGTGGCCTGTGCCCATCCAACTGGAGGACTGGGTGGAGCCTGCTGCCCATAAAGCTGTTCTCATGACTCTGGCCCAGACTGGGAGATGAGAAATGGTGTCTCTGGAGACAAGTTTGGAGACTGGATTGCTCCATAAAATCTCAGTGATGTGGGACTGGAAGGGGCCCGAGAGGCCATCATGTCCATCTCTCAGCGCTGAGACAGAACCAAGTCACCCTAGATCAGCTCTGGCCAGGGTTTTTACAACCTGTGCTTAGCAGCTGCCAGTGGCAGGCCTCACAGCCTTCCAGGGACACCTGCCCCTGCACTGACATCCCTTGGCATTTAGCAGGGGTGTTCTTAGGGATGCTGGGGCCCTGGGCTAAAGTCAAGGATGGGGTCCCCTGTGCTGAATGGGGGGTCTCCAGTCTTGACATTCATCCCCTGGCCTTGCTGGGGCCCCCACCAGCCCACTGGCCTTGCTGCCAACCCCCATGATGACTCTCCCATTGGCCTCTGACCTCACCACCAGCCCTGCACACCAACCACCCAGCCCTTCTGCTGGCCCTCCCTTTGCCCCCTGCCCTGTCCCCAAGGATGAGGCCCTCTCCCAGCATGATGTCCTCTCCCAGTCCCCCCCACCCCAACTTAGCTATCAGCTGCCACCTGCTGTGGCTCATTCTCCCCTGACCTGCCTGCTGCTGTCCTGGCTGGCACATGTGTGGAATGTGCACCAGTAGGTTGCTGGGAGATTTAAAACAACTGTGGTGTGGGGGGCCCTGGGCAAATGCCCAGCCTGCCCCACCACTAAGACCATGTATGGGTATTAGATGGGGTGTGCTGATCTCTGATCTCAGTCTCCCAGGCTGGTGGTGAAGCCTGTCACTTCCCATCCTGTCATCAGTACATATGTTGAGCAGCTACTCACCCATGGTGGGTGTTATCCTAGGACAGCTGCCACCTGGGACTAGCTGTAGAGACCTGAATGGTTAGGGGTGGAAGACTGACAGCGGATGCTTGATGTGGGAAGGTGAGGTGTGTAGCCAGACCCAGCGTTCCCAGCTTCAGTGCCTCATGCACCCTGACAGCCAGGGTGGTGCCCATTGATGCCATAATATCAGCAGTAGTCACCACTTCTAACCCACTTACCTGCACATATGAATTTATTTTAAAGAACAGATTGTTTCTAATTTATTTAGGGCTTTCATCTGACAGAACAAAGCTCCATCTTCCAGTTTCACGGCAGCCTGGGGTGTGTGCTTGTGTTGCTTGTTTGCCCAAATCTGGCAACATGGGTGGTGCCAGATACTCACCAGAGCTGGGGTTTATAGCTGTGCCCCTGAAGCCACAGAGCTGGTGTCTGGGCTGGATGCCATTAATGGTTTCCTGGACAGACCCTATAGAAACAAACACCTGGAGAAGATGCTTCAGAACAAGGGCTGTGGTGGATTCCCCATCATGGGCAATTGTTAAACCCAGATGGGATGTTTTCCTAAGAACTACATGTGCCAGAGTCCCATGGAATCAGGGCTCTGAGACCACTCGGCGTGCATCCTGCCGGGACTCTGAGAGATGGGGTCTCCCATCAGGTCTCTGCACACCAGTGCAACTGCCTCCCTTACTCTGGCTTGCTCCACTTGGGCTCCCCCGTGGGTCCTCCTGTATGAGATCCTGGGGAGCCCTGCACACCTCTAAAGGGGTCAGACACCCATCTCCTTATCGGAAGTGATTCCCAGCCAGCGTGGGGTTCAGGAGGGTCACAGTGCAGATAGACTTTGTTAGCAGCTTAATTAGAAGTTACAGCAGTGACCACCTGGGGAGCCCAGAGCCACATTTTTGGGCTCTCCTCCCAGGGATCCCCTACTGAGACTGCCCCTTCCAACCATCTCCCCACCCTGCAACAGAGCTGTTCTACTGTCCCTCCCAGTTCTTTGTCTCCTCTTTATGCAAGGTATCCTACACACTCTCCCTTCCCTTTCTACCTGTCACAAACTTTCCACCTATTAACACCTGGTGCAGCTGGATGAGCCAGGGCAGATGGGTCCTAGCTACAGTCTGTGGTTGGGGAAAGCCCATCCACCCTCTAGTAGCCTCTGCAGTGATAACATGCCTTGATTCCAGCATCAATATACAAGAAAAACACATAGGAGAAACTGAGGCACACCCAGCAGTGAGACAAAACACTAAGAATGTCTTCACTTGGTCACACACTGCTCCAGGAATGAATATTGGCAGGTCAGGGCTGGATTGCTGTAGGTGCTGAAACTCAGTGCCCTGGGACCCAGGTTCCAACTCCTCTGGCTCCTGAGGTAATCCAGTCACCATTGCCTGCCCACTACAGCACCAGTAGGACTTGCTTGGGAGGAATGGTATTGGAAGGGTCCCTGCCCTGCTGGTGTTAGGGGCTGGAGGCCAGAAGTTGGGCTCCAGAGCATTCTAGACTCACCTTGGGCTGGCTGGTCTGCCCCTGGGAGCAGGGCAACGTGTATTCCCTCTGCTCTGGGGCAGGGCTGGCTGGCCTATGGCTGCACTGCATGCCAGCTGGCTTCTCCTGCCCCTGGAGCAGACTGGCTGGACTGGAACCAGGGCGGGAGCGCTCTCTAGCCCCTGGCCCACCCCCAGTAAGGGTCTGCACACAGACTATCATGCTGGGGAGCTGGGACATCAGGCAAGGGAGGCCTCATGGTGGTAGGGGTTGGTACCCAGGCTGGGGGCAGGGAGTAATGGTGTTGGGCAGCCCATGGCCCCAAGGCCATTTAATCCAGCCTTGGGCAAGGTCACTGGTCTGCATTATACAGGGCTGGACTAGATGGTCACACTGGTCTGGTCTGACTTTTGAATCTACTAGTCTATGGACCTCAGCAGAGGTTCTCAGGGCCTGGGGTCTGAATTAATCCTTTTTTCCCAGGCAGGGCGGGGGCAGCCCGTGGCCTTGCCATGTTCAGGTTAGTCCTGGGGTCCAGCTTTGCAAAAGTACCTGACCCCGCAGGACACCAAAGAGACTCACCCTCCAATTCACTTGTTTTCTAGCAAGCTTCAATTCTTCTGGATCCGAGTCTGAGATGGGCAAAAGGTCATCATCCCAGGATATGTGCTGGGGCCCCAAAGAAGATGTAGAGGGGGCAGCCCTGAACATGGAGCCAATGGGACAGATGGAAGGCTTGGCTGAAGAAGGAGAGGGGGCATGCTACCCCCCTGAAGGTGCACAATTCTGTCCACGGATTGCACACCCAAACCCACACAGCATAGGGGTGACAACGAAGGAAATGCTTGTTAGCCAGTGCCATGCACAGGTCACATCTGGAAACCTAATGAGTCAGCCCAACACAAAGGCAGGGGAGATGGATGGTGAGGCAGTTCAGAGTGAAGGCAAGGGAAATCAGCCAGCTGAGAATGAACATGGAGCCAGCATATGTGAGTTAGCCCAGCGCAGGGATGGAGAGGGAGGAGATGAGTCAGCCAAGCAGGATGGCAAAAGGGGCAAAGACAGGTTAGCCCAGCAGGACAAAGGAGGGGGTGGAGACAGGTCAGACCAGATGGTCCGCAGAGGGAGTGGAGACAGGCCATCCCAGCAGGCTAGCGAAGGGGGTGGAGATGGGCCATTCCATTGGGCTAGTGAAGGGGGTGGAGACAGATCATCACATCAGGAGAGTGAAAGGGTTGGAGAGGGCCCATCCCAGCAGGCTAGTGAAGGGGGTGGAGACGGGTCATCCCATAATGATAGCAAAGGAGTTGGAGATGGGGAACCCCAGCAAGCTAGCAAAGGAGGTGGAAATGGGTCATCACATCAGGCTAGCGAAGAGGGCGGAGATGGGTCATCCCATCAGAAAAGCAAAGGCATTGG
>ML682085.1:2301505-2335675 GCA_007922195.1 Podocnemis expansa
GAGGGCAGAGACGGGTCATCCCATGAGGATAGCCCAGGGGACAGAGACGGAGATGGGTCTGTGACCTGGGGCTCCTTGGATAACCTTCTGAATGTGCCAAAATCAGGGCAAGCAGCAAAACCAGGGGCCAAATCCCCAAACCACTGATAGGTGGTACTTAAACCAGTCTCCCAGTCAGTAACAAAACATGCTTCTGATTCCTCCACTCTGGTCATCACCGAGCATAACAAAATAGAAGCAGCCCCCTTACTGCAATATCAGTTCCTAAGGTCCCCTCTAGCCCCTGGGTCTCTTTAAGAAATAGGTTCTACTGACCCCAGAGGGCCAGCCACATCACCCAGAACAATATAGGCTTGGATCTTACCCAAAATACCACGCTGCCAGCCAATCCTTTAGTAACTACAACTAAAGATTTAATATAAAAAAAAACAAGCTGCATATGAGAGATGTTAAAGGGTCAAAGTGAATCACATACATACAAATGATTTAGAGTCCACAGAAAGCAAATCCTTGAAGATCCTGTAGTTTGCAGATTAGTCCCACTCTTCTGGTGTGCACCCAGCAGCAGCAGCAGCAGCAGCTGGGTGGGTCTCAGTCCTTTGTTCCGTCCCAGAAGAATAGTTCCAGAGGCAGGTGTTGGTTGCAGATAGACTATAGCAGACGTGGCCAAACTGCGGCTCGCAAGCCGCATGCGGCTCTTTAAAGAAAACTTGCAGCTCCTGGGAGAGCGCAGGAGGGAAGGGCGGCAGGGCGGGAGCAAGGGGCAAGAAATCTGCAATCGTTGGGGCCAGCAGAGAGGCGGCGGCAGGGTGAGAGCCGGCAGCACAGGAGGGGCCTTGTGAGAGCTGCAGGAAACAGCAGCATGGTCAGACCCAGGTGATGGGCAGCACTGGGAGAGCCCGCAGGGAAAATCAATGTAGTAAAAGCGGGGAGGGGAGGGGCAGCATTCAGAGAGCCTCACTGGCATCAAAAAGCAGCGTGTTAAGAGCCAGGAAGGGAGGGGCAGCATTGTGAGAGCCAGCAGGGAAAGGCAAGTCATCGGTTAGGTGTAAAGAGAAGCACTGAGGCCAAGTGACTGCCAGATTCTACTGTTTACCCACACAATATTAATTCTACCCTCCTTGTCTGTGTGCATAATGATACAGTCTTTAATTACATCAGTGCATGATTTTTTAAATACTTTTCTTTTTTAATATTGTTTTCTGGGTAAATATTTTTAAAACTGGCAACATAAATTGATCAAAAACAAGTCTACAATGAACTACAGATAAGTGATGATAATTAGCAATCTAAACCTGAAAAGCAATTGTAAATTAATTTTCTTTTTAAAAAATCAACTGGCATTGCTAGATATTGTAATATAATGCAAAATTATTTCTCTTGTATATCTATTTTGATAATTAAATAAGAATCATCAGAAATGACTGAAAATTGACACGTGTTACATCCAAAACCACTGACTACTGTCAAAAGGTTATTAAAAAACCCCTCTATTTAAAGAATGTTACAAGCACTTGTTATGGATCATGGTTCATTTTCAGCATGCAAAATGATTTAAACTGAGGATAGACCACCACTACTGAAAACTGGCTTTAGGAAAAAAATAATCCTTAAGTCCATTGAACAAGTGTGCCTGAGATATCAGTATGTCATTTGTTTGCAGAAGGAACTGCTAGCACATTTATTGTATAAGAAAAATTTAATTAATATAACTAAGTCAATTACCAAGATAATTTATATTCACTGCAAAGTTCAATAGCAGCACTATACTTCTACTGATTAAATAGCATTCAACATGTATTAATTCTCCTTTGTTGTATACCAGTAGTCAAAATCTATTTATGTTTCAGTGCAGTCTTCATGAATGACTCTATGGCTATGTCTACACACAGCCCGTTATTTCAAAATAACCTATTCCAAAATAAGTTATTGTGAAATAAGAACATTATTGCGAAACAAGCGGAAGTGAAATAAGGACAAATTTAGGTGAAATAAGGGGAAAAGCTGGAAACGAAATAGCATGTCCACACATTGGACTTGCTATTTCACCATGGGAGGTGTGGCAACATGGCTGCCTCCCTGGGCCATGTCGGCGGCCATGTTGGTAGCCAATCCTATAAAAGGCAGATAATTGCCCAGATGCAAGTGTGGAAAACACAAGGCTGCTTGCCATGGGTCACCTTGCTGAGCATGGGCAGGCAGCAGGGTGCGTCTTCCTGAACAGTGAACTGATGCCATCTGGAAGAGCTGTGCCCCAGAATAGTTGCTTCTTACTGGGATCGGTGGGAATTCTCTTCTGTCACCAAAGGATGGCTCCAGCCCTAAGGAGAAGGTTGCAGTGGAAACATTCCCCAGCCCCAGCAGCCCCTGTGCTGGGCACTGCTCCCTCAGGTGAGAGGCTGGGAGCACCTGTGTAACCCTTCTGCCAGGGTGAGATGGCAGAGCAAGGGCCGGGTTCTATATCTAGGGGTTTCCAAATAAGGTTACAGCACCAACCAGCTCGAGCCCCCACTCTGTCTTCTGGGAAATCATGCACTATCCCCTGGGCACCCTAAAGGGTTAATGTTTCCCCACTCACAAGCATGAGTTTGAGTGTCGTACATGGGACCTTTAATAGTAGCATAAAAGAATGTATAGACACAATAGCAAAACCAGCACTGAACTGGAGGATCAGTGCAGAGCAGGATTCCCACAAAACCCAATACAGCATTCACTCCACCCCAGTGTATTTAGAGAACATCCCTCATGCCAGCTATCCACCGGTGCCACCTGCTGGTCACTCATGCCTTTTGGCCCTCCACTGGCTGCTTGCACTGTCTGCTGGCTCTGCCCGCTGGTCACTCACAGTCTCCAGCCCTCTACTATCTGCTGGCTCTGCCTGCTGTTCGCCGGCGCTGTCTGTTGGTCACTTACACCCTCTGCTGGCTCTGCCCACTGTCCACCAGCTCGGCCCACTAGTCACCTCCACCCACTGGTTACGCATGCTCTCTGGCCCTCCTCTGGCTGCTGGCTTTGCCTGCTGTCCACCAGCTCCACCAACTGGTCACTCACACCTTCAGACTCTCCACTGGCTGCTCACACCATCCACTGGCACCACCTGCTGGTCACTCTTCAATGATTTCAGCTCTTAATCAAGACATTGGATTTTTCTCTCATAACAACAGGTGATCTGACCTCATCCCCCACTGTATGCTGTTCTGCAGAAGTGTCACTGCCCCAAGGAAGGACCCAGGTCACCGGCCCAGACCACGCCCCCTGCCCACACGCCATGCCCCCAGCTGGGGACAGGGCTGGGAGTGGCTGCTGCAGGCAGCTGGGCCCAAGATCTCTGGCAGGGAACAGGGCCAGGCCCGATCAGGCCAGAGACCAGGTGAGGCAGGACCCCGCAGGACCTGGGGCACCAGCGCCAGGATTCGGGGCATGGGCCCTGTGTGCCCAGTGCCAGTGACACCCCTGTTGTTCCCCAGTATTTGAATCTTTACAATTGTTTTGATTCGCTATTCCAGTGGGACCTGTTCCTATGACTTACACTTCCCTGCATTTATTTCCTACCATTCTGTACATTCCCCATCTTCAAAATGGGATTTTCTCCCACAAAAGCTCATGTGGAAAGTAAATTTGTTAGTCTTTAAGTGCTACAGGACTCCTTGTTTGTTTGTTTTGCTGAACTAGACTAACACCGCTACCCCTTTGGATCTCAGCCCTCAGTGATTTCAGCTCCTAACTTCAGAACACCTCAAACAGCTCCTTTAATCAAAATAACAAAAGAAAAGGCTCCACAAGGAGCCAGCCATTAAGCCTATCCTTTAACAGTGGGGTAGGGGTGAGGCAGTACCTCTAGCATTGCTTATTGATAGAGCTAATGTTATCTTTCCCCTTCTCCACAACCCCCCTTTTCTACCTTTACAAGGCTGAAAACACTGGGTTGCTCACTCTTTCAAGTTCTTTGTTGGTGGTGGTGACTTTTGACCAAATAGACTAACCAGAGTTTATACAATCAAAAGGGTAGCATACTATAAAAAAGACAGTATTTCATTTTCCTCTTCAGTAAAATTACAGATATTGACAGATTTGTGATTAAATCAGCCCATATACAACTTATCATCATGCCCTGTCCCCACAAAGTGAGACTATGCTAATACCTAATTGTGCTCATGCAAATACAAAGCCCATGCAGATTAGTTGCTCCCCTTTTGGCTGTTAACCATAAGAAGTACCCAGCCTCTAGACCTGCCTTACACCTGGGACGCTGACCAAATCCTTCTGCTGAGACGGCCAAGTTACAGCAGCGCTATGGTTTGTAGTCACTGAATAAAAAAGATGTTCTTTCAGTCCCTGTGTCCTGTGGGGAGTGTAAATGATGCCCCTTGCCCCACCTTCCAGTGATAGGATCCAACCCCGGGTGTCACACATCATACAACCTCTCAGCACGCATGTTGGCACACCCACCTCCCATGCAGATCTCCAGCTGTGGCTGCCACACCACAGCTCCTGAAGACAAACTCAGCACTGGAGCAGCCAGGATGAGGGGATGGGAAATCGTGAGTCAGGCCCATGCAGTGTTACAGACAGAGGGTTTGATGGACTCAAGAGATGGGATAAGGAATGCTGTCAATGCTATGTCCCCTGAGCTGGTCACATCCATGTCAGGTCTCCTTGACACCCTGTTTTGCCTGTGGTTTTGGTGCATGTGAACACCAAACAGCCTCACAGAAGGTGCTGGATGGGAGCGGGGAGCTGGCTGGCTGATAGTGTGTCAGGACATTGCCACTGAGAACTCCTGCCCAAAATTGGGTGCCAATTAACAGGGCAAGCAGGGTCCATCCCAGGGAAGGCAGCCCACGACTTACACCGCAGTGTTAGAAAGTTCCCAGGTTATGCTTTAACTGCTCCTGCTGCAGCTTGATGGTGTATCTGTTTTTCCACTGTCGCTCTGGTGACACCTCCCCTCCCCCCAGCAAGCTGTGCTCCACACAGTCCCACCTGCCTCAGGCTAGGTCTGGTCATGCACCAGGGGTAAGTTCTCTACTCAGGCAGAGGGACCCACACTGGCCCTCACCTGCAGTGGGGAGCCCCCATGACCAGGCAGGCGCAGTGTGTGTCAGCCACCCTACGATGGCCCCGCAGGGCTAGGTGGGTTTGTATGCGGGGTGGTCAGCATAGTGTCACTTCTGTCCTGGGAACGGCGCCAGGCATCTATGGCAGGGCTGGCTAAGCAGTAGCTAGTGAGTGTGTCTGTGCAGGCTGGTACTCATGGCATGGCACGCAGGGTGGGGGCAGCCATGGTGATGGTTTGATGGGGGTAAGAAATGGTTGGAAAGACAAGTCATCTCTGATCAGGATGACAGGTGAATCTTCCCTTGAGGATGCTAACTTCCCCTCTGCCTCCTGCTTCTTCTACCCATGGCCCCACACCCACCGCAACCTTCCCCCCACCACAGGCCCCATCGCCATTGCACACCCACACTGCCCCAGGCCTGGCCCCCTTGCCTCCTCCCCATTTGCTCTCTTGCTGCTGTGTTCTCCCCCACAACTCCAACCCAGCCCCATGGCTCACTGTGTCCCCTTTTTCCCCCTTGAGTCTCATTCCTCTCTTCTCTGTAACACTGTTCAGGTTTGGGGGACCCCTTATGATTGTTTTCATATTTATATTTCATAACTGCAATAATCCATAAGAGCTATGTCATGTTTGGTGCTAATAGAAAGGTTGTAACTTGCTAGGAATGATTATATGGTTTATGTGTAGATGTCATATCTGTAGTAGAAGTTAGGAATATGTTTGTTATATCTGTATTTCAACTTACTGGATTCTGGGGAGCTCCCCAGACTGGATGGCTATAGTCACTGTCTCCTTAATAGCCCATTAAGGGAGCTCACAGGGACAGTGGGCCCAAGAAGAAACTTGTTGACTCACTAGGGTTTGACCATGTGACTATAATCTCCATTTTGTTTCCAGAAAATACCTCACCATCTATGTAAGGGCAGAGGTAAGAAAAGGGGTACGAGGGCCAGTGCTAGGGTTTCTGGCACCCCCTCGCAACCAATAAATGAGCGCCCTCCTCCTCCCCTGGGCAGGGTGGTCCCTGGGGAGGGTACAGGGCCCAGGCAAATCACCCGCTACCCCCCCACTGCATTGGGAGGTGGGGCAGGCCAGCCCAGAGGAGGGGCAGATCCCTGCTCTGCCCCCCCATGCCAGGGACTGGGCAAACAGCCAAAAGGGCGGCCAGTGCAGCGCTGCCAGTCCACCGACCCAGGTCCCCCTCCCCTGAAGCCACATGGGGAAGCCATTGCCCCTGCCACCTCTGGCCGTGGCAGAGAAGTGATCCTTCCTGCTGGCTCTGGCTGCCATAGGGGGACGTGATCACCCCTGCTGGTTCTGGCCACGGCAGAGGGAAGCGATTCCCCACCCTGGCTGGAGCTGGCAGGGGGGATGGCTTCCCTACCGCAGCTGGAGCTGGCAATGGGGGTCCCTATGCTCCTGCGATGGGAAGAAGGGACCCCCCCCACTGCCGGCTCTGGCTGCAGCAGGGAAGTCATGCCCCCTGCTGGCTCTGGCCGCAGTGGCGAATCGCTTCCCTCTGCCGGGCCCAGAACCACCAGGGGTGATCGTGCCCCCCTGGTGCAGCCAGAACCGGCAGGGGGGATCACTTCCCTGCTGCAGCCAGAGGCGGCAGGGGCAATGGCTTCCCTGTGGCGCCTTTTAAATTGGTGCCCAGGGCAAAGCCCCGTTCCCTTTACAATCCTGGCCACAGCAGTGGGAAGCAGCAGGGCCAGCTCAAGGGGTTGTGGCACCCTGAGCCAACTCTTCCTTTTGTGCCCCCCATGGCTGCTCTGCCCCCCACCCCACTGCCCCAGCGTGGAGCCAAAGACAGCGGGGGGCATGAATGAAAGTGCAGAACCAGGCCTCTGTGCTGGGCTGGCTCACCCTGCCCCCAGGACGGGGAACAACCAGCCTAGGGGTGGCGCAGGTCAGCCCAGAGGCTGTGTTCTGCTCTCTTGCCCCTCCCCTGGGCCGGCGATTCCTCCCTAGAGGCAGGGAGGGCCAGCCCAGAGACTCGGCAAGAGAGCAGAGTCCAACCCATGGGCTGGCCTGCTCCGCCCATGTGGGCGGAATAATTGGCTCAGAGAGACATGGGAGCATGGGGCCCAGCTTCTGAGCTGGCCTGACCCACCCCCCCAGGACCCCTAAACTTCAGCACCCTGGGCTGGTGCCACACTGGCTCACTGCTAGTGCCAGCCCTGATCCTGAGAGAGAAATTAGAACCACTTCCTTCATCTGTTTGAGAATTTGATCCTGACTCACTACATGGAGGGAAAAAGTGAATCCTTAAGACCAAGAGTTGCATATCAGAAGCACTGAGTAGTTTCAGTCCCATGGAATCTGAAACAGTCTTTGAGGCTACTGCTCTGCTCAGGGAAAATGGCTGGGAGCAGGGAATGTATCACCCATCAAACTGGGCCCTTGATGTCAATAGGTATGACTGTCAGTGCATGCCATCCACTTCCCAAGACATACTGAAAAGAGAGCAGCGAGGACTTTTCTCTGTGTCCTTTTCTAATCTTGAGAGTCCATGGACAAGAAATACGCACATGCCTTCAATTTTCTACACAGCTCTGCTCTTTACTTCTGCTGCTATAACTGTGATGCTTTATGGGCCCAGCTTGAACCAAAGGCGAAAGAGGAAACATTTTCTAGCATCAAGTTCAAAAGGGGCAGCAGTGTTAGTCTAGTAAAGTGAAAAAAAAGCAAGGAATCTTGTGGCACTGAAAGACTAACAGATTTATTTATTGCATGAGCGTTCTGATTTGCTGTTGCAGTATGACATGATCCAATGTCTTACACTCCCCAGCATTTATTTTCATCCCATTCTGTAAGTTCCCCCATCTTCAAAGTGTCTGATGAACTGGGATTTTCTCCCACAAAAGCTCATGCAATAAATAAATCTTTTAGTCTTTGAGTGCCACAAGACTCCTTGCTTTATTTTCTCTTGTTTCCTTCCACAGGCAGTAATGAGAAATCCAGGAGTCCTATAAACAGGTGATGGGGCAGATCTTTAAAACAAATTTGGCTGTAGTTTAATCACATTCACAGTAAAAGGAATGGAAGCACAAGCAACTGAAATCATCTGTTCTTCTTGCAGCAAGGCAGCATCTTCTGTTTTTCCAGAACCTTGCACACCAAGGAAGCTATTTTTGACAAAAAATGAACTCTTTGGCTCCAGCAGCTGTATTTATCTTACCCATTTAAGCTGTCTTTCATTTGTACCGAGTTAATTTCTGTTTTTTCAGGGAACTGATGGGACATATTTTCCTTCCACAGAAATGCAGTTGAAATAATGTAATCTCTCACTCCCATGGAACAGTACACTCCCTTTCATCACTTAGGGCCTGATCCAAACCCAAAGGAGTATTTTTCCTTTGGACTTGAAGGAGGAATTCACTGAAGGAAGTCAGACTAGATGATCACAATTATACTTTTGGACCTTAAAAATCTACTAATCTAACATAAAAATCTGAATTTCCTTGTGCAGACCATGGAGTACTGTACCAGTTCCTAATTCATTATTGTAAGAAGCCGGATATGGGAATCTGCAGTGTAGGATTTATAAGACTAAAACCAGTTAAAATTAGCATTTATCAGGATAACCACAAAACTTATCATATGAATAAGTGTGTCTATAGCACCTTTCATCCCAGAGTGCATCACAGATAACACTTCATGACAAAAATGCAGCCATCTCTGGAGCAGAAATGACAATCACTTGTAGAACTGGAACAAACATGTTGCTCAACAATGAAACAGTGGGATATTTTGTGCAAAAACAAATCCTCTTCCTATGAGAAAGAGCAAGGAACCATTAATGACTAAACCAGTGTTTCCCGACCAGTGTGCCACAGAACCCAGGTGTGCCATCAGATCTGAGCAGGTGTGCCACAGAATTTTTTGAAAAACTACTCAAAGGCTATGTTCACACATAAACTGTTATTTCAAAATAAGTTATTTCAAAATGAGTTATTTCAGAATAAAGTCCTTATTTTGAAATAAGTTAATTCGAATTAAGGGAAAAGCTCAAAGCAAAAAACCATGTCCAAAGACAAGACTTGCTATTTTGCTTTAGGAGAGGGGCACCATGGGAGGTGTGGCAATATGGCCCCCCCTCCCTGGGCCATGCCTCCACCCAATAAAGGCTAAAAGGAAGGCACCCTGGGAAGAAGAAGGGCAAAAGTGTTATTTCAAAATAAGGGTTATTTTGAAATAACACGTTTTAACGTCGTTGTTTTGAAACAACTGTTTCGAAACAACAGCTATTTTGATTTCATGTGAGGTTTTACTGTTTTGAAACAATGGCTGTTATTTCAAAACAACGGGTCCCGTTGTTTCAAAATAATGGAATGTTGTCTGGACATAAGAAATGTTATTTTGAAACAATGGCTGTTGTTTGGGAATAAAACTCTTGTCTGAACACAGCCAAAGAGCTCTGATTTGGCTCTTGGCTCATGAATATTCATGAGTTTATTTGGAATCATATGGTGGTTTGCCTCTAATTAATTAAAGGTAGCAAGGCATGCCACAGCAGACAAAATGTTGGGAACCACTGGACTAAACAGAGTAGAAATCTGCTTCTAAGGTGCCTCTCTAAAGATCCTCATGTAGTAAAACTAATTCAAAGCAAGTCTGGGCTGATCTTTGTGGGATTTAAAGTGCAATACTAGACTCATCAAATCTGAAATGCTAGGCTAAGCCATCCGCTCCAGAGATCTTAACTGCGCTCACTGACATTATTGCTCCAAGCAGACAGTGAGTTAACATGCTGATGCTGGCCTGGCACGAAACCAAACACAAAATAAGACATCCCACGGCATCCTTAATGAATTTGTGAAAGACTATCAAATCACCCCTTCCCTCCCCTGCCTCATTTACAAGTGAATCACCTCAGATCACCCCCTCCTCTGCCTCATTAAGAAGAGAATACAAATCAATAGGTCTGAGAGTTTTCCTCTCAACCAAAAAAAAAAAAGCAAGGAGTCTTGTGACACGTAAAAACAAACAGATTTATTTAAGTGCCACAAAAAAGTGCTTGCTTTTTTTGCTTCTCTCAAGCGGTTCTCTGCTCCATCTCCCCCATCTCTTCCCTGGGCTGCCTCTCTGCCGGCTTCCTGGGTCGGTCCCTCCCCCCATACTCCAATTCCTTCCCTGAGCCACCCAACCAGCTCCCCCAACCCCACGCCCCAGACTCCCAACCCCAAAGTCCAGCCCCCCCTTCCCCCTTACCTGGCTACTGGAGCATGCTCAGGATGGGCGGGAGATTTTAAAATTCCCTCAGCCTCCCTCAGCGCAGCCGCCTCCCCTAGGGGCCTGCCAGGCTTCACCCTCAGCACTCCTCTATCCCCAGGGGTGGGAACAGACGGCCCAGGGCAGGAGCGGGCCAGCCCAGAGGCAGGGCGACAGAGTGGAGTCCAGCCTCCAGATCAGCCTGTGGTTGCTGGCTCAGGGGATGGGAGGGGCGGAGCAGGAGTGCAGGGTCTAATTTCTTCCCCACCCCCTAAGGCCTCCCTCCATGGTCCTATAGTATGGACGTCCATGGGAAGCGGCACACTGTAAGCATTAAAAGGGGATGCCCCTTCAACATCGGCGCCCCCCTGCAATGCTTACCTTGCTTACTGCGTTGTGCCGGACCTGAGGAGCAGCATCATCACCTCAATTTTGCCTTCAGTCTCCAGTTTTCAGTTAACACCTACCTCTTGATCTATTTGTCTGCAGCTGGACAAAGGACTGAGGCCCCACCCAGGTGTTAGTTGTTCACCAGAGGAACTGAACAAGACTGAAATGCCAAATTCTTTCAGGGACTTGCTTTACATAAACTCTTAATCATTTGTATGTATGAGATTCTTTTTAACCCTTTAACATGTCTCATATTTCATTTCTTTTCTTGTTATAATAAACCTTTAGTTTTATTTTCTAACAGAGTGGCTGGCAGCATGACATGTTTGGTAAGATCCAGACCTATATTGTTCTGTGTAATGTGGGGTCAGGAAAAATCTTTTTGAGTAAAGAGCTTGCAGTTGGGACCAACATTTCTCTTCACTAAACCCAGTGGCTCTTTGGGAACCAGGAACTGAAATGCAGTAAAGGGGTCTGTTTATGCTTTGTTGTTTCTTGATAACCAGTGTGGGAAATCAGATGCATGTTTTTTTATTGATTGGGAGTCTGTCTTAAGCACCACCGATCAGTGTTCAGAGAGTTTGACTCTCATTTTTGCAGCTTCCCCTGAGCTTTGCATATTCAGGTGATTATCCCAGAAGTCTTGAGTCATACTCCTGTTCTCTGGTTGGATTCACAGCCTCCTGCCAATCTCACACCTGGGCCCAACCCCACAAGGAGTCCCAGGCAGTGCTTGCTGAGTACACTGGCCACAGGACTGCACGTGGGTGCAGGGCCCAGCCTGGTGCTCCATGGAAAGGTGCCCCAGAGGGCCAAGACCAGTGGCTGGGAACTGGGGAAGGATCCGTCAGTAGCCCAGGGACCCCAGGTGGGTTCTTCCCCTATTTCCCAGCTACTGCTCATGGACCCCTTGGGAGGGTCAGGGTCACAGTCACCTATATAGCTGCAGTCGCAGCGTGAAGGGGGTGTTGGCCATGCACCCTGACTTGACAGGCTAACACTAAAGACTTTCCGAGCTACCGTGTGCTGCGGCGCGTAGACACCTGTAACTGAATGATGTGAGCAGCACTTGAAGGAGAACTGGAAGTTTTAAGGTGCTTTGGAGCTGGGACTCTCCATCTTGTAACAAGTTCAAACAAGATCTGGGCTCTGCCTGGCCTCAGGCAGAGACTGGCTGTGCAAACATCTAACAGCCAAACAACTTGAGCATAAACTTGTTTGGACTATGAGGTTAGTTTAATTAAAAGTATTGGGTTAGCATGCATATTTTGCCTTTTATTTTCTTGTGGTCTCTCCTGACTTACTTATACTGTGATTCTGCCATGCTTGGCCATATTTTCACTTAGAATTATGATCTGATCAATAAAGTAGTAGTTGTTTTACCTAAGGCTGTGTGAACTTTAGTGGGTGTGAGTGAAGGAGGCTGGGCACAATCTATTTTTTTGTTAAATGGATGGACTTGAGAGTGTGATGGTTGGGAGTAGTTCCCAATCTCTGTAGACAATGGCTCCTGGTGTAGTAACTGGGGCCAGGGGTGCTTGCTGGGGGACCGTTTCTCAAATAGCCAGAGGGCACACACCCCCTGCCTGGGACCAATTGCACACAAGAGGCTGGAGTGGACTGACTCAGGAGTGAGTGGTCACTTGGCAAAGCAGGGTGAATCAGGGTTCAGGAATGGGAATTGGGAGATCACAGCGGCACACAAGATGGGATTTGGGGAGTGGCCTGTCACACACTGTATCTGGGAGTTCCCTTGATGGGACATCAAGAGGACAATGGTTTTGCAGACACCAGTCTGGGATTATGTTAGAACCAAATGATTTGGAACACACACAAAACAAATAGATTCCTAATTTCTAATACAGATATGATATGTACATATAAACCATTTAATCATTACTAGCAGATTATAGCCTTTCTATTGATACCAAACATGGTATATCACATATGGATTATTGTAAATATGAAATATTAATATGAAAAATAATCATAAACAGTCCCCTAGACCCAGATAGTGTCACACCCCTCCCCTCTCCATACAACTGACCCAGACTCTGTGCACTCAAACAGTGTCACTGCATCACTCACACATGATCAGGTTTGAATGTGATGGGATTGGGAGAGAGGGTGTAGAGACCAGCCTGGCTGTGGCAACACTGTGAAGAGTGCAACAGAATCAGGCCCTGAATCCTGCCAGGATCCAGGAGGGCACCAAGCTGCCCCCACTGCTTGGGTGTCACCCAGCATCACCTCCCAAAAAACTGCTGGGCCTGGGGTCACCAGAGAAGAGAGCAACCCAGTGTCCCTGACCTGACAGCAATTGGGCCGTGGTGCCATCAGGGCAGCCTCAGATCCTAATTCCCCTGAGGTTCAGGACACCTCCCTGTTCTGCAGATCTTGGGGTCCCATGTCACTGGTACCTGTGGGGTGAACAAGCAACTCCTCGGACTCCCATTAGGACGCTCTTCTTAACCCTTCACCTGCCCTTGCCTGCTGACAGCCAACAGCCAAAGGGATCAGGACCCATCCACCCCTGTTTGCCTGGTTCAAGCTCCTGCTGTGAGCAAACAAGGTGAGCAGAGCCCAGGGTATGCATGTGTTGATTTGCCCCAGAGAGCTGGGAGTGAAAATTGCTGAATGGGCAGGACTGCGAATGTCTCCCTATGAGTGCCAGCTGGGTGTCACCTGTGCTGGTATCTGAGTGTGCAGGGAATATCCCACATTCATCCCAGTGCCAGGAAGGTGAGTCAGAGGAACCCCTAGTGATACCAGAATTCCTCAGCCTCACCCTGTGCCCAGTTTTATGGTTTTCGACATAGTCTGTAGAAACTGAAAGTGAATTGTTGGGGCCCTGCCAGCCCAAGAGAAAATGTTGACTCTGGAGGGAAGGGACTGTGGATCTGCGGGGTCTCCTCCCCCCCCCCCCGTGGGGTGGCTGGTGAGTACAGACCCCTGGAGTGCTGGGGGATGGGAGGCAAGGCAGGGCCCTTGGGCACCGCAGGGAGAGGACTGTCCCAGGGACAGGGCTCTGGTAGTGGCTACAGTTGAGTCAGTGTGTGCCTGGCCTCACCCACCAATTCTGCCCTGAACCTGTTTGATGACCTGAGTGTGCCAGGGCTAGGGGAGGGAATGAGGGACTGTGGGGAGTCCCAGGGGAAGGAAAGGGGGGTGGACCCTGTCCCTGAGTTCTCAGACACGGGAACCATGAAACTACCAGTGAAGAGCCAAAATCCATCCCCGGACTGATTTCCCAGCATGACCCTGGAGGGGCTGGTGGGAGGTGGCAGATAATAACCTATTGCTGCCACCCTGTCCCAAACCCATCTCCCTTCGTGGGGTCAATGCTGTGAAGGGCTTTATGGGAACTGTGGTGAGATCCCAGCCAGTCCCAGGATCCCTGTTAGCAGCGCTGGCCTGGGACCTGGCAAATCCATGCTTCCCCTATCAGGAGCCAGCTTCCTTCCTTTGGCATGGTTCTTTGCTGAAGCCCAGGAGAATCCTCCTGATTTCCAGCCACAGCCAGCAGCCCTTTCTGGTGCCCAGTGCAGCGAGTGCCAGGGAAAAGACAGACTTAGTGGTGCTCTCCCGTATCATTGGAGGTCCCCCAGATCATAGCACCAGTCCTGTTACTGCATGGCTTGGGTACCATCCCCCTCTCCTTTGCACAGACCAGCTCATCTGGCCCCGGGTTACCACAGACCTGGGACTCTCACCAGGGCTCCTGTATCGAGCCCAGGGACTGGTGCCTGGCTAGCGCAGCTCCCGCAACAGCTCCTGGCTGGTGCTGCAGACATCAAGAGCTGGCAACCCCCTCCCACTTCCTTGGGGCATCGGTGCCAGTGGCAATCAACCCCCCCTCCACCTCAGCCTGGTTTCCAGAGGGAATTTGTCCAGCTTCGGCTACTGGTCCCTAGTTCTTGGTCAACTTTCTCTGTTGGATTACGATAACCCTCAACACCCAGGATTTTATTCTGGGGCCAGTAATGATGCCGTGCAGGCCTGTCACCACCCAGCTTCTGTTTGACAGCTAAGCACTCTGAGTTCTGCCCAGCTCCCACAATCTGGCATTGCCCCAACCCCAGAGAATTTGTCTGTCTGTTTTCTGCACCCTCTCCAACTTATCCACCCCATCTCCAAGAAGAGATGCCAGACCTGGGTGCTGTATTCCAATGTGGGTCTCACTGTGGGCTGTGACAGAGGGAATTCAACCGTAACATGCTACGTGCTGTTCCCACAGTCATGTTAGATGCCCTGTCTCTGGGGCCTGCATCCCTTGGTGCTAGGGGGAAGACTCTACATTTGACTGAATTCAGTAACATGTTTTCTTGGAATGGGTCCAGCTCATTGAGTGTTTCTCCCACACAGTCCCAGTTGGTCATGTCCATGGAGCCCTCTCCAGTGAGGGCTGCACTAGGCTCAGATGTGTCGTTGCCATGTAGCTTCATCATTGGAGAACTCATCAATCTATCTAAGTTCTACCCCTCACAGGCCCAGGGGGATATAAAGGTAGTTGAGTATCACAAAAAGGGCTGGATTCCCAGAGGAGCTGAGCCAAGGAAATTTCTCCCTACTGCTGAGGAACATCAGCCTGGACAGGGCCGTCCCTAGGGACAGTGGGGCCCTGGGCAAATCCCTCTCTGTAGGGCCTCCACACAACCCCATGGCCAGCCCAGGGGAGTGTCTTACAAGGCACATCATTTCCTGACCCCTCTAGGTTCCTGTTGCTGAATATCAGGAGCCAAGAAGCTCCGCAAATAGGAGTAGGAGGGAGGGTGATGGATCATACTGTCCCTGGGACTTCCAGCCAACTTGCATAGGTTCCCCATGCACTGGGGAAGTTGATGGTATCTGAGTGCACAGCTAGCACATGGCTCCATGTCCATCCGTGAGATGCCATCCTGCCAGCCCACACCAGCCTCATCTACTGCTGTGGTTCTCAAGATTTTTAAATAGATCCCACACCTCCTATAAACTTTGCTGTGATGCTTGCCTTCCCCACAACCTTCTGAGTGGTAGCATGAGAGTGGAGAGCAGGGGAGGATAGAGTGGGGTGTCAGGAGAATAAGAGGAGAAGTACAGTTGGGTAGCAGGCACCAGGGAAGGCACGACAGCATCTGCAATTTCCCATGCTGTTTTTGCCCTAGGCCATATGCTTGGGCATGCTGCAGGGCAGGAAATTTAAAAAGGGTCTGGCCTTGTCCCAGCTTAAAGGTGCATGCAGACCAGGTGGGGGAAGTCAGGGAACCCATGAGGCAAACAAGTCCATTTCACTCAGGATGGGACAAGCAAGAAGGATCCAGCCCAGAAAGAAAAGGGAAAGAACAAAATACAAGATGAAAGTCATGCCTGTTCACCAGCCGTTTACAATGATCACACAGGAGCTCTGAGGAAGCAAGACACAGGAAGTTCCATAGATTTACTTGAGATTCAGCAAATAGAAAAGATGGGTAAAAAGATGAAAACTTACCCAGTATGTGTGGTAGAAAGAGTGGGCAACACTAATTGACACTTACGCACTCTGGGATGGATGGGGGAATTCAAACATCAACAGATCTGTTTAAAAACACAGTATAATCTTTGGCTAAAAAAAAAAAAAGACATTTTTGCCATTCTAGTCATTTCTGATCTCATGAAACTGGCAATACTGTATAAATTAATGCCATATGCTTCACTCAAGGAATTCCTTTCCCTAACTGTATTCTTCGTGCTACTGTAGGGCCAGTCTTCTGTAGCCAAAATGTAGGGACACAGATAGATTAAAATGAATTGAATGTACCTTTGAAGCATCTGTTAGGCAACACTATATCTGTTCTTTAATATCATAACTGAAATAACTAACTCAGTTTAATAGACATTATAACCAATGTCCAACAAAGCTCGATGTTGTGAATTTACAACTTCATTTTGTATTCTTGATACGACTTGTTTTAGGTGTATACTCTGGAATTTCATTTAAATGTGTGAACAAAATGTGTGAATGAAGGGTGTGTGTGATGGAATCAGTCAACACCAGCCTGCCCTGAAGAAATACAAATACTGCCTTATTGGCTAAGCGATGCAAACAACTCCCACAAAAACAAGGATCCCCCACAGAAAGAAAAGAACAAAACACAAGGCGAATGTCATGTCTGTAAATGGCTGGTGATCAATGACCACACAGGATCCATGGCCAGGCCTGCCTGCTGGCCACCCAGTCTTGCCACCTGGGCTAGTGAGAGGTGGGGTGACCCCTGGCCAAGCCTGCTTGCTGCCCCCAAGCCTTGCCCCTGAGCTACGGGGAGGGCACCCCAGCCAGACCTGCCCACTGGCCTGGAGTGCAGAGGTTTGACCCCAGGCCATACCTGCCCACATCCCACTAGCTTGGGGGGCAGGGCTTTGACACAGGGCCAGACTTGCCCACCAGCCCACTGGCCTGGGCTCTGACCCTTGACCAGACCTTCCTGCTGCCTGGGCTGAGGGAAGGTGACTCCTGGCCTCGCTGCCTGGGCTTGGTGGGGGGGCATAAACCCAGGCACCACCTGCTCCCCAGCATTGCTGCCTTGGCTTGAGAGGCAACCCCTGGCCCAGCCTGCCCCCCTGGGCTTGGGGAGGGGTGGGGGTTGATCCATGACCAAGCTTGTGACTCTGGCCTTGCCACATGGCTGGTGGTGGGGGTAAACAACCCCTGGTCCAACCTGCCCGTTGGCCTGCTGGTATCGCCACCTGGGCTTTGGGGAGGGGTGCGGATGATGCCTGGCTCAGCCTGACCCCTGGCCTCGCTGCCTGGCTTGTAATGGACAACCCCAGGCCCATGTGCCCCCCAGCCCTGCCACCTTGGCTTTGGAGAGGAACGACTGTTGCTCAAGTCTGTCCCCTGGGGCTCAGCACCTGAGCATTGGGGAGGAGGGGGCAATCCTGGCCCTGACCTCGCCACTTGGGCTTAGGGGAGGTGACCCATGGCCCAGCCTGCCTGCTGGCTCCCCAGCCTCACCACCTGGGCTTGTGGGGGTGACCACAAGTCAAGTCTGCCCCCCCGCCTCATTGCCTGGGCTTATGGGGAGGAAGACCCCTGGCCTGGCCTGCCCACCCAGCCTGACCACCTGGGCTTGGGGGAGGTCACGCATGGCCCAGCCTGACTGCTGACCCCCCCAGCCTTGCTGCCTGGGCGAGGTGGAGACGACCCCTGGTCCAGCCTGCCCTCCAGCCTCACCACCTGGATGGGGGTGGGGGGAATTAATCCTTGGCCTGGCCTGCCTGCCATCCTTTTGCCTGGCCACCAGCATGACCCATGGCCCCAGAGGGGCATGATTCCTGATCTACCTGCCCCCCACTAGCCCAGTCTGACTTGGTGCCCAGGGACAGTCCTGGATCCCCAGCACCACCACCCTGTCCCCCTCCAGCCTGGCCGCTGGCCTGACCCAAGGCCCAGGTGGGCCTGATCCCTGGCCACCTGTCTCACATTGGCCTGGTGTGATCCATGGCCCATTGGCAGTCCTGGATCCCTATGCCACCCAGACCCCTACCCCCAACCAGACTGCTGGGCTGACCCAGGGCCCCTGAGGCCACAGATCACCAGCCTAATCCCCCCATGGCTCAGGCTCAGGCTCCCACCAGACCCTGCCCCCCATACTTACCTGGCTGTGTGTTCCCTGGACTGGTGCTGCGAGTGTCTGCTGGAGGAGGAAGGGGTTAAACCTCCTTCTCCCCTCCAGCTAATCACTCAGTTGCAGGCTCCAGGGGGGAGAGGCAGCAGGCAGCCCAGCTCTTCACTGGCAGAGCGGGGCTGAGTGAGCCTGCATCTGCCTGCCAAAACATTTGGGGCTCGCCATGGGAGATGGGGGACTTGTGCTAGTCCCCAGCATGAGGGGACAGTGGTGCAGGACCTACCAGGCCCCCCAAAGTTCAGGGCCCTGGGCAGCTGCCCTGCTTATCCTACCCTAAGGATGGCTCTGAGCCTGGAGCATGAAGGCAGATACACCAGCACCATCATCTACACAGCCAACAATTTGAGAAACAGCTGGACCTACAGGTGACAGGTGGGTTTGTTGAGTGGTGACTTTCCTGCTTCCCAGGGGACTGAAGTCATGGCACCAAGTGGGATTTGTGGTGCTACTTCCACGTAACTGTGAGTGTGTCCTTCCCCCTTCTAGCTGTGCCAACAATCTCCATCACCCGGCTATTGCCTGTGATGGATTCACCAAGCTCCTTCTCCTGCCATGTTTCAGGATTCTATCCTGTGGACATCACTGTTGTGGGAGCAAAAGATGGGCAGCTTCTGACCAATGCCACCAGCTCTGGCCCCCAGAGGAATCCAGACAGGACCTTTAACCGCAACCTGACCTACATCTTCACCCCCACTGTCAGTGACTCAGGTAGTGTCTTTTCCTGTCATGTCAGCCACTCGACTCTAGGCCAGGCCCCTGCAGCAGGAATTCCCCCTGGATGTCACAAGCAGGGGCGTCGCTGGGGTCTGGGTTGTTTAGAGGTCAGGGCAGTGAGGGCTGTCAGTTCTCAACACCCTGCCCCTCCTTCGTTGCACTGCAGTGAGGTGAGCTAGGCCAGAGCATAGCCATTTTATCTGTATGCTGTCCTCCAGTACTGGAACAGAGGTGGTCACAATCAGCAGGGGGGCAAAAGCTTGGCATGATTCTCAGCCCCATTTCTTGAAGCAACTTTGGTCTGAAACAAGCTCCCCTGCTACTATTCATAGATCCTCTCCTCCCCTCCACCCCCGGGACCATCTTATTACCCCAACAGCAAGGTAGCATGTTTAATCAGGAGGGATGCTGATCACCAGCTTAGACTGTTTGTGCTAGCCCCACAGAGATCCTGTTGTCACAGAGAGCCCAGACACACTTGCCTGTGCCATGGCTGGGGTCTGACCTTGGGTCCCTGAGGAGAACAGCACATGTCACAGGGACCTATCCCAAGCAGGGCTGTGATGTCCCTGTGACCTGGGCCTTCTGGGATGACCTTCTGAATGTGCCAAAATCAGGGCAAGCCGCAAAACCGGGGCCAAACCCACAAACCACTGATAGGTGGTGTCAAGGCTTTTTCCCCACTCTGGCACTCTGAGTGCAGAAAGTGGGGGCCTGCAACAGGCCTTAAAAGCCACTGGCCTTAAAGCCTGCTCTTAAAAATCTCCAAGGCCTCCAATTCCTGGCCTTGGAGTGGTATTGCTGCCACCACACAAATGCAAAAACCTCTTGAGACCCACGAAGGCGCACTTGGGAATTCCTCCCTGTGAGGTACTTGCAATCCTGTTTATTCCTCTCTCAGGAAAAAGTGACTGGACCCCAGCTGCAATATGAGCTGGAACTGGAACAGGGTTCTCTCTAGTAGCTGCCTGTGCAGGCTAAGGCACGTGCACACAAACCTCTTGCCTTTCAGGACACAGAACCAGAACTTACTTAAAAGGTAAAGTCTTTAATCAAAAGAACAGATAAAAAACACAGAGAGTTGCTTCTTTGGGAATTAACTTAAGTAGTTACAGGGTAGTGGGGGGGGGAGGAGTTACATGTGCTCAGCACAGAGAAATCCAAGAAACAAGCCAAAAACAAAGAAAATACCCTGACCACGTCTAAGTAAACATTCCCTGTTCTACCCATGCCTGGTCAGTAACAAATTTAACTTATCTTTGGTAAAGATGTTGCTGGATTCTTCCTCAGGCCCCTCTGGCCTCCTCCTGATCCTTCCAGGAGCTCTACTGCATCCAAACAGGCCCAGGCCAGGCTGCTGTTTCAATTAAAAAACCTATGCTTCATTCCTATTGGCTGTCCTGAGACTCACTGACCAGATAGGTAACCCCTTCCTCCCCAAGGGTTACTACAGGTGGTACTTAAACCATTCTCCCAGTCAGCAACAAAACATGTTTCTGATTCCCCACTCTTGTCATCACCAAGCATAACAAAATAGAAATAGCCTCCTTACTGCACATCAGTTCCTATGGTCCCCTCTAGCCAATGGATCTCTTAAAGAAATAAGTTCTCCTGACCCCAAAGGGTCAGCCACATCATCCAGAACAATATAGGTATGGATCTTACCCAAAATACCACACTGCCAGCCAATCCTTTAGTAACTATAATTAAAGGTTTAATCTAAAAGGAAAACAAACAATATATGAGAGATGTAAAAGGGTCAAAGTGAATCAGATACATACAAATGATTTAGAGTCCCTAGAAAGCAAATCCTTGAAGACCCTGTAGTTTGCAGGTTAGTCCCATTCCTCTGGTGTGCGCCCAGCAGCAGCAGCAGCACCTGGGTGGGTCTCAGTCCTTTGTTCAGTCCCAGAAGAATATTTCCAGAGGAGAGTGTTGGTTGCAGACAGACTGAAGACTAAAGACAAAAAAGGAGAATGGAGAATTATCACCTTCTGGCCCTCCCCATGCTCTCAGGGTCCTTGACATATCAAAATAGAGTTGAGTCACATGGTCAGCTTGGGTGACCAGCCAAGCAGGTTTCCTCCTAAGCCCACTTCACTGAGAGTTCCCTTGATGGACCATCAGGAAGATAATGTTTTTCCAGACAGCCAGTCTGGGAATGCCTTACAATCAAATCACGTGGAACACCCATAAAAACAAATAGATTTCTAATTTCTAATACATGCATGATACCTATATATAAACCATATAATCATTCTTAGCAGATGACAGCCTTTCTACTGATACCAAACATGGGCTATCCAGTATGGATTCTGGCAAATATGAAATATTGATATGAAAAATAATCGTAATCAGTCCCCTAGATCCAGACAGTGTCACAGTCCCCTTGTCTTCAAACCACAGGGGCGGATACGGCTCTGTTGACAGCCATTACTGGGGTCTGTGTGGCACTGCTACTTGTCACAGTGGTTGTGTTAGCCGTTTTCTGCTGGAGACACAGGAGGGCACCAAAAGGTAACAGGGGCTGAGTGCAGTGGTTGCCGGGGACACCAATAGTACAGAGAGCCTGGGGAGGGACAGTGACACTGCTGGGGGAACCCCAGGGACTGTAGGGCTGGAGATGCTTGTCTGGAGACTGTGCCTCCTGCAAGAGGGGCCATCACTAGGGCAGGTTTCACCCTTCTGGTCCCAGGGATTCACTGTTCCTGGCCCAAGTTCAGACTGGAAACATCCCCAGACCCTTCCATCCTGACCCTGTGTGTTGCTCATACCCCATGTGTCTCACTGTCTCTAGCTAGGTCCTTACACTGTGATTAGGGAGATGCGACCCGAGGACCCAGCTGGGAGCAGCGACAAGAAGCACAGAGAAGACAGAACAGCAAGGAGAAATGCAGGGACAAGAAAGGCTGGGGAGGGGCCTGAGAAACAGCTGCTGTTACACCCTGAAGTCCAGAACCAGAGCATGACAAGGGAGCAGGAGGATGGGGCACAGGTCACAGGTGAGGGGCAGGAAAGGAGAGCAAATCCAGGCCTCGGGGTCCTCAGGTGGGAGAATACTGCATGGGGTCAGAAGCATTAACGACTCTCAGTGGTTCAAGCAATTATCTATAAGCCCCCTCCTGCCAATTGGCGCAATCAGAGCCTAGCTTAAACCAGCTCAGTTATCACAAGGGACCTTAGCAGCCTGAACACAAGAGGGGAGCTGGGCTGAACTATCAAGGGACCGTGTGGGCTGGGCAGAGACTCTGAACACCCTGAATTAACCCTTTGTTCCCAGACAGAGCTGGGGCAGCCTGTGGCCCTGCCAGGCTTAGGGTAACCCAGGGGCTCCAGTTCTGCCAAATGACTTGACCCCAAGGGGCGTCTTGGTGACTCACCCTCCATTTAGTTTGTTTCTGGGAAGTTCAGGTTCTTCAGGATCCAAAATGGGTGTGTTCCAGGACAGAGGAGAAGCTGTCACTGCTGCTCCAGGTACCAGAGCCCCTGGATCAAATGGGGATAGCTCAGCCAAACTGAGGCAGGGCCAGCAGGGCCAAGAATGTCAAGAGACATAACAGGGGACAAAACTTTGGCTGAGCTGGCTTGAGAGCAAGAGGAAGGTAATGCCCTCAATTTTATTGCAGAGGGGATGAGAGAGCCACCAGCAGAGATGGTGCCAGATACCGCCCAGGAGGAAGATGCACTGAGAAAGACAGGAAGGAATAGTGAGTGTATGTGTGTGGGAAGGGGAGTGGGAGAAAAAAGGGCCAATGTGAGGTGGCTATGAAAAAGCCAGTGTGGTCCTAGGATGCATCAGATGAGGTATTTCAGATAGAGATAGGGAGGTGTTAGTATTGATATACACAGCACAGGTGAGACCACTGTGACCTGGGCCTCCTGGGATAACCATCTGTATATGTAAAAATCAGGACAAACTGCAAAACTGAGAGCCAAACTCTCCAAACACTGTATCTGTCAGTAAATAAAACATGCTCCTGATTCCCCACTCTTGTCATCACCAAGCATAACTAAATAGAATCAGCCCCCTTTATTGCACATCAGCTTCTCCAGTCCCACCCTAGCCACTGGATCGCTTAAAGAAATAGGGTCTCTTGACCCCAGAGGGCCCACCACATCTCCCAGAACAATGTAGGCTTGGATTTTACCCAAAAATACCACACTGCGAGCCAATCTTTAATAACTACAACTAAAGTTTAGTAGAAAAAGAAAAGAAGCAAAATGAGAGATGTTAAAGGGTCAAAGTGAATCACATACATACAAATGATTTGGAGTCCATAGAAAGGAAGTCCTTGAAGAAGCCATAGTTTGCTGATTAGTCCAGTTCCTCTGGTATGCACCCAGCACCTGGGTGGGTCCCAGTCCTTTGTTCAGTCCCAGAATAGTTCCAGAGGTGGGTATTGGTTGCAGACAGAATGAAGACTGAAGATAGAATGGAGATGGGACCACTGCTGTTTATCACCTTTGGCTTTTCCCATGCTCTCAGAGTCCTTGCCAAATCAAAATGGAGTTGAGTCATCCGGTCAGTGTGGGTGACTCACCAGACAGGTTTCTTCCTAGGCCCTCCATAGCTGGGAGCTCCCTTAATGGACCATTAGGAGGACAATGGTTTTGCAGACACCCAGTCTGGGATCGCCTTAGAATCAGATAACTCGGAACATAAATAGAACAAACATATTCTTAATTTCCAATATGGACTTGACACCTATATATAAACCATATAATCATTCCTAGCAGATTACAACCTTTCTATTGGTACCAAACATGGCATATCACATATGGTTTGTTGCAAATATGAAATATTAATATGAAAGATAATCATAAACAATCCCCGAGGCCCAGACAGCATTACACCCATCACTTCCCATCCTACCTTCAATGGACATAGAGAAGAGCTGATCACTTGTGGTGGGTGTTAGCCTAGAAGCAGCTGCAACCTGGGAGGAGCCACAGAGAGAAGAAAGGGTGGAATGGGAGATTAACAGGGGGTGCCTGAGGTAGCAGGTGGGGGAACCAGGCCCACCTCTCCTGGCTTTACTGACCCACACACTCTCTCAGTCAGGGTGGTGCCACATACTCATGGGAGTCGGGGGTTTTGGCTCTGCTCCTAAAGGCCACAGAGCTAGTGTTTGTGACAGATGCCTTTAACAGGTCCCTGGGAAACTGACCTGGAGCAGGCCCTGATGTTGGCATGACTGACTCCACAGAACCAAATACCCAGAGGAGAGCAATTGAAATGGGGGCCATGGTGGATAAGCCATTACAGATGATTGTTAAACCCAGAGGGGATTTTTTCCTAAGAGCTGTGTTTTCCAGTGTTCCATGGGATCAGGGCTCTGTCATCACTGAGGGTGGATAGGGTGTCCCTTTGGGTTCCCCCCACACCAATGCAGCTGCCTACTGAATCTAGTCTCCTAACACTGAGCCCCCCTGCTCTGCCTGAGCTTCCCCTGTGAGTGCCCTGGATGGGAAGTTGGGGTGTCCTACATGCTCCCAAAGGTCATATGCCCCTGCTATGCTCAGGGTAGCTGAGGGGCTCTGGTTCTGCCAAAACACCTGATCCCATGGGGGCCCACCAGCAACTCACCCTCTCATTTGGTTGTTTTCTAGCAAGCTCCACTACTCTTGGATCTGAAGCGTCTGAGCTAGGCACAAGGGCATCATCCCTGGATGTGCTGTGGATCCCTGAGAGGGAGGCAGAGGCAGAGGCGTCAGCCCTGAACATGGAGTCATAAGGGTGGATGGGTGCCTGCACTGAAGAGTGAGTGGGAGAAGTGTCCCCATGGGCACAGCTGGGGCCTGGGGTGGCTCACCCAAACCAGCATGGCTTAGCAATGATGAAGGAAGAGATGCTTGTTAGCCAGCCCCAGGCACAGGTCATGTCTGGAGATGCAATTAGCCAGGCCAGCAAGAAGGGAAATGAGATGGATGTGAGCCAGCCCAACATGAAGGGGAAGGGGACAGACATGAGCCAGACCACTGTGAAGGTGAAAGGAAGGGACTCAAGCCAGCCCAATGTGAAGGCAAAGGGGATGGATGCAAGCCGTGCAGTGTGAAGGGGAAGAACATGAGCCAGACCAGCACAAAGGTGAAGTGGAGGGACTCAAGCCAATCCAACATGAAGGCAAAGGTGAGGGATTCAGGCCAGCCCAATGTGAAGGCAAAGGGGATAAATGCGAGCCAGCCTAGTGTGCAGGCAAAAGGAATGGCCATGAGCCAGGTCAGCATGAAGTTGAAGGGGATGGCTACCAGTCAATCCAGTGTGCAAGAGAAGGGAACGGCTGTGAGCCAACCCAGAACATCATCAAAGGGGATGGGTGCGAGCCCGGTCAGCGCATCAGTGAAGGGGATTATTCCAAGCCAGGCCAGCATGAGGGCAAAGGGGGCAGCCATGAGTCAGGCCAGTGCGAATGTAAAGGGGGGGACCACAAGGCAGCCTGGTCCGAAGGTGAAGGGAACGGTGTGAGCCAGGCCAGTGCAGAAGAAAAACAGATGGTAATGAGTCAGGCCAGCATGATGGCAAAGGGGACAGATGCAAGCCAGGCCCACTTGCAGCATCTCATGGAGGTGCAGCCGGAGCCCCTGACCCAGCATCCTCAGTAGGACCCTGCTGAGCGCCAAGGTGGCTTCACAGGTTTCCAAGGTCAGATGGACCCTGGGATCAGACCCTCTGTATATTTCAGGCCAGAGACCTCCCCACAGTAATTCCTGGTCCAGCTGATGCATATAGTTCAGAAACTTCCCAGCCAGGGGGTGACAATTCCCAGAAATAGGGAATCCAACACCATCCTGGGAATTATTTATGGGTTCGTGCCCCCTGTGATGCTGTCTGCAGGACCGTTTATGATTGTCTTTTATATTGATATTTCATATTTGTGGTAATCCATATGTGATATGCCATGTTTGTTATCAATAGCAAGGCTATAATCTGCTAGGAATGATTATATGATTTATATGTAGGTATCATATTTGTATTAGAAATTAGGAATCTTATTTGTTTTATGTGTGTTCCAAGCTGTTTGAGCTGAAGCAATCCCAGACTGGGTGTCTGCAAACTATTGTCATACTAATGGCCCATGAGGAGAGGCTCCCAGCTACAGTGGGCCCAAGAGGAAACATGTTCAACCAATTACCCAGACTGCCCATGTAGCCCACCTCCATTTTGATCTGGCAAGACTCTGAAAGCATGGGGAGGGCCAGAAGGTGATAAAATGCCATAGCCCATTCTTCATTTTGTCTTTAGTCTTCAGTCTGTCTGCCACCAACACTCCCCCTCTTGGACTATTCTCCTGAGACTGAACAAAGGACTGATACCCACCCAGCTGCTGCTGCTGCTGCTGGGTGCATACCAGAGGAGTGGGACTGATCTGCAAACTACAGGACCTGTTTTCCTTGGACTCTAAATCATTTGTATGTATCTGATTCACTTTGACCCTTTTATAGCCCCTGGTTTTGCAGCTCGCCCTGATTTTGCCACATTCAGAAGGTTATCCCCGGAGGCCCAGGTCACAGCTACTCCCCCCACAGCCAACCCACCTCCCAGATAGACACACCCCCCAACCAAACAGCCACCCCACAACCCCAGCTACAGACCCTCTGCTACACAGACACTCTCAACCACCTCTGCTACACATGCACACCTGCCCCACATAACCCCCAGCAGCCCTCCTCCTCCAAAGCCCTCAGCCAGGCTGTTTGCAGGCTGGCTGACACAAGCTGCTCCACCCTGTAGTGGGGAGATTCACACACTCCCAGCGTCTGACTGTTCTCTGCTAGCTGGGCTTAAGGTGGAGCGGGGTTTAAGGTGGAGCCACCAAAATGCTGTGTTCTGGTTGCTTGTGCTGTTTTTAGGGGTCCTCTGGAACACCATGTCCAGTGCCTTCCTCTGTTTTCAGGGGGAGCGGAGCACTGCCTGCCTAAAAATAGGGGGCTCCGGAACGGTGTTCAGGTGCCTTCCCCCTTACTTTAACCCCTGCCTTTTCCCAGCCCTGCATGGCCCATACATCTGGGCTGAGCAGCAATGTTCCCTCTAAGGGGCCAATGCAGCTGAGCAACATATGTTACTCGCTGTGCACCCCCCTGTCGTGGGCCTGATTCTTCCCCCCAGTGGCATTATCCTGCCCCTCCCCAAGCTCCATTGCCCACCCAGTCTCCTGGCAGCGGAAGCGGAGTAGCCAGCCCAGCCTACCCCCTGCTGGCCGTGGGAGGGGGGGTGGAGGGAGCCGGCTCTGAGCTCCAGAGTGCAGGGTCAGGACCCTGGAGCAGCCTGCTCCCAAAGAGTTTGGGCCACTTCGTCCCCTCCTACCCCCCCCCCCCAACCTGAATGGGCCTGCTCCAAGGTTTGGGGGGCCCAGGGTTGAAGTGGCCCAAACTCTTCAGGAGCAGGCTGCTCCAGGGCCCCAACCCCACATGCTGGAGCTCAGCCCCCACCTGCCACCCTCTACTGGGATGCACAGCTGGCTGGGGGCAGTCTGGGCTGGCTGCTCCACCCTGCTGCAGTGGGGCCGAGCCCTGGCACATGGAACCCACCTCTGGCACATGGTACAGATCTAGACTGAGGCAGGTGGGACTTTGCCAAGCATGGCATACAGGGAGGTGGAGAAGTTTCCCTGGAGCTGCCTAGGAGAAGTAGATATACCATCAGGCTGTGGCAGGAGCAGGTGTAGAGTGGCCCTGGGAGCTTTCTAATACTCCAGTGTGACTTGAGGGCTGCCCTGCCTGGGATGGACCCTGTCTGCCCCGTTAATTGGGGGTCAGTCATGGGCAGTTGGAGTTCTCCAACAGTCCAGCCTGCCATCAGCCACCCACCAGCCCCTTCTTCTCCAGCGCCTTCCACAAGACTGTTCTGTGTTCACATGCACCAAAACCACAAGCAATGTGGGACATCAAGGGTCCTGATATAGGTGTGACCAGCCCAAGGGACCTAGCACTGGCAGCGTATCCCATCCCTATCTTTGAGTTTATTAAAGTCTCCGTCCTGGGATTTCCCATCCCCCTGCACAAGGGATGGGCACATGCGAGGCCCTTGGTGCCCAGGTGCTCAGTCTATATGTGAGAGCTCTGGAGCAGCAACCATAACAGGGGATGCTGTATGGGGATTGTGATGCTGTAGGGTCTAGGGGACTGTTTATGATTATTTTTCATATTAATATTTCATATTTGCAATAATCTGTATTGGATATCCCATGTTTGGTATCTACAGAAAGGCTATAATCTGCCAAGTATGATTATATGGTTTATATGTAGGTATCATATTTGTATTAGAAATCAGGAATCTTATTTGTTTTATGTGTGTTCCAAGTCATTTGAGCTGAGGAAATCCCAGACGGGGCATCTGCAAATTATTGTCATATTTATGGCCCACAGGGAGGGGTCTCAGCTGGTATGGTCCTAAAAAGAAACCTCTTTGACAAGTTACCCAGACTGACCATGTGGCTCAACTCCATTTGGATCTGGCAAGAGTCTGAGATAAAAGGCAGGGGACCCATCTCCATTTTGTCTTTAGTATTCAGTCTGTCTGCAACCAACACCCCCCTCTGGAACGATTCTCCTGGGACTGAATAAAGGATTGAGACCCAACCAGCTGCTGCTGCCACTGGGTGCACACCAGAGGAGTGGGACTAACCAGCAAACTACAGGATCTTCAAGGATTTGTTTTCCTTGGACTCTAAATCATTTGTATGTATCTGATTCACTTTGACCCCTTTACATCTATCATATTTTGTTTGTTTTCCTTTTAGATTAAACCTTTAGTTGTAGTTACTAAAGGATTGGCTGACTGTGTGGTATTTTGGGTAAGATCCAAGCCTGTATTTTTCTGGGTGATGTGGCTGGCCCTTTTGGGGTCAGGAGAACCTATTTCTTTAAGAGATCCATTGGCTAGAGGGGACCATAGGAACTGATGTGCATAAAGGGAGCTGTTTCTATTTTGTTATGCTTGGTGATGACCAGATTGGGGAATCAGAAGCATGTTTTGTTACTGACTGGGGGACTGGGTTAAGTACCACCCATCATTGGTTTGTGGGTTTGGCTTCGGTTTTGCAGCTTGCCCTGATTTTGGCACATTCAGAAGGCCATCCCAGGAGGCCTGGCTCACAGGAATATGGGTGTGCTGAGGGGGTGTGAGATGTATGATACATTGAGGCCTTGATCCCGGTGCTGGAGGGTGGGGCAGGGGCATTATTCACAGAGACTGCAGGACACAGGGACCGAATAAATGTCTTTTATTCAGTGACCACAAACCACAGCTCTGCTGCAACCTGGCCATCCCAAAGGAAGGGACTCAGTCAGCATCCCAGCCACTCCTGTGAGTAGCACCCAAGCCAGAGGCTGCAGGGGATGGGAAACATTTCCACTGCAACCCTCCCCTTGGAGCTGGGTCACACCCAGGTCTGGAGCTGCCCCACAGTGACAGGAGAGAATTGCTGCTGATCCCAGCCTGGCAAGACAACTCTGGGTGGTGTTTCAGTGAGGTGACAGGGAAGCAGTGATCTTGGGGCACAGATATTCCAGATGGTGTCAGCTCACTGCTTGGGTTGACACACCTGCTGTCCGCCAGTGCTGAACCAGGTACCTCACTACATGGTGGCTGGTCCTGTATTTTACGCAATTATGTCTGGGCTGTTATCTGCCTTTGCTGCATGGCCCCAGCTCAGTTACACTTTCAAGGACCAGTCCTCAGCCAGGGTCATCGCTGGCTGAGGGAGAGACCCGGGGCACAGGCACAGGCCCTGCCCCCAGCCTGCAGGCCCCGCCCCCAGCCTACAGGCCCCGCCCCCTGGCCGAGGACAGGGCCAGGCCCCGCATCCCCGGCGCAGGGGAGGGGGCTGCCGCAGCCATGGCCTGCCAGGCCCCAGATCCCCGGCTGGGGACGGGGCCGCCGTGGCAGCTAGCAGCTGGGCCCCAGATCTCCGGCCCGATTGGGCAGGAGATCCGGGGCACTGGCGCTGGGGTTTGGGGCACGTGCCCTGGTGTGCCCAGTGCAAGCGACACCCCTGTCCTCAGCCTCTACCTCACTACCAGCTGCTTGTTTGGGGGTGTCACCCAGGCCTCCTGGGATAACCTTCTGAATGTGCCAAAATCAGGGCAAGCTGCAAAACCAGGGGCCAAATCCCTAAACTTAGAAAGCAAATCCTTGAAGATCCTGTAGTTTGCTGGTTAGTCCCACTCCTCTGGTTTGCAGCCAGTGGCAGCAGCAGCTGGGTGGGTCTCAGTCCTTTGTTCAGTCCCAAGAGAACAATTTCAGAGGAGGGTGTTGGCTGCAGACAGACTGAAGACTAAAGACAAAATGGAGATGGGTCCCCAGCCTTTTATCTCAGAGTCCTTGCCAGATCAAAATGGAAGTGGGCCACATGGTTAGTCTGGGTAACTGGTCAAACAGGTTTCCTTTTGGGCCCACTGTAGCTGGGAGACACTCCTGATGGGCCATCATTATGGCAATAGTTTGCATATGCCCAGTCTGGGGTTGCCTCAGCTGAAACAATTTGGAACATACATAAAAACAGATTTCTAATCTCTAATACAGGTATGATACCTACGTACAAACTATATAATCATTCTTGGCAGATTATAGCCTTTGTATTGATACCAAACATGGCATATTACATATGGATTATTGCAAATATGAAATATTAATATGAAAAATAATCACAAACAGTCCCCTAGACCCAGACAGCATCACAGTAGCTGGGTGCTGTAGGCCTAGCTCTGGCCCCTGCAATGATGGGAGCATCTGTCACAGGCAGCAGGGGGCTGGGGATAGGGAGGATGGGACCCACTGGGGTGGGAAGGAGCAGCAGTGGGGTGAGGATTTGACCTGAGTGGCAAGGAGCCACTGTGGAGAAGGTGGAAGTGGGTGCTGCGCCATGTGCCCCTGCCCTACCTTCCCCCTTCCCAGGTCCCCCCTGCCCACCCTCAAAGCCACTCTTGTTCTCTCTTCCTCTCTCACCACCCTTGTGCTTTTCCCCACATGGCTGTCCTTGTCCTCTTTTGCCATCCCTGCCCTGCTCTGCTTCCCACACTCACTCCTGCCACTGCACATGACTCCTGACCTCCCATGTTTTGCCACCCCTGCGCTGCTACCCCTACTACCCCACATAGCAGCATTTCTGAAACTCTGTGCCATGGTTCATGAATATTCATGAGTTATTTGTTAAGTTGAATATTCATGAGTTTTTTAATGGTGGTGTGCCTCAAAAAATTTGAAGGTATCAAGGTGTGCCATGACAGAGAAAAGGTTGGGAACCACTGCCATAGACACAAGTCTGTCCATTTAACACTGGAATGGGTTGTACCCAGCCTCCCTCCCTCACACCTTCTGAAGTCCACACAGCTTTAGATAAAACAAGTACTAGTTTATAGATTAGGATTTAATTTTATGTGAGTATATAGCAAATTAATGTACAATCAATTTATAAAAGATTCAGAAGTGATCGCAAGGAAATGAAAGGTATAAAAATGCATGCTATTCTAGTAACACTATTCCAAGGTTACTCTTTAGTCTATTCTCATTTTCTTACCCACAAGATTGATCGTTTGGATGGAGTTCAGTCAGTCTTGGCCCACCTGTCTCCCTTTGTTTCCAGAAAATCCCTTCAGCCCTCCTTCTTCCTGGGCTTTAGTGGTTTTCTGCCTTCTACCTGAGCTATGCAATCTAATTTGCATTACCTTTATCATGTAATTCTCCAGTGCTAGAGAGGAAATCCTGAGGGTCTGTGGTAGATAACATATTCCACATCTCTGCACATACATGCTGCTGCAGGACACATGACATGTTAATTTCATGGCAGAACGTTCAAAAAGGAATGATGAATAGAATAATTTGCACAAAATCATACAATCACAGTGCAAAATTGAATGGAAAAATCTTATAAAATATAGTCCAGGGGCACATGGATGCGCATCCAGTAACAGCCCCGTCCCTCATCCCTCCCCACCTCACTTCGTCTGCCATGGCCCTGTCTCCTCCGGTTCCATCCTACCTTATGTCAGACTACACCCCCTCACTTCCGGGCCCCCATTTGGCCACTTCGCTGCCATGTCCCTCCCCAGCAGCCCAGCCCCCACAGCTCACTGTGTCCCTTCTCCCCCCATTGGCCCCATTCTTCTCTTCTACTCACCCTCCCCCGCACTTGGCTTCCCAGTCTCCTGCCAACCTCATGTCTGGCCCAGCACTCCAGCCCTACGGGGAGTCCTAGGCAGTGCTCTCCAGTCCCCTGGCCATGGGCTGCACGTGAGCTCAGGGTCTGGCCTGGTTGGTCCATGGTGATGCACCCTGGGGCATCACTGAGCCAGAAGTAGAGGCTGGCAATCGGGAAAGGACCCATGATAGTTCAGGAATCCATAGCCAGAGCCAGCCCAACCACATCCACAAAGTGGGTGGTCATCTTGGGCACCAGGTTTTAAGGGGCACCAAATTAGACAAAAGTGATATTTTTTCTCTCTCTCTCTCTGTTCATTCTAGAGTTTTCCATTTTTCTCCTTATATAATATGTGGGGGAGGTCACCAAAGTCATAGTTCACATAAGGCACCAGAAAATCCATTGGGCTGGCCCTGCCCCCAGCTCACCCTCCCAGCCCAGCCCCTCCCCATGTACAGCTTTTCTGGGCTTAGCCCCAGACCCACAGATGGAAGGGAGGGAGACTAGGATCATTGTGCTACTATCTGCCTATTGCAGCCTGGGAGCCTATCTGAAGCCTGATGCCAGCCCTTCTCAGGACCAGTTGGGGGACGCTGCTGCTGGGTGAGCTGGGGGTCCCTGGGCTGCTGCTGGGTCTTTGCCCTGGTTCCCAACTGCTGCTCCTGGCCCCCTTGGCCAAGGGCCATCTCAGGTGTGTCGTCACAGAGCCTCCAGGCTGGGCCCTGCACCCTGAGTCCCAGGCTGGGCTTTGGTCTCATCTGAATGGAACCAGGCAGGGCTCTGGGGTGCAGTGGGCAGGGTGTCGCTGGCTGGGGGAGGGACCTGGGGCACGAGCCAAGGCCCTGGCCCTGGCTCGCAGGTCCCGCCCCCTGGCCGGGGACAGGGACAGGCACTGCTGCACCGCCGCGGGCAGCCAGGCCCCGCATCCCCAGCAGGGGACAGGGCCGCCACGGCTGCCGACGGCTGGGACCCAGATCTCCGGCCAGATTGGGTCGGAGATCCGGGGCTCTGGCACTGGGGTTCAGGGCACGTGCCCCGGAGTGCCCAGCGCCAGCGACGCCCCTGGCAGTAGGTCTCACCTTGGGGCTCCTGGCCACAGGAACAGTGACGTTTACAGAGACAATGAATTGGAGGAAAGAGGCTAGAGTTGGGCCTGGGGCTGCAGAGGCCAGGGGCTGAGTTGGGACAAAGGGTATGTCTACACTTAGAGCTGAATTCGAATTGATTGCCATCAATTTGAATTCTATTAAGTGCATGGGCACACTGGCTTTCCTCAATTCGAACTGAGGAACTCCTCAGTTTGAACTGATGAAAGCTGACTTCAAATTGGTCAAACCTCGTTTGACTTCAAAGTCAGGGTCAATTCAAACTGAATAATTCGAATTGAACCAGTGTGGCCATGTCAGTTCAAATTCACTGTTAGTTTGAATTAGCCGCAGCTTGATTTTTCCCTATAGAATAGCACCCCTTACCGAATTCAAACTAGCAAGTCCTGTTCATGGGCATGCCAATTCGAATTGGATTTTCTAGTGTGGCCATGTCAATTCGAATTGACTGAATTCAAACTAATAATTATTAGTTTGAATTGACTAATTCGAATTCAGTAATTCGAGCTGAAACGCTAAGTGTAGACATAGCCAAAGAGAGACTGGGGGTGAAGTTTGCAAAGAAGATAAATTAGAAGGTAGAGGATGAGGGGATGAAAAATCCCAGCTGGGCTGGAGATGGCATATCTGGCACTGCTATTCTTCCCTCTGATCACACTGCAACAAGGGCCTGCACCCTTAGAACCAAAGGCAGCAAATCCCAGACATAAATGAAAAGTTGGCTTTTCAGTAGCAGATGGCCAAAGAGGCTGTGCCCATGGCTGTGTTCACACGCACAGGGTTATTTTGAAACAAGTTGTGTCAAAACAACTTGTTTCGAAACAACACCTTATTTCGAAATATCTTATTTCGAATTAACAAAATGTTAATTCAAAATAAGAAAAAAAGCAGGAAACGAAATAGCA
>ML682085.1:2340675-2363188 GCA_007922195.1 Podocnemis expansa
GCTGCAGCCGCGCGCCGGGGCCGCGCCGCCAGGTTGGGGGGCAGCAGGGGCTTTAAAGCCCCTGGGGTGAAGTGCCCCGCTGCCCGCTCCTGGCGGGTGCTTGCAGGGGGCTGCAGGCACCCGCCAGGTGCGGCGCGGTGCCTGCAGTCCCTTGCAGGTACTGGAGGAGTGAGGCGCAGCCCTGCGCCTGACTCTGCCGGTGCCTGCAGCCCTCTGCCCCTCTGCACTGCACCCTGTGGGTGTCTGCAGTCCCCTCCCCAAGTGAAATAGCAGGTCCACACTGTGGACCTGCTATTTCACTCCCTTATTTCGCGGACATGGTTTTTGTCCAGCGAAATAAGTTGTTTCGAAATAACATATTATTTCGAAACAGCTTGTTTCGAAACGTGTTGTTTCGAAACAAGCACTCCCCGTGTGAACATAGCCCCTGTGTCTCCACTTCTTGGTTTAGTTCTCACCTTCATCTGCCCTTGGAGGGTCCAGACCCCCACTCTGCTTGTAACTCGCCTTGCAACACCTTTCTCTACACCCAAAGGACCAGGCACCCACATGTAGTCAGACTGATTCACAGTCAGTGTGGGAGTGAGGAGGCTTTATTGGTTCTCAGAATCGCAGCATAGAGAGACGTTAATATCCACTTAACTGGGAGTTACAACAGCAACCATGTGGAAAGCCCCAGTCTCAGGGCTCCCTTCTACAGGGCCCCCATTGGGACTGGCTTCTTTCCCCAAGTCATCCCCAGATCCATTCTCTAGTCTCTTCCAGTCCTTTGTTTTCTTCCCACACAAAGTGGGCATTTGTGTGATCTTTGCCTACCACAACCTGGTTCAGCTTGCAGACTCAGGAGGACAAAGCGGTCCAGCCAGAAGCCACATGGCTGGGGAAGGTCCATCCATCCTCTGGTCGTCTCCATAGTGATCACACAGCTGGGTTTCATCCCCAAAAAACAAGTAACATATGAGGGAAACTGAGGCACACACAGCACAATCAGAAACAGCCCCAGAATATCTCTACTTCATAACAGTCACCTCCACAGCCAGACTCTGGTGCCCTGTCTAACTCTGTCCCTGGTTCCTTTTCCAGATTCCCAGCTTGTTCTGTCCATGGGCCCCTCCCCAGTGAGGGCCATGTTGGACTCAGATGTGCAGCTGCCATGTACTTTCACTGTCTGGGAGCACTTTGAGATCACTAAATTCTACCTGGCCTGGTCTCGGGAGGGCCAGAGGGTGATTGAGTACATGAAAGGGCAGAAGATCTACCGGCAGGGATCACTGCTTTTTATGGAGGAACTCAGCCAGGGGAACTGCTCTCTGCTTCTGAGCCGAGTGGCTGTGCAGGACGGAGGCAGATACACTGGTACCGTCATCTACACACCAGACAAGGAGGAGAAACAGCTGGAGCTGCAGGTGATGGGTGAGTTCGCTGCATCTTTCCTGTCTGATGGGAGGTCGCCTTTGTGGAGTTTATCCATCTGATTTACAGAGGATTAAGCTCTGATGTCATCTTCTTTTTCCAGCCACTCCCAGACTCTCCATCCCTCGGCGACTGGGTGTGTTAAACACAACGAGCTCCTTCCCCTGCCACGTGTGGGGATTCTATCCTGGGGACATAGAGGTTATGTGGCTGAGAGATGGGCGGATTCTGACCAGCTCCACCCACTCCACCTCCCAGAGGAACCTGGATGGGACCTTTAATCTCACCCTGACCTACACCTTCACCCCCACCACCCGCGACTCTGGCAGTGTCTTCTCCTGCCATGTCAGCCACTTGGCTCTTGCCCAACCCCTGCAGGAGGGATTTGCCTTGGCTATGGGAGGTAAGTTTAGCTCTCAGACGTCTCCAGAAGCTTCACTGAGAGGCAAGGAGCAGAGCACACACCAGCTCAGCCCTGAGATGGCTCCCACTGTGGGCCCAGCTCTGTTTGTGCCAGTGGTCCTGTCTGCACTGGATGTTGCAGACCAACCTCCCATCACCGTACTACCACCAACACAGACCCCCTGGCACCAACAGTAATGGGTGCACCGGCACGGACCAGCCCACAGCCTTTTAACCCATGTGTAGGGGAGCTTTTCTGCAGTGTCAGATAACACAACCTGGCTATAGCCTACAGTCAGCAGCTCCTGGCCCTCATCCACTGTTACTGTGGGCATAAGGCAAAGGTGGGAGATCTACCTTGAGTCATCAGTGCAAACAGGAGGGAACACAGATAGTCACCAAGCATACACAGTCAGGGTTGCCTAGAGACCGGCCAACTCTGCTCCAGCCCCAAAAAATGCAAAGGAAAGTCACAAATTCCTGGAGCGCAGGTCAACCAGGAATGTTCAACTCCCTGCTGAGACAGCAGGGCAATGATGCAGCGCTAAGAATGGTTGTCAGTGACAGGAGACACCTCAGAAGCATGATGGGCAGTGAGATGGGGCCCTGCTGGAACCAGCTATGTCTTCTTCCTGTGAGAATGGGGGCTGTCCCACATGGGCAGTCTGACGCAGCCCGAATTTGGGATATCACTGAACCTCCTTACCTTGGGGCTGGTGCTGGCCTGCAAATAAATGCCTGTAACACTTTCTCCAGACCCTGTTATCACCCAACATGACAGCAAGGTGGCACTACACACCCATGTGAGTCACTCAGGCACCCTCCATAGGGCCAAGGGACAGCCAGTAACTCCCACTGATCCCAAACTCTTTGGCTATGTCCACACATACAGCATTATTTCAAAATAACCCATTTCGAAATGAGTTATTTCAAAATAAAATCCTTATTTCAAAATAAGTTAATTCGAATGAACAGTTTGTTCATTCAAATTAAGGGAACGCCTGCTTTCGAAATAGCCATTGTTTCAAAATGGTTATTTCGAAACAAGGCCGTTCAGACATGTTGTTTCGAAACAGTTGTTTTGAAACAATGGTGTTGTTTTGAAACAATGTGTCCAAACGCCGCTGTTTCAAAACAACCGTTTTGAAACGATGGCTATTTCGATTAGATGTGAGGTTTAACAGTTTCAAAATAACGGCCGTTATTTCAAAACAACAGGTCCCATTTTTTCAAAATAATGGTGCATCATGTGGACATGCTGCTTCTTATTTCAAAACAACCTCGGTTGTTTCAAAAAAAGAAGCCTCTGTGGACATACCCTTTATGACCAGGGATGAACCCCCAAAAAAACTGTCTTGGGTTGGTCCAAGGCAAGCTCTTTAACAAGTGCATTTCCCCCTCCACATGAGGCAGGCAGGCAGCAGCTTTTGCTAATCTGAGGACAGACTGCCTGAAGACTTGCCTCACAAACACTGTTTAAGATAAAACATTAACTTCGTTTAGTAGCTATAAGACAAATAGATTTTAAGTGATGCTAAGTTGTAGGCTGAAGAGATCAGAAGTTGCCACAAAAAATATAAACAAAAACATTATCAATTCTAAAAGGACTTAAATTCAAATCACAAGGTCACTTTGCCTTGCAGCCTGGCACCCTCCCTTTCCCCATTCAGAAGTTTTTTGCCTTGCAGATATTTCTGCAGCTGTTGAGTTGGGGGGAGTGACGGCCAAGTGATGATGTCACTCCCTTTCCTTTATAGCCTGGCTCAGCTTGCTGTAGAGCACCCATTTCTTATTGGCCAATTAGCACATCTGGCTATGCCTTATTAGTCCATTAGCACATCTGGTTGTGAGCGTCAGGCTGTTTGTGGGAGTTGCCCACCTTGCACATGTTCTAATAGTGTATTCAACACTATTTCATAACTTCCCATATGGTAGCAGATACAACTCACAGGATATCAATATTCAGCAGATCAAGCCTGTTCAGATGCATATGTCACAAATCACATGCACATGTCCTTATTAAAGGAGGTTGGTGACTATAGGGTTTCTGGGTGTTGTTCTGACACAGTGCATCACAGGATACAGATTGGGCTTGGGACCTAGAGGACCTAGCAGTAACTAGAACTGTCAGCACTGGGTTGTTTTGCTAAGGTAGCTGGACACTCAGTTAATTTCCATTAGACTCATAATATCTTCCTCTTCTACATTTTCAGTTGCTCCAAGAGTCTCTGTTCCCAGGCAGTCGGCCATAAGAAATATGGAAAGCTACATCCCCTGCCATGTGTGGGGATTTTACCCCGAGGACATCGTTGTCACATGGCTGAAAGATGGGCAGATTCTGACCAACACTACCCGCTCTGCTCCCCAGAGGAACCCAGATGGGACCTTTAGTCTCACTGCAATTTACATGTTCACCCCCACTGACAGCGACTCTGGCAGCATCTTCTCCTGCCGCATCAGCCACTCAACGTTGGCCCAGCCCCTGCAGGAGGAGTTCCCTCTGGACCTCACAGGGATGCTGAAAGAGACCCCCAATGGTACATTAGGGCCGTGGTTCCCAACCTTTTCTCTGCCGTGGCACACCTTGATCTCTTCAAATTTTTCGAGGAACACCACCATTAAAAAATTCATGAATATTCAAATTAACTTAAATTACCTATGAATATTCATGAACCATGGCACAGTGTTTCAGAAATGCCACTATGTGGGGTGGTAGGGGTGGTAGAGCAGGGGTGGCAAAACACGGGAGGTCAGAAGTCGTGTGCAGTGGCAGGAGTGTGTGTGGGGAGCAAAGCAGGGAAGGGCTGACAAAAGAGGACAAGGGCAGCCATGTGGTGAGCAGCACAAGGGTGGCAAGAGAGGAGAGAGGAAGGGTGAACAAGAGTGGCTTCGTTGGCAAGGCAGGAGGGAACCAAGGAGAGGGAAGGTAGGGCCGGGGAGCATGGCACAGCACCAACTTCCCTCTTCTCCACAATGGCTCCCTGCCACCCAGGGCAAATCCTCACCCCGCTCTTGCTCCCTCCCACCCCAGTGGGTCCCGTCCTCCCCTCTCCAAGTCCCCCGTTGCCGGTGATGGACCCTCCCATCACTGCAGGGCCAAAACTAGGTCTCCAGCCCCCAGCAACACCCCGACACACACAGCCACCCCACCCCCCAGCTACACACACCCCAACCAAACAGCCACCCCACAACCCCAGCTACACACCCTCTGCTACACAGCCACTCCCACCCACTTCTGCTACACACACACATACACACCTGCCCCACACAACCCCCAGCAGAATTTACCTGGGCTATTTGTAGGCTGGCTGACACAAGCTGTTCCACCTTGCAGGGGGAGATTCACACGCTCCTCCCACAGCTCTCTGCTGGCTGGGCTTAAGGTGGAGCGGGGTTTAAGGCAGAGCCACCGGAATTCTGTGTTCCAGCTGCTCGTGCTATTTTTAGGGGGACCCCTGGAACTCTGTGTTCCAGTGCCTTCCTCTGTTTTTAGGGGGGCCGGAACACTGCCTGCCTAAAAATAGGGGGCTCCAGAAATGTGTTCTGGTGCCTTCCCCCTTACTTTAAATCCTGCCTTTTCACAGCCCTCCACAGCCCACGTGGCTGGGCTGAGCAGGGAGGGAAGTTTAACTCCAGCTCTTGGGGATGCCTGCAGCATGCTCTGTGTGTTGCTGTGGCACACTGGTTGGGAACCACTGCATTATGGAGAACAGTGGGGATGGGGATGGGGAGCTGACTGGAACCAGCACAGAAAAGCTGTAGGGGTGAGGCTGGAGCTTTGAAATCTGACTGTGGATTCATTACAGAAATGCCAGGCCAGCTTGCCTCATCTGGCGCCCAGCAACCGCCCCCCCCCCATGCTGGGGACAGAACAAGACTCCATCCTTCTGTGCAACCAAATGAACTGTAATGCAACAGGCCTAGTCAGACCCTTATACCTCTGCTGTCTCCATCCTCCACACCGTGGCTGGGGCTGGCACTGGAGGGCCCTGCAAATCCTGAGAAGTACCATGCACAGGATCTGACTTTCTCTCTCTCTTTCCAATACTGACAGGAGCAGATCACACCAGTGCAGCAATTGGGGCATCCCTGGGGATCCTGGTTGGAGGGGGAGTTGTGGCTGCCATGGCCATTTACTGCTGGAGGAAGAGGCGGGACAGTAACAGCGGATGGTGCCATCGAGGTACTGGGGGGGGTGTTTTGCCCCACAGGGAGCAGAAAGTCCAGGGAGGGGAGAGGGGAGAATGACACAGCCAGGGACACCCCTGGGGCTGTGGGACTTGAGGGGCCTCTCTGGAGACCAAGCCCCTGTGACAGAACTGTGACCTGGGTGCCTCCTTGAATAACCACTGGAATATGCAAAGATCAGGGCAAGCTGTAAAACTGAGAGTCAAACTCTCCAAACACTGACAGGTGGTATTTAAACCAGTCTCCCAATCAATAACAAATAATGTTTCTGATTTTCCACACTGGTTATCAAAAAACACAACCAAGCATAAACAACCCACTTAATTGCACATCAGCTTCTTTGGCTCCCAACTAGCCACTGGGTCTCTTAAAGAAATAGGTTCTTCTGACCCTAAAGGGCCAGCCACATTACACAGAACAACATAGGCTTGGATCTTACTCAAAACACCACACTGCTAGCCAAACCTTTAGTAACTACAACTAAAGGTTAAATATTAAAAGAAACAAAATACGCAAGATGTTAAAGGATCAAAGTGAATCACATACACACAAATAATTTAAAGTCAGGGGCGTCACTGGCGCTGGGCACTCCAGGGCACATGCCCTGAGCCTCAGTGCCAGAGCCCTGGATCTCCAGCCCAATCGGGCCGGAGATCCAGGGCCCAGCCCCTGGCAGCCATGGGGGCCCCATTCCCAGCCAGGGATCCGGGGCCTGGCCACCCACAGCTGCAGCAGCCCTGTCCCCAGCCAGGGATCCAGGGCCTGGCTGCCCATGGCCGCGGCGGCCCCGACCCCCACTGGGGATCCGGGGCCTGGCTGCTGGCGGTGGCGCAGTGGTGCCTGGCTCTGTCCCCAGCCAGGGGGCGGGGGCTGCAGGCTGGGGGTGGGGTCTGCAGGTCAGGGGTGGGGCCTGGCCATGCCCCAGGTCCCTCCCCCAGCCAGCGACGCCCCTGTTTAAAGTCAGTAGAAAGTAAGTCCTTGAATGTATTTGTAGTTTGCAGGTTTGTCCAATTCTTTTGGAAGACACCCAGCACCTGCGTGGGCCTCGGTGCTTTGTCAAGTCACAGATGACTAGATCTAGAAATGGGTGTTGTTTGAGAACTGAAGACAAAATGGAGTTGCAGCCACTGCCTTTTATCACCTCTGGCCTTCCCTATGCTGTGTGGAGTTTTTACAAATCAAAATGGAGTTGTTTGTTATACCTGTATTTCACCCTGCATGACTCACTGAGCAGGCTTCTCCCTGCACCCACTGTCCCTTGGAGCTCCCTTAATGGGCCATTAAGGAGACAATGGCTGCAGATGCACTTTCTGGAGTGTTTTCCAGAATCACAGATGTTGAAATACAGGTATAATAAACATATTCCTAACTTCCAATACAGATATAGCTCCTACACATAAACTACTGTATATAATCTTTCCTAGCAGGTTGTAACCCTTCTGTTGGTACCAAACATGGCATAGCTCCTATGGATTATTGCAATTATAAAATATTAACATGCAAAAGTATAATTAATAGTCTCCTGACTCCAGACAGCATCACAGGAGTCTCACAGGAAATGTGCAAAGGGTCCCTTCTTGACACGGCCAGTGGGGATTCTGGTCAGGGCTGGCTCAAGAGGCTGTGGCACCCAGAGCCAGCTTTTATTTTGACATCCCACCCCCTCTGGGGGGGTGGGCCACAACCTGGCCTCTGCTCTGGGCTAGCTCACCCCACCCCCAGGTTGGGGAAAAGCCATCCCAGGGGCGGAGCAGATCAGCCCAGAGGCCAGGCTCTGCTCTCCCGCCCCTCTCCTGGGCCAGCCGTTCCCCACCCTGGGAACAGAGCAGGCTGGTCAGCGGCTGGGCTCTGCTCTCCTGCCCTGCCTCTGGGCCAGCCCTCCCCACCCCTAGGGAAGAACAGCTGGCCCAAAGGAGTGGTTAGAGAGTGGATCCCAGCCTCTGGGCTGGCCCGCTCTGCCCATGAGCCAGCTATTACCTGTCCTGGTGGTGGGGTGAGTTGGCAGAAGGCAGGGGCTTAGAGGTGCCAGTGTGATGCTGGCACCCTTAGGTTTCAGTGCCCCAAGCCAGTGCTTCACTGGCTTATGGGTAGAACTGGCCCTGATTCTGGTGCTATGGAGTCTGCATCTCCCCCCAGGGTCTTCATAAACCAGTGCAGCCGACTTCTAGCCTCAGAGGGTCAGCCCCCTGCTTGCGTTCCCTGTGACAGTCAGTCAGTTGTGCAGACAACTCCTAGATCCAGCCTCAGAGGGTTCATACTCTGCTCTTCCTGGAACTCCACCTGAAAGTCCCAGTGCTGTGGAGGGGTCCCAGGGAATCACTTTGTTATCCTGGGATAACTTTCTGAATGCAAAAATCAGGGCAAGCTGCAACACCAGCGGCCAAACCCCTAAACCGCTAATGGGTGGTACTTAAACTAGTCTCCCAGTCAGTGACAAAACATGTTTATGATTTCCCACACTGGTAATCACCAAACATAACAAAATAGAAACAACCCCCTTTATTGCACATCGGCTCCTCTGGTCCCCACCTAGCCATTGGATCTCTTAATGAAATACGTTCTCCTGACCCCAAAGGGCCAGCCACATTACCCAGAACAATAGAGACTTGCATCTCACCCAAAATACAATGCTGCCAGACAATTCTTTAGTAACTACAACTAAAGGTATAATATAAAAAGAAAAGAATCAAAATATGAGAGATGTTAAAGAGAATCATGTGCATACAAATGAATTAGAGCCCATATAAAGCAAGTCCTTGAAGAACTTGGAGTTTGCAGGTTAGTACATCTTCTCTGGTATACACCCAGCACGTGGGTGGGTCTCAGTCCTTTCTTCAGTTGTACCAGAATAGTTCCAGAGGAGGGTGTTGGTAGTAGATTGGACACTGAAGACTGAAAACAAAATGGACATGGGGTTACTGCCTTTTACCACCTCTGGCCTTCCCCATGCTGTGCAATCTTTGCAAAAATCAAAATGGATTGGAGTCACATGGTCAGTCTGGGTGACTCACCAAGCAGGTTTTCTCCCTGGGTCCACTGTCCCTGGAACCTTCCTTAATGGGCCATTAAGAGGACAATGGCTTTTAGCCATCCAGTCAGGGTGCCCCCTAGAATCAAATAACTTGGAACACAAATGGAACAAACATATTCCTAACCTCTAATACAGATCTGACACCTACATATAAACCATATAATCATTCCTAGTGGATTACAACCTTTCTGTTGGTACCAAACATTACAGATCACATATGGATTATTGCAAATCTGAAATATGAAAGATTATCATAAACAATCCCCAAGACTCAAGACAGCATCACACCCTGCATACCCAAAGAGCCATGTACCCTGCCTCTACAGTCTGAGCCATGCTCTTCAGCATGGAAGTCAGAAGGGTTTATTAAGTTTCAGAATCACAGTGTGGAAGGACTTTGTTAGCAACTTACCAAGAGTTACAGCAGCAACCACCCTGGGAGCCCTATCCTCAGGGCTCCCTTACCTCTGCAGCCCCTCTGGGGGGGTGATCTCCTTCCCTCAGCCACTCCCAAACACATCCTTAGCATCCAGTCCTTTGTTTCATTCTTGGGGTAGGTGACCACTCCTGGTCTGCACCAACCCAACTATTACAGCTGGTCAGCACAGAGGCAGGGGTTCCTGGATGTGTCTGCCTACATGTGGCTGGGAAAGGCCCATGCATCCTCTAGTAGTTTCTGAAACAATTACATATCTGGGTCCCATCATTTATATAAATCAATAACACGTGTGAGAACTGAGGCATGCTCTCAGAGAAAACTCCAAGAATATCTCTACTTTGTCACTGCCCCATTCAGCAGGGACCTTCCCCAGGGCAGGTTTCACCCTCCTGATCCCCAGGATCCACTGTTCCGTATCCTGAGCTGAGGCCAGACATGTCTCCCACACCATCCTGCACAGACTCCACTGTGATGTTGCTCTCGCAGAATCTAGTCTGGTGTGCCGCTGTGACCCGCTAAGTTCCAAAGGGGCAGCTGTGTTAGTCTAGTAAAGCAAAAAAGGCAAGGAGTCTTCTGGCACTTAAAAACTAAGGGTATGTCTACACTTACAATTTAGTTTGAATTAAGGAGGCTCAATTTGAACTAAATTAGTTCATGTCCACACTTGCTTTCATTAGTTCGAACTAAGGAAAGCCTAGTTCGAATCTATAAAACCTCCCTTAAGTTCGAATTGATGGTTATTTCAAACTCATTAGTTCAAATTAACCCAATGTAGCTATGTTAATTCAAACTAACTGTTAGTTCGAATTAACCAAAGATTGATTTTCCCTATGCAATAGCGACCCCTGCCTGATTTGAACTTGCAAGGCCCGTGCATGGACATGCTAGTTCGAATTAGGGTTTCTAATGTGTCTGTGTTAATTTGAATTAACTTAATTTGAACTAATAATTATTAGTCCAAATTGATTAGCTCAAATTCAGTTAATTAAAACTAACCTTGTAAGTGTAGACATACCCTAACAGATTTAGTTATTGCATGAGGTTTTGAGGGAGACTATCCCACTACATCAGATGCTTTGACGAGGGAGAACTTACAGAATTGGATGCAAATAAATGCAGGGGAGTGTAAGACATGGGTTCAGGTCATACTGCAACAGCAAATCAGAGCATTTGTAAGGATTCAAACTCTAGGAAACAGCACACCAAGGGAGATTGAAGTCCAGTTACCTGTTATAATGTGAAAAGAATCCATAGTCACAATTCAGCTCTGCTTTCACACAATTTAATTTGCATATTAGTTTGATTTCGGCTGTTTCTCTTTCAAGTCTTCATGTCCAATTGATTTTCCTGATGACTATCATTACCAAATCATCAATGCAGTGATTAGGAAGAGGGAAGTGCTCAGCAACTGTTGGGGTTTTTTTGTGTTGTGATTTCTGATGTCAGTTTTGTGTGCATTTATTCTTCTGCATAGGGATCTTCCTGTTTGTCCAATGCATAAGGCTTGGGGGCATTTCCAGCCCATGATGGCATAAATCACATTAGTGGATGAGCAGGTGAAGGACCCTTTGATGGAGCAGCTGGCTTGATTAGGTCCTATGATGGTGTCTTTTGTGCAGATATCTGGACAGAGTTGGCAGCGTGGTTTGTTGTAGGGATATGTGCCTGCTTTAATGTTTCTGTTGTTAGGTCTGTAGTTGCTGGTGAGTATCTGTTTACGGTTCGGGGGTTGTCTATAGGTGACGAGAGGTCTGTCCCCTAAGGCTAGAGAGGGTGAGGGATCATCTTTTAAAATAGGCTGGAGGTCCTATGTGGTGACCAGTGGTGTCCTATTGTTTTCTTTTTGGGGCCTTTGCTGTAGTAGTTGACTGCAGGGTACCCATCTGGGCCTATCAATCTGTATCTTTACTTCTCCATACCATAGTTTTAAGAAAGCTTGATAGAGATCCTGAAGATGTCTGTCTCCGTCTGAGGGATCAGAGCAAATGTAGTTATATCTTAGGGCTTGCATGTAGACAATGAATCGTGTGGTATGTTTAGGATGGAAGCTTGAGGGATGTAGATAACTATTTCGATCAGTAGACAGACATCTTCAGGATCTCTATCAAGCTTTCTTAAAACTACGGTACCCACCTGGAGAAGTAAAGAAACAGATTGATAGGGCCAGACAGGTACCCCACTGTCAACTACTACAGCAAAGGCCCCAAAAAGAAAACAACACCACTGGTCACCACATAACAACCTTCAAGTCAGACCTCTACAACAGATCATTAAGGACCTCCAGCCTATTTTAAAAAATGACCCCTCACTCTCTCTAGCCTTAGGGGACAGACCTCTCCTCACCAATAGACAACCCCCAAACCTTAAACAGATACTCACCAGCAGCTACAGACCTAACAACAGAAACATTAAAGCAGGCACATATCCCTGCAACTAACCATGCTGCCAACTCTGTCCAGATATCTGCACAAAAGACACCATCATAGGGCCTAATCAAGCTAGCTACTCCATCGAAGGGTCGGTCCTTCACCTGCTCATCCACTAATGTGATTTATGCCATCATGGGCTGGAAATGCCCCCAAGCCTTATGCATTGGACAAACAGGAAAATCCCTGTGCAGAAGAATAAATGCACACAAAACTGACATCAGAAATCACAACACAAAAAAACCCCAACAGTTGCTGAGCACTTCCCTCTTCCTAATCACTCCATTGATGATTTGGTAATGATAGTCATCAGGAAAATCAATTGGACATGAAGACTTGAAAGAGAAACAGCCGAAATCAAACTAATATGCAAATTAAATTGTGTGAAAGCAGGGCTGAATCGTGACTATGGATTCTTTTCACATTATAACAGGTAATTGGACTTCAACCTCTCTCGGTGTGCTGTTTCCTAGAGTTTGAATCCTTACAAATGCTCTGATTTGCTGTTGCAGTATGACCTGAACTCATGTCTTACACTTCCCTGCATTTATTTGCATCCTATTCTATAAGTTCTCCCTCTTCAAAGTGTCTGACGAAGTGGGATATTCTGTCACGAAAGCTAATGCGATAACTAAATCTGTTAGTCTTTAAGTGCCACAAGACTCCTTGCTTTTTTTGTGACCTGCTAATCTCCACTCATGAACCCCAACTTCTATGATTCTCTGTCTTGCCCTGCTATTGAAGGTAACGATTCACTCCTGAGTCAGTCCACACCAGCCTCCTGCATGTAATCAGTCTCAGGCAGTGGATATGCACCCTCTGACCATTCTGGGGTTGTTCCTGAAGCAAGGACCCTCAGCTTGCTGATACTACACCAGGAACTTCCATCCTACAGGGACTGGTACTCTTTCTTAATCATGATAGATTCATGTTCGTCCATTTATCATAGAAATGGATAGGCCCAGCCTCATTCATTCACACCCTCTAAAGTTCACAGAGCTTTAGATGAAACAGACACTAATTTACTGATTAGAATATTATTAAGTAAGTATAAAGCAAAGCAATGCACAATCATTTAATGAAGGAGTCAGGAGTTACCACAAGCAAATAAAAGATATAAAACACATACTAAACTAATAATCTATTTCGGGTTTACTCTCTAAATTATTCTCCTCATTCTTACCCATAAGACTGGCTGCTGATGGTATTTAGCCAGTTTTGGCCCTTCTGGCCATGCGGATAGGTTTGTTGAGAGAAAAGCTCATTCTCTGCTCTGGTCAATGATGGAGCTGGACAACAGGAGGAAGAATCACCAGTTTATTGGCACTCAGAGTACTGAGTGCAGCCGGCCCCAAAGGACCGGTGCTAAAGGGTTTTATACACAGGTACAACAACTTAATTCAAGGAAATCTAAAAATGGTTAATATATTCAATGTAAACAAGATTAATACATTTATTAGTACCATATAGGGATAGTTTTTTTACATATTCATATAAGATAGGAGAATTAGGAAAGAAGGTCAGGCTGGCTCCTCAGAGCCTGGGAATGTAATAAACAAGAAAGTTTTTGATTAATAAGTGACCTCGAGACTGGCGCAGTTTCCCCTATCTCCTGCTTACAGACTGTTCAAGGATGAGAGGGGCTCTATACTTTTGTTAGTCAGGGTAGAGGTTGAAATAATATTAAGGGAACAGTGCTAAGATGGAGTCACTTATGCTCACAAGTTTGTGGTCTCATTACAAATCACACAACAGGTTCAATCTGTTGCAGTTATTTTTTTTTTTTACACAGTCTTTCCCTTGCAAAAAGTGTCTGTATTTGTTTTCAAACTTTCTTCTGCCTCTCCTTTCCTGGGCTGAAGGGATTTTCTCTGTTTCACCAAAGTCAGGGAGGTCAATTTGCATTGTCTTTGTCATGCATCTCTCCAGCTTCTATGCTGAGGGATAGCCCTGAGACATGTAAAGTATTTGGAAACATGCTTCACATCTGTACACATAGGAAACATGGTATCATGGTAATTATGTAGACTCTGTTATGAGCATTCGTAAAGGAACCTTGTATGGCACATTTGGCATCAAGCCACACAATCGTATTGTATAAACAGAAAAGTTACATGGATCATACCCAAAAGGTGCACAGATGTGCATCCCGTGACACCCACATGTTGCTTTCACCCCAGGCAGGAGAGCTCCCTACTCTGTCACGAAGGTGCTGGGGCCAGAGCAGTGTCTCCTGGGAGAGGCGGTGACCCTGATCTGCTCCATGTGGGGGACATTCCCCAAGGACGTGGCAGTGACATGGGAGCGGATACATGGAGAGGACAGTATGGTGATCGGGACTGACGGAAGCAACGAGGCTGGGGAGGAGCCTGAAAATCAACTTCTGTTACATCCCCAGCCCCAGGGCTGGAAAGCAACAAAGCTGCAGTCTGAAAACATCATCTTTGCTCTTCTGACCTTCACCCCCAAGGTGCAGGATGACGGGGTGCAGGTCAGGTGCAGCTTCCATGACAAGGCCCAAAGGATCCACGAGCAGATAGAGTCCAGGGAGATCAGGCTGTGGGGTGAGTGTTGATCTGTGATGTATCTCTCCAGGATCCTTTCCTAAGCCAAGGAGATCCAGCAGCCTGGGGCTGTACACGCGGGGAGTTCACATCTGGCTCAGGCTGTGTAGAGTTTGTCAACGTGAGGCCAGTCAGTGCCAGTGATCGTGACTTGCGTGAGGTCTAGGGAAGGTTCCTGGTTAATGTGCAGGGACCACAGGTCTGACCCCTGCAGCCTCTGGCCAAGATAAACAGAGAGAAGTTCAAGTGCAGATGTTTGCCTCGGCCAGTCATGCAGGCAGGGGCTCTGGTCAAAGAGGGGCACCCCAGCCTGGGCTGTTTCCTGCCTAGGAGGAGGTGTATCACCCACCCATGCCAGCACCATCAGCCAGGGTCAGCGTGTTCTCCAGCCGTTGATCAGCTACAGTCCCTTTATCAGCTGAGCAACAGGCTGGGAGGATGGGAGGAGCTGGATCAGGAAAGAACCCCGGTTTATACCCACTGTTTGCTTAGGGAGACCTGGCTGAGGTCTCCCACCTGACTGAGTTTCTACAACTGGCCAGAGGCCTGGCATTCCTCTTCCCTGGTGTGTTCTGTGTTCTGGCCCAGACACCAAGCCGCAGAGGCACTTTGTGGCACCCAATGTATGACTCTCTCTGGCACAGACACCATCTTGGGGGGTGCCTAAGGGTCCAGCACACCCAGAATAAATAGTGGGTGCTCAGCTCCCACCAGGAGAGTCAGATGATTGGCTGTCAGCAGAGCTGCCCAGCAGCAATCTCACTCTGGGTCAGGGCTGCAATTTGTTTTGCCCCACCTGCCTGGCCACCTATTGGCTGTTTGATGCAATCATCTGTGAGTTGTTGTTTCCTAGGGCAGGGCTGAGTCATGCTGACCCCAGGCCCTGCTGCAGCCACTGCAGCAAAGCAGCACAAGGGGTGAGGGTCAGACAAGCCGGTTCACACTGAGAATCAGCTCACGGCTCCTTCCCCCACAGCCCTGCTGCTCGCCTGGGGTCTTGTCTGCATGGCTGCAGTTCCTGGCCAGCTCCCTCCCACCCCAGGCTGCCAGGCAGGAAATAGGGAGTCTAGTTAGGTTAGCCCTGGGGGCATGGGTTGGGACATATGGAGGAGCCCCAAACCAGAGCCCTGTTAGAAGCTGGGCAAGGTGAAGTACTGAAGTGAGGCAGGCAGGCAGCGAGTGAGCACCACTTTGCCCCTTGTGGGGCTGGGGCTTGTGTTGGGAGGCTGGGGCTGTGCTCCACTCTTCTGTGTTGGTGGAAGCTGGTGAATCACCAGGGACTGGGACCAGGACCATAGCAGGGAGGGCAGCCAGCAAGCCAGTGGCAGCCAGACTCAATCCCCAGGACCCTCCTCCAGCACACTGCAGTCCCAAGCCTGCCCTACCATCCATGTCCCGCCACATCCCCTCCAGTCCTAGCGACAGCCTGTGTGTCCTACCTCAGCATGACCGGGGGCTGGGGGGAAAGTGGAGTCAGGGTTGGAGACGCACTGTCTAAACACAAGTCAGCATATATGTTCCCTGGGGCACATGGTGATAGGAAAGGAGCTGGTGGGCGGGTCTCTTCCAAGCTCTGAACCCCCATGCCAAATGGGACACTGCTGTTGGTAGGCCCTGCAGACCATCAAACATGACCATGGGTGTTCTCCTGGCCTTAGCCCTCTCCCCAGAACCAGGCAGGGCTCTGTGGCCTTGATTTCTTATGCCATCATTGGCTGGACAGTACCCTTGCCTCAGATCCCCACCTTCTGACATTCAAGTCTAAGGGATGGATGTCCCTGTAACCTGCTGCTCGTCCTTCTTCCCCACACATGCTTTGTTGCCTGAGATCAGCAGCATCCAAGTGTCCTGGGTGTATTCAAGTGGGTGGGGGGCTAGGTCCCACTGCACGGGCTGGTTGGGGGTGGGTGAATCCTTTTTTCCCTTTCACTGCAATGCCCTGTTCTTCACTCCTTGGGCATCACCCTTAATAATCTCACCAGTCAGAGATCCCATCATGCAGCAGAACCTCTTTGATGCTGCCTCCCTGTAGCTGTCACCACAGGTGTTGCTACTTGCAAAAAATACCTGGGGCACAGGCCCTGATCCCATCTCCCCACACCATACTCACCCCCTCTGCTGCCTGCATCTACCCCCCACCCTGCTCACCCTCCACATCCACATCCCACCGCTGAGGCCCACCTTCCTTCCCTGGCTCCAGCTTGCCTCCGCCAGGCTGGGCCAGCACCAGGCAGGGCCAGGTACCAGAGACCAGGTCTGTTTTGTCTGCCCCTCCCCATCACTTCTTGCTGCCCTGCCTGCTTCTCCCCACTGCTAGCCCTCCATTTCCTCTACCCCTGGCCCTGGTCCCCCGTAGGCTTCTAGCCTACCTCCCCTTTCCTCTACCCACAAGCACTACTTACCCCTAGCTGGAACAACCTTCTGAACCTGGTGGAGGCAGCTTTTAAATTTCAAGCCCTCTTCTCCTGCCCTGGGCCACATGTCCTTTAGGGTGAGAGATTTAAAGGCCAGCCAGTGACCGCAACTCGGTTCCTCCTAGGCAGCTCAGCAGGGATTTCTGCAGGAACGAATCCCAACTTTGACTTCAGTTTATAGAATGATAATCATGGAATCATAGGGCTGGAAGGGACCTCATGAGGTCATCTAATCCAACCCCCTACTAAAAGCAGGACTACTCCCACTAAATCATCCCAGCCAAGGTTTTATCCAAAAGGATCTTTAAAATTTCTAAAGACAGAGATTCCACCATCTCCGTAGACCAGTGTTTGTTAAAGCTCAGGTCAAGACCCAGTACGGGGTCGCAGACCTGCAGGTACTGGGTCACAGTGCCAGTGCTGCTCCGGAGTGGGGGTGGCTGCCCCATCTTCTCTGGCTGGCTGGCGCTGTTCCTGGGAGAGGGGTGGCTGCCCATCACTCTCCAGGCAGCCGGTACTGATCCCAGGATGGGGGGCGGCTGCCCCTCACTTCCCTGCTGACTGACACTACTCCAGGGAAGGGGACGGCGGCACCTCCCCCACACAGTGGAGGGGTCACCACATGGCAGAGGGGTCCAGAGCTGGGTCAGGAGAAAAAAGTTTGATGACCACTGCCCTAGGCAACCCACTCCAGTGTTTCATGACCCTACTAGTGAGAAATTTTTCCTAATATACATCCTAGACCTCCCCAGCAGCAGCTTGAAACCATTGCTCCTTGTTCTGTCCTCTGTCACCACTGAGAATAGCCTAGCTCCCTCCACTTTGGAGCATCCCTTCAAATAGTTGAATGTAGTTATCAAATCCCCCCTCAGTCTTGTCTTCCGCAGACTAAATAAGCCTAGTTCCTTCAGTCTCTCCTCATAAGTCATGTGCCCCAGCCCCCATATCATTTTTGTTGCCTTCCGTTGGACTCTTTTTAATTTGTCCACATTGTTTCTGTAGTGGGGAGCCCAAAACTGGACACAATATTCTAAATGCAGCCCCACCAGCACTGAACAGAGGGAAATAATCCCATCCTAGAATATACTGGCAAAACTCTTACTGATGCAATACGTTGCTGGCCTTTTTGGCACAACGGGCACGCTGTTGACTCATATCCAGCTTCGCATCCTCTATAACCCCCAGGTCCTTTTCTACAGAGTTGCTACTTAGCTGTTCAGTCCCCAGCCTATAGTAGTACATGGGTTTTTTTCCATCCTAAGTGCAGGACTTTACACTTATGCACGTTGAACCTCATGAGATTTTGTTTGGCCCAATGCTCCAATTTGCCTAGGGCTCCCTGGATCCTATCCCTACCTTCCAGGACATCTACCATTCTCCCCAGCTTGGTGTCATCCACAAACTTACTGAGCATGCAACCATCATCCAGGTCACGAATGAAGATGTTGAATAAAATCAGCCCCAGGACCAACCCCTGGGCACTCTGGTTGTTACTGGTTGCCAGCTAGACATTTAGCAACTGATCACTACCCCCTGAGCCTGATCATCTAGCCAGCTTTCTTTCCATCTTACAGTCCATTCATCCAAACCACACTTTCTTAACTTCCTAACAAGAATGCTGTGGGAAATCATATCAAAAGCTTTGCTAAAGTCAAGGTATATCATACTGATGGCTATTCCTGCATCCACAAAGCCAGTCATTTAATCATAGACGGCAATCAGGTTGTCAGGCACTATTTGCCCTGGATGAATCCAAGCTGACTGTTCCTGATCACCCTGTTTTCTTTTAAGTGTTTTAGAATGGATTCTTAGAGGACCTGCTTCATGATTTTGGCAGGGATGGAGGTGAGACTGATTGGTCTGTAGTTCCTTGATCCTCCTTTTCCCCTTTCTTGAAGATAGGTAGTATATTTGCCTTTTTCCAGTCATCTGGGACTTTTCCCTATTGCCACAAGTTTTTCAAAGATTCTGTGATTCAAAGATTGGTTCTTCAATCACATTGGCCAACTCCCTCAGCACCCTTGGATGCATTTTGTCCAGTCCCATAGATTTGTGTACATCCAGCTTTTCTAGGAAGTCCCTAACCTGACCTTCCATCACTAAGTGCCTTCCTTCTCCCCATTCTGTGTTGCCCAGTGCAGTAGCCTGGGAGCTGACTCTGCCTGTGAAGACTGAAGTAAAAAAAAAAAAAAAAAAAAAGCATTGACTATTTCAGCGTTTTCCACATCGTTCACCACTAGGTTGCCAACCCCATTCGGTAAGGGACCTACACCATCCCTGATCCTCTTCTTGTTACTGACATACTTGTAGAACCCCTTCCTGTTACTCTTCACACCCCTTGCTAGCTGTAATTCCAATTGCCTTTGGCTTTCTGACTTTATCCCTGCTGGCCCAAGCAATATCATTATACTCCTCCCTAGTCATCCGTTCAAGCTTCCACTTCTTGTAAACTTCACTTTTGGGTTTCAGCTCACTGTAGAATTCTCTACTAAGCAACTCTGGGCACCTTCCATATTTGCTATTCTTTCTGCCCATTGGAATGGTATCTTGCTGTGTTTCGTTAAAATACACCCAGCTCTCTTGGACTCATTTCCCCTTCAGATTAGCCTCCCAGGGGATCCTACCCATCAGTTCCCTGAGGGAGGCAAAGTCTGCTTTTCTGTGGTCCAGGGTCTGCTTCTTTCCTTTCTTCCTTTGATGAGGATCCTGAACTCTGCCATCTAATGGTTGCTGCTGCCCAGGTTGCCATTCACATCTATTTCCTCTACCAATTCTTCTCTGTTTGTGAGCCGCAGGTCAAAAGGAGCAAGACCCCTAGCTGGCTCCTCCATCATTTGTACCAGAACTTTGTCCTCAACACTCTCCAAAAACTTCCTGGATTGTCTGCGCACTGCTGTATTACAGTAGCTGTCAGGGTAATTGAAGTCCCCCATGAGAACCAGGGTCTGTGATCTGGACACTTCTGCTAGTTGTCCATAGAAAGCCTTATCCATCTCCTGCTTCTGGTCTGGTGGCCTATAGCAGACACCACCACCACATCACCCTTGTTGCACTCTCTTCTAAACTTAACACTGAGACTTTCAATTGACTTGTCTCCAGTTTCATCTGAACAGTCATATGGCTCTTTTACATATAGTGCTACTCCTCCACCTCTTCTCCCCTGCCTGTCCTTCCTGAACAGTTTAGACTCATTCATGGCAGTGCCCAAGTCATGCAAGCTATCCCACCATGTCTGTGTTATTCCAACTACATCACAGTTCCTTGACTGTGCCAATACTGCCAATTCTTCCTGCTTGTTTCCCAGGCTCCTTGTATTTGAGTATAGGCACCTAAGATGTCGGGCTGATTGCCCTACTTTTCCCTGTTGTTTATGTCCCCCATTGCACCTTTCTCCTTGCATTTTCTTCCAGTGTTGTCCTTCCTCACTAATCTCAGGGATTAGGACTCCATACCCCAGCAAACGTAGTTTAAAACCATACTGACAAGGTTAGCCAGCTGGCCTGTGAAGATGCTTTTCCTTCTCTTCATTAGATGAATCCCATCCCTTCCTAGCAGTCCATCTTCTTGGAGCAACATCCCATGGTCAAAAAAGCCAAAGCCCTCTCTTTGACACCAACCTGTGTAGCTATGTTTCCATATACATAAAATTCTGGTGTTAAACACTGAGCAAACAGGTCAAATAGCTACAAATCCCCTCCAATCCCACCAAAGCTACCGCTGAAGTCTTTCCCTTGCCTGAGGTCTTCTGCCCTGGACTCAATAGTCAGCCCTTCACGTTCCTTACAGCACAGACTCAGTGACATTAATCCAACACCCTGAATGGATCACTGGGCAGACTAGATCTGAGTGCATCTCCCCGTTCATAACTAGCTGGAACAACAAAGCTCCTTCGACCCTGCTGCTATACACCAGCTGTGTGCAGCCCATGTGTCTTTGGGCTTCTCATTGGTCCCAGCACTTCCACAGAGAGTTAAGAGCTGTTCTTCAGGGAGAGATTTCAGTGTCATTGGATCTTGGGTTCAGGTAAAATCCAGCCCCGTTCTCACTGCTGTCTGCCCCCAGGTCCACCGCACATATCGGGGATCCAGGTGTACTGTCAGTGAATAGCAGAGCTAGAGTCACCTCTCTGAATGCCCCCTGAACTCAAATGTTATAAAACATTACAAGCCCTATGGGGTTCCTGGAACAGTCCTGATGCTTCCTTATCTGGGTGCATATGATTTAATACCAGAGCCACAGATGGGTATCTGAGGTGAAATCAGCCCTGCGTGTCCTTCCCCACTACTTTTCCCTGTGGCACCTGAGCCACATAACACCACCTCACCAACCCCTGTGTGACTGATGTTCCTGTGTCTACCTCCAGCCCCACTGCAGGTGTCGGGGATCTACGTGTTATCATCCTGGGAGCCCTGGGATCAGGTGCCATTTGCCATCCACATCCAGAACTTTTACCCCAGGGAGATTCATCGGATCCAGTGGTGCTGCAACGGGACACGCTGGGAGACGTCTCAACCAACTTCCTACAGTCAAAACCGGGATCTCACGTTCAATGCTACCAGCGTCTGGAGAGTCCCCAGTGAGAAGCTGAACAATCCAGATCTCAGAATCCAAGTGTCTGTCCAGCAGATCCCCCAAGGAGCCATGATTAAGAAAGAGATCAGGGCTGGAGACACAGGTGAGGGGGTTCCTGGGGTTGGACGGGAAATGGAGATGAATTACAGAATTCCTCAGGAAGGAATGAGCCTTGAGAATTAATATTCCTTGTCCCCGTTTCCGGCTGGAGATGCTGATGGATCGGAGTTTAAGTGTCATACACGGGGCTGATTCTATGGAGTAACAGCCCTACGAAGGGGTTAGCTCTCCTCTTCCTGAGGCAACGGGGAGCAGCTCAGTCGTCCCCATACAGGCCTGTAACTCTCCCTGATATTTAATTTCCCAGGTCTCCTGCATCCCCCAGCGCTGTCACAAATCTGCAAACCCAACTCAGTGATGGCAGGGCAGGAAACCAGCCTGAGCTGTCGTGTGTCGGGGCATTTCCCTGGGGTGCTGAGTGTGAGCTGGCTCAGGAGAGGTCCTCAACAGATGCAACGGGGCAAGGAATACACTGTGGTTCCTCTAAACAACTCTTCTGAGTACAGAATAGACCCTGGGGCTCCTTGCACGCAGGACGGGAAAAGCTTCCAGCAGGAGACAAGACTCAGCTTCACCCCCTCAGTAAAGAGAGACCAGGGGGCAGAGTACATCTGCCAAGTGAGACACGTCGCCCTACAGACACCCATGGAGAGAAGCAGTGGGGAGCTGAAGGTGATGGGTGAGTGCCTAGGGCCCAGCTTTTGCAAAGAGCTCAGCTCCAATTTCAGCACCCACCTAAGGGGCAGATTTCCAGGGGAGCTCTGCATGTGGGTGCTGAGTGCTGGGAATGTGGCCTGTGCTCCTCTGACCATCGGCTGCCACATCTGGGGTACTGGTGATGGGAGCAGTCTGGCTCACTCGCATGTGCAGGATTGTGGGTTTGTGTAACACCCGCAGGCAGAGGTACTGTGACCTCAGAGCACTGATTGACCCACCAGCAGGGCAGTTCTGCCCCACACCCTGACCACTCTCCTGGGTACCAGTGACATCTCTGAGGTTCTGTG